>OY735219.1:41833213-42320713 GCA_963457665.1 Thysanoteuthis rhombus | reverse complement strand
TCTTCCCTATATAATATATTTATCTTTTGCAACTTTCTATGTTTGGAGTGAATTGCTTCGACTCATTAACCAATTTATACAAAAGTCAAGCTTAAATGCCCACCTAATATCAGTAATTCGTTAGTCACTGGAAACATGAGTTCAATTACATCGAAATGATGAATCGTCTAATCATTATCATGGATTTTATCTTTGGTGTGTCTACACATCTCTTTTAGACGCTTTATCGACAGTCAGAAATAAGAAGGAAGGAATGGATATGATATCATTGAAGGCATCACGTCATTATTGCTATAATGCAATCATAGAATGCACATGTTCAGCATTTTTCTATTTGGTGTATTTGATTGAAAATAATAGTCCCAGAATTGCAGTATTTTACAAGCATGATAATCAATTAATTCAAAAGGAAGACTATTTTTATTTTTCTTCCTCCACCTCCAGCTACTAGCACCACAGACAGTGAACTCATCATTGAACTTATGGTTTTTTGTTTTTTGTTTTTTTTATCTATTAATGTTTGACATAAACAAGTGAAATATGGATGATAGTTGTAACTCCCTTAATCAACATTTCACGGAAATACCACTGAAGCAATATTGCACGTCAACAATTAAGGAAGGGTACATAGGCGTCACCACCATCATTGGATGGAAAATACTGACAACGAGAGAAATGGGCTTGTTTTTCCTTCTTCAAGTTTCCTTTAGTCATTGGTGCTTGTTCCTTTTTCACCTTGAGGGTGACGACGAATAAACAACATGAAAATAAAATGCAAATATATAGACATATAATGAAGTAATGTGACGCTTTTACCATCGTTGCTTCATTAGAAATAATGATGAAAAATGAAGTTTTTCAAAAATAGCGTTCAACTCACGTTCAGCATTTATGTCACAGTAGCGAAAGATGTAAAATAGAATTTCCTAAATTGCATGATACTTTTGTATTTTGATATTGTTGAATGTCTTTATCCAAATAATACTCAAAGGCATATACATATATGTGTGTGCACGGGCACATGCACACACAGACACACACACACACACACACACACACACACACACATATATATATATATATATATATATATATATATATATATATATGTATATGTATATGTATGAATGTATATATATAGATAGATAGATAGATAGATAGATAGATAGATAGATAGATAGATAGAGACAGAATTACACAATGAAACAGAGAAGCATGTAGCAAATCATGTGTATGCACGTTAACAAGTGAAAAATATCAAGCGAAGAAAAAGTTGGCAAGCTTTTGATAGAGCATGTCCGACCTTCAAGAACAAAAACATCCCGTTGGTCTTAAAAAAAGTTATAACCAGTTCGTCGTCCTTATAGTCGCCTATGGAGCTGAAAAATGGAACTCAAACCAAGAACTACCCAACGTGCTCAGGAAAAACACATCATACTAATTAATCATCAGGTGGAAAGATCACAAAGTAGCACATTAAAGTCAAACACCGGTATATTCATTTATTGAATAAAATGCCTCTATAGGCATTCCTTTAAACAATTTACATTGGAAATACTTATCCGAGTAAAATTTACATTCATTCAAGTTATAAAATGCATGGAATTTTATTTGTTTTTAAATTGAAAGCTTACCAGTGCAGAGGAACATTCATCAGGCACATTTTATTGCCCAATCAATCTATTTTCTACCCATTGGCTCTAAAATTATCTAAGTGATTCTTTAAATTATTTATACTTGAAATATTTTGTACATAAGATTTCAAAATTGTTTTGGCGAAAAATCAATTACTTTTTGCGACTTTATTTTTGTATTAGACCCAGCTAGTGAATCTCCCGCCTTACCATATCTATTAAACATTATTCCGTAATTTGTAAAATCATTTATTATCTTGAAGATGTCGGTTAAGTATCTTTTCGCTCCCCTCTCAAACAATGTAGTCAAATCTGTGTCAGAGATATCATTTCTATCATGATGGTTTTAGGTTCTATTCCAGCGTGAGTCAATACTAATGCTAATAGGGGAGTGCGGTCAATATACCCCCGTCGTTCAAATAAAGGGTTCGGTTCGTTACTTTCCCACATCTACCAGATGATACCTGATGAAGGCCGTAGAGGACAACGGCCGAAACGTTGTATGAAAAACAACCAAGATGAGGATAGTCCGAATAATAATAGAAATAATAATAATACCTCATCTCAAAAATTCAGAGATATCAGAGATATCCTAGAAAACATTTGCAAACTTGAATAACAGGGGACATGCCATCTCACAAGGATGTCAGATAACTACTGGACATCACAACTCAACACAACATAGATCCATCAAGATCATAAACGAGATTGTGACGGGCACAGTATAAGATAAAGTGATGATCTTGACAAGTTCGGAAGGGTTTTTTTTATTGAGACGCTTGGAAGTAAATAAACTAGTCGACTGGTTGAGAAAACCACAATTTTACAACATACTTATGCATTGTGTATACATAAAAAACGCCTTAACAATTTTTCCCGTATTTTTATTTGTACATACAGATGATAATTTTATGATTTTTACAACACAAATACTGTATATTGGAGAAATAACATGTTTTCAGGCGGCATAGAGAAGCTATGACACACACACACACACACATATATATATATATATATATATATATATATATATATATAATCTGACAGAATGATTATAAATTGCGTTATATTATACATAAACTTATCTAAAATGATTTCCGGTCGTTACACCGTTAATGCATCACCCGCTATCACGTAAATAGAATAAACAATTACAGTAAATGGGACAGCTGCAGGAATCGAATCTGCTACCGATAGGGGAGGCGCTTCAAAATTGCGATGCTCTTATCATTGAGCTGGACAGCCGCCGGTAATGCAAAGGCCAAAATAACTACTTTCAACCCAAATTTCTATCTCATTTCTTCTCGGTCAATTCGTCTCTTTCAACGCGACAGTCATGTATTAAGAAGTGTAATGGCGGGAGATCATTTCAAATAAGTTTCTATGTATATATATTCGCAGTTTATAATCATATGTATGTATATATATATATGTGTGTGTGTGTGTGTGTGTGTGTGTGTGTGTGATTTCGCATGGACTGCAGGTCTTCTGGATCATTTCCTATTTACCTCTGATGTCAGATAGATTGCTTTTTTCTGGCTATTGCTCTCAAAGGTTTCTGACTATTTCAGACACCCCGAAACGTTGTGACAATAACAACCAAGATAAAGACACTAGTCTTAGCAGGTGAGTGTATATAGTCATATGTTTTGATTGATGAAATTAGTTAGGAATTCATCGGTTAATGATTTATGCATGTTTGAGATCTTGATTACAAGAAATTGAATTAGGCATCATAAGATCGACCATCTTGTGTAATTTTCATTTTACCCCAATGGCGTCTATTAAGCGTCATAAAAATATTTGAGACAACAAATTTAATCAGCTAATCAGACTTTTAACTGATACGTGACTGAGAAGGGGAAGCGATGTCTTTATCTTTAAAGATGTAAAACACAAACTGGCAAATACTTATCGTAAATCTATGAGAATTGATTACATATTTGACAGATGACTCGAGAAAACATTTTTTTTTTCATTTACATTTAACTCAGGCCATGTCAGGTATCCAAATGTCTGCCTCTCAATACCCCAACCACCTTTTAAATCTTTTTAAACTTCTTTAGTAAATATCTCTATTCTGATCTTTTTACTTGACACAAAGTAGAATCATATATACTTTGATATTATGAACAAAAGAAAATATTTTAATGGAACAAGTTCTAACACATCAAAGAAAAGGGTGGATAAGTAAAAATCGTATATAAGTTCCTAGCCTGACAGGGTTATTAGTTGAATTTCCATCTGTATATTTCAATGTGTAATGTTCTGTGATTGATGGAGAAGTGTTTTGGGTCATGTGTACTGACTGAGAAGTCGATATTGGAAAATAAATATTTGTTGTGTAAAATAAATGTTTTTTCCTGTCATTATTTTATTAGACTTGTTGATAGGTCAACGTAAATGTGAAATAATGATGACGAAGAAAATTTATTTAATCATTCAATGATAACAATTTCAACTGTATATTCATTTTAGTCTTAGAATTATGAAAAAGTATTTAATCATTTTTGTTAATTCCAACCCCAACTGTAACCGTGATCCCAAACACTAACCGTAAACACTAACCCTAAATTATATTCTTTGTAGCTAAATTCAATCGTTTCAAAGGATCAAGTTCATTGCTTTTATTTCTTTTTCTTCAGTAATTGGTAGATATCTCACCTTTTCTTTGCGAACCTGGTCCAAACAATTACCCTTTTCTCGATAGAATTCTTCCACCTATCATTTCAGATTTTATCAACCTGGAGTACATATTACTCAATGAAATTTTATTTTATGATATGAAATTTATATCTGACACACTTTGAAGAAGATTGGTTTGATCTTCCAATATTACGTTATAATATGTACTGCATTCAAAGAAATTAATAAAGTAGATGTTAAGTTTTTAGATGCACATGAATAAATCATGTTTATAAATCAGATAAGATTGAAGGGTGTTTCTATCATAATTTCTGAGATGAAGAATTATTATCATTATTAGATATTCGGATATTTGTTTGGAATACGTGAGATAGAACGAAATGCTGATTTTTTGCAAGGGAGATAACCCGCTGGGATCTCAGCTGCAGCTGCTGTTGAACTCTAACAGAGCAAATGCTTTAGTGTTCTTTTTTTTGTTTTGTTTTTTTTTTTGTTTTTTTTTTTTCATTTCTACTAAATGACCGTAGGATCGAACCCACAGTCACCAGGTAATTACATACATTTAACCAACACTTTTATTCACTAGTGGATAAAATCTATCAGTCTGTCTTGAAGTAAATTCATGATTCATCATCATCGTCATCATCATCAGTTTTTTAACGTCTGTCGTTGGACATAGACCTTCCCCAGGATTCGCCACAATTCTCTATCATGGGCGTCGTGGAGCTAGTATTTCCTAAATCTGTCTACTTCATCTCTCCATCTTGTGTGCTGTCGGTCTCAGTTTTTTATGTGATCTCTGGGGATCCATGTTGTGAGACAGGATGTCCATCAGTTGTCTTTCATTCTTGCCACATGGCCTGCCCATCGCCATTTGAGTTTTTTAATAGTTTCTATGATGACACAGACACCCGCTTTCTTCCTTATATACTGTATCACTTTGAGATGAATAATTTACTTGGGACAAATTAGAGGCATTTTTTGAAAGTTTTACAATGTAAAACTTTTTTTTCCAGTGTATCTGCGTGTGGGATTCAGGGATTGTTGTTTTGTGGGCGTAAATCCGCGTGTGTGGGGGTCAAAATTCACAAGTTACAAAAATCCAATCACTTTAATATACATACTGAAAAACCCTCTTTTAAAAATATTCTTCCATGACAATTAAGACAAGGATATAATTTTTTTTTAAAACTCAATGAATTAAAAACTGGTTGATTTCATTGGTGATCCAACTGGTAATAGGATTTCCTACCTGCCATAATCTAAACGATTTAGATTAATTCTGTGTGAATCCAATTTCGTTGACGTCTTTATATCATTGACACTATCAATGTGATAACATTCACGTTCACAATCAGTATTTTGGAAAGTTACAATACGTGTCACAAAGATCAAGGAGGGGATTGGGAAATGGTTGGTAAAGAAGTAACATTCTTATATTTGCACTTGGTTAACCGACCAACAGGATATCATTGCTGTACCTTTTATGCAGTATTGGCTCATGAGAGATAAAAGCCAATGACTGCTCAAAAAATTTAAAAAGAAATATACGTATTTTTCGAACAAACGCAATCAAAACAATCGCATTATCTATGTCTTTTGGCAGAATGCTGTGTTGGAGGTGATCAACTAAAAAATTGGAAAAAAGCTGATCAGCGAATAAGTTACATGTCTCGCCTTTTGGTCGGACTGTGGTCATTTAGAAAAGTCCGTATTTAATTTTTTTTAATGAATAAATAAAAACAAGCGTGAATGCTGCCGGACACAAACTAAGGGATCAATTTAGCATGAGCTTACATTCAATTTTTTTCAAAAAACCCAAACCACAACGTTTCATCTGAACATAATAAGGAGTAAATGTTTAAATTTTCAGCTCTCTAGCACAGTTGGTGCAGCCTGTACGCGTAATAAACCCATCCATACAGCCAGTCAGCCAGACTTGTTTGAGAATTGAAGAAACTCATGGAGCTGAAACATGGAACCTAACCAAGAGACAGACTTGCAAACTGAGAAGTATTCAACGTGCACAAAAGAGAATCATGCTCAATCTCACACGGAGAGATCAAAAGGTAGCAAAACATATCAGGGAGAAAACAGGAGTCTGAGACATCATGGAGGCCATTAGAAAACTCAAATGACAACGGGCTGGTCAATTTTGCAAGAATGGCAGACACCCGATGGACATCACGACTCACAACATGGATCCCCAGAGATCACATAAGAAACTGAGGCCAGCAGGATACTAAATGGAGAGACGAACTAGACCAATTCAGAAAAAACTGGCTCCGCCACGCCAATGATGGAGAAGTGTGGCGAATCCCGAGGAAGATCTATGTCCAATGACGGTCTTTAAAAGACTGGTGATGATGATATTCTTGGGATAGTTCAGATTTCTAATACTAGATAAATCCCATTTCTTTGATTTTGTAGCGCTGAAAGAAATCAATATATGCATATGAATTTTATAAGACGATATTCAAATAACATGAATTTTCACAAGAATCGGATTAGCGTGATTTTGACGTCACCGTTGCCTCGATTTCAACCTTCCTTTCCTCGGACAAATTTAATGTAGAAGAGTTTGAGTGGATGTTATACCTTTTTTGTAGAATCTTACGTCTCGTGGTGCACATTCTGATATTCTACCAATGAACCATATTTACAAGTGAAGTTTTCACGTCAAGTAAAATGATAATTCTCAATAAATTTACTAAATTTATCAAGAAAATTCTTTACATCACTTGAGTTATCAAATTTAATAACAACTCGTCGATTGTTACTTTCTCTGCGTTAAATTCAAAACATTTTTGTGTTTAATTTTGTTTCACTATATTTGTCTGGGGAACCCAGAACGGCATTTTTCATCACTAATTTCTATGATGACAGTTTCTTCACTTTTTTTTAACCTTATTGGAGAATTTATTTTACAAAAAAATAATTTTCAAATCAAAGCAGAAATCCTGACCATTTAAACATGTAATTTATTGAACTTAGCTACAAATGATATAAGTTAGATTCAGGGTTAGTGTTAGGGTTAAGTTTAGTATTACGACCAGTGTTTACGGTTAGTATTATGGTTAGTGTTTAGGGTTAGTATTTATGGATAGGTTTAGAGTTATGGTCATATAAATTAATCATAGAACAAATGAATGCAGCACTGTTGTCATTATCGCAATGGTAGTCTCGCCACTGAAAAAATTGTTCAAGTCCCCTTACGTTTCGAATTTCACGCGGGAAATACTATTATAGCGCCTTGAGATCATTGTCCCAATTGCATGTTTAGGTTTTTTGTTAGGCATTCCAAACTCTTCTTATTTCCGTTGGCAGAATCCTGGCTGGGATTTTCCGCCTGTCACGAAGAAAAGAGATATTTTGACATTTACTAAGAACCTTCACCCAAAACTGAGGTTTCTTCGGTTTTTAAGTTGGTCTAGCTGACTGGCAGCACCAATGGAACAAGAGGGCTCAAATTTTAAATATTTTATCCTCTAGGTCTAAAAATTATGTTTTTTTTTCTGGTTATTGGAAATAAACAACTCAGTAGGTTTTTAGTGGGGGGGAGTCAATTTGCAATCAACGTTTATGCTAAATTGGCCTCTTAGTTTGTGTCCAGCAGAATAATAGCTTGTTTTTCGAAAATGATGACGGTTTTTCAGTGAGCATTACAAAAGCCGAATAAAATAACTCATTCATTGATCACGTGTTTTTCAATTTTTTAATTGATCATCCACACAGGCAGAGTTGTTGGTTGCATGACAATTTCTAATGAGTGACTTTCTTGACCCAGACATAAATTTATTCTTTGTTTATTTATTTGAAGCTAGTAACATCCTGGCTCACTCTCATCTGTAACGGTTCAAATTCAAAAAGTACGGAGATTTAGATGCATCTACCTTAGGTGTCTCACCGTTGAGTTGTGGCCAGCGAGGTAATCTCGCAAACCATTACTAATGTAGTGAGTTCAATTCACACTTGGTATTCCATACATATGATGGTGATTGTAACCTTTTCTGCGTGAATAAAAGAACAAAAAAAAAACATGGACTATTTTTTAAGCGACGAAACATGTTTGCTGCCTTTAATTGTCTCGGATTTGACTTATATAACATTAACCCTAATCATAAACGCTGGCCCTAAACCTTAACCCTGAGGTCTCCAATAGTTTGATTCTATGAAACACTGTTTTGAATGGTCGAGTTTTTTTTTTCATTCATTTGAAAATTAATTTTTTGAAAAATAAATACGTAGATAAGGTTAAAGATGTGAAACATTGGAAAAAATATTAAGATTTGTGGAGAAAAATGTCTGTCTGAGTTCAAAACGAAATATAATGCGAGAATGTTTTGAATTTAAGGCGGGAAATGTATGAAAAATATGGTTTCGCGCCATACAAATTTATCTTAAGCAAATATCAATGAAATCTACCTATTAGCTTGATATACTTCAATGTCGTTCTTGTCATCAAAGAGAATAGTGCTGAAAAGGAAGGATTTACTTATGTAATTGCATTGCTTTCGTTTTGTTTTGTTTTTGTTTGGTGGAGTCAGAATAAATTCTATCAATTCACTCTCCCAACAGAGCAAAATGCGACACAAGGTCAAGGAAAAATTGGAGCAAACCTATCAAAAATAGTTCCAGCCGACGCGACTTATGTTGCTATGCACCTATGGTTGCTAAAGTAACTGCAGTCACGAAAGCATCAAGACGAGTGCAATGGGACAGTGCTGCCCCGGGGCAAATTGCTTCCCTGCAGTTGGGTCGAGTAGGAGAGCCCAAGGACGAATCCAAATACGTTAACAATAACGTCAACAAAGCATTTGAAATTAACATAACTTCAATGCGAACTGTTCAGCGTTAACTCAATAGACTTAGACCTGGAAATATAGATACCAATGATAAATTTCGAGGTGGGCCCAAAGTGTTCCTCAGATGAAGAATTATCGATATCAATGGCCATTGACCTATGAACAACGCTTCGAGCATTTTCTTGAGACATGAAGTCTCCAACAGGATTTTAAGGTAATAGGAAAGATTTGAAAAAAAAACAAAAAAACGTTGGGAAGATCAACCCCACATGAACCGAATGAATCTATTACGGTACAAGACCACCATATCTCTCAGTTAACTGCGTCTAGGCTAAGAAAATTCAGACATGAAATCTTTCTCCACCCTCTATATTCACCAGACATTTCTCTTGCAAGTTATCATCCTTTAATTTATTTTAGACATGATAAAAGTTTCAAAGATACGGAAGGCATAATTCATACTTCTATTAAATCTGTGACTGTAAAATAACTTATTAATCGATCTCCCCTTCTCCAAACATTTTAATTGATTACTCCCATATAGTATATATAGGTAGTGATGATTCATAATATCCCATCTTCTATCATTTGAACCTTTTCTGTTATAGAACAGAATTATGTACCATATTCTTGTAAACTGTAATCATTCTTCAGTCAGTCAAATGTTGGACGAATATAGAGTAATGAAGTGTACTGAATAACCTGTAATCTAATGCACCATTTTAGATGTTTACCAGTGGAAAACACCACTGCGTCATAAATAGAATTTATTCTGACTATATTTATTCTACGATGGAATCTTTTTACTAGACTTCAAATTTTGACTCCACGTTTGTTCAATTATTGATTGTGATGGCGAATTTACATACATACATATATATATATATATATATATACATATATATATATATATATATATATATATATATATATATATATATATATATATATATATATATATATATATATATATATTAGTACTTCAATGAATAGTTCAGGATTTATTATAAGTTGATTTGTATACAAGAGGTTGGTCTATGCTGTTTGGGGGGGAGGGTGTCGTTGATTCCGTTATTATATCGGTATTTATTCAACCAGTTCTATTCGCTTGTTTGCCTTTATAAGATATTGGGTGTCATTTCTGGTTTGACGTAATTCTTCAAGGAGGATTTTTTGTAATTTTTTGTCAGTGACACTGGTACAGATACTACGAGCTGAATAGTTAATGGGTGTATTTTACACCGTAAGGTAGGGAGGTTAATTCAGTGTTTGTGGGTAGGGATGTGCACATGAGCTTAGGTTTGAGTACATGGGCTTGTGTACATAAGTGAGCATCTGTTTTCGTTTACAAATGTTTACGTAGTGTTATACATGTTACAGGTATTCATATATGCATATTTATACAAAAGCCTGACATCGTAGGCCGATGTAAATGGCCAATTTAAAATTCGTATCTGATTCATTTGGAATTTCCACAGTAAGAACGAAGAGGCAAAGATTAAGAAAAAACGTTTTCGTCATGAAAATGAATGACATGTTAATAATGGAAATAATTCGTGGGGATGGTCTACCACTCGTTTGGTAATGATCTACCTTTTTTTATATATATATATATATATATATATATATATATATATATATATATATATATATATATATATATATATATATATATATATATATATATATATATATATATATATACTAGAATACACTTGGAAAAATGATGGGATTATTCATATATGAGAATGAAGATATTTTTTTAGCTAATTCAAGTATCCTGATTTTTTTTTCAAGTCTCAAATCAACTCAAGTTGTTTAAAGGGTGATATCGAATGAAGTCTTCAGTCTATGGCGTAATTTTCAATATGTCATAATAGGAAAGTGAATCAACAAATGAGATGCATGAGTGCAAACAATCAGAGAATAAATTATCATACATGCTTATTTATATACACACACGTATATGTATATATATACACACACACACACGTATGCGTACGCAAATGCACGCACACACACACACACATATATATGAATTCCGTCATATTATATTTGTTACTTGAAATGGTTTCCTGTTATTACACTGTGAATGTATCATTTGATCTAAACAACGTAAATAGAATAAACGTAAATAGAAAATGAGGCTGCTGCAGGAATCGAACCTGCCATCGATAGGGTAGCTGCTTCAACGTTTCGTTGCTTTTACCATTGAGCTAGACAGCTGCCGTTAATGCAAATGCCCAAGTAACTGTTTCAGCTCCAAAATCTTATTTTGTTTATCCCCGGTCTATATCTGCTCTATTTGTTTCTTTCAACACGACAATCATGTGATCAAAAATGAGTATATGATCCGACAAAATGATTTTAAATTGCGTTATACTATATTGAATTATATAATTTATTCTATTTAGGTTGTCTATCCAAATGATGTATTCACTGCGTAATAATGAGGAATATTTCAAATAAGAGTTTCAATTTATGAAGTAGAACAATTTTTTCTGGTGTGAAATACGATAGATGAATCCATCATACTGTGAATATTATTTTACATCAGTGTAAATTTGTCTCATTTTTTGTGTAACTCAGGAATAAATAAATTCCTCTGAACATGTTTTCGCGAGATTTGATGTGTTGTTGAGGCAGGATTGTCAAATTGGTTTGCAAGTAGCAGATTGAGCGGCTTTTGAAAAGTGTTGGCTACTTTTTTAAATCATTAAAATCATTTTCTCCCTATATATTCTTTTTTTTCAAAAAGTTAATCTGAAAAAAATGTGCAGGGTAACTCCATGATGTGAACGATCTGAAAAAGCTTGGTTTGAAACCAGAATTAAAGTGCTTCTTCCTCGCTGCTTGTTGACACACTGCCTGTGGACCCAACATTGCAGGCGGTCAGTGAATGTGTCATTTGATTTTTCCATGTAAGTGACTGGATGTGATATACATAAATCGAATTAGCGCTCGCAGGTTGGTCAAATCACATGTTGCTAAGAAAGCGGCTCTGGTTCTCTTCCAGCAGGAACCAAGCTTTTTTAAATCATTTGTGTAAAAAAGTATTTATCTAAAAACACATGCTTCAAACTTATGAACATAATAAATGACTTTTATTTTTTGGTACTTAATCAGTACATCAATGGTTGAAGTAGATCAAGTTGAAATAAGATAGTAGTTTTTATTTCCATCATTCATCAAATACCAATATTTGATCTATACGTTGTATAATTATACCTTTTTAGTACGATGGAGCTAGAGGGCTGGAAATTTAAACATTCATTTCTTATTATGCCAAGAATCTTTTTTTTTAGTAAAATTGTGAATTCTCCCTCTAGACAGGTTTTTAGGTGGAGGGTCAAATTCACAATGTATGCCCGACAAAAGCGACACCATCGAAGACATCCAGGTCTTAAAGCAAGTGAACGTAGAGGGTGACCGCAGAAAGGTGAGATGTGAAATTCAAATTGCACAAACAAAGAACGCAGGAAAAAGTTCCACAAAAAACCACAACCACCAAACGTACAAAAAGAGTTAACTCGATGCTTCAAGCTTGAACAGAAAAACAGATATAAACTTCTCACCTAATCAGAAGAGAACGACACCAACAACAACGAATTCATCAACAAAGTAACTGCCTCTCTAATTGCCACTATGTTTAAACCACAGAGCACACCAACCATCTGTAAAATCTCAGATAAAACCAAGATTCTCATGGATAAACACAGAAATTCTAAGCCAACGTCAATAAGAGGAAGAAAATTGAAGCAACCAAAGTAAATAAGACTCTCCATAAGACGCGAAGTGTTGATCCCGTGTATGTCGGAGAACTGCAACATATATACTGTCACAGCAGCTCTTTTATCAGGCTACATAAAGACTCAGGGCACTTTCTGCTCCAAAAATGGGGTAAGACAAGGTGATATCAGCTCACCCAAACTCTTCACAGCCTACTTCGAGATGGTCTTTCAGAATCTAGGCGGGAAAATGAAGGAATCAGAATAGACGGCGAATACCTAAGCAACCTGAGATTTGCAGACGACATCACCCTTTATGCAAAGAACCTCCACGACCTCCGAGTAATGCTAGATGAACTGAATGAAAAAAGCAAGAAAGGTGGCTTTCACACGAACTTCAGCAAAACAAAGGTCATATGCATCAAAGGTGTAGGAAGTAGATGCACGACGATCAAAATTGAAAACGCAAAACTGGAGAAAGTAGACCACTACATCTGCTTAGGACAACGAATCTCCATGGAATTCTCGAAAGAAAAAGAAATCAAGCGAAGGATCACTCTAGGGTGGCAAGCCTTGATCAGAGGAAGCTCAACCTTCAAGAACAAGAAAATCCCATTATCCCTAAAAAGAAGAGTATACAACCAATGCATTTCCTCAATAGTCACCTATGGAGCCGCAACATGGAACCCAACCCTCAACTGAGAACTAGGTAAGCGCACATGCAGAGAATCATGCTCAACCTCACATGGAGAGATCATAAGGCATCACAATATGTTAAGGAAAAATCAGGAGTCCAAGACATTATAGAATCGATTAGAAAACTTAATTGGCAATGGGCTGGTCATGTTGCAAGAATGGTTGACCCTCGCTGCACATGGAACGTGAATTCCCAGAGATCACATGCGCAACCGAGGTCAACAGAATACAAGATGGAGAGACGAACCAGACAAGTTCAGAAAGTATTGATTCTGCGACGACCATAATAGAGAGGTCTGACGAATCCTAGGGAAGGTCAACGTCCAATGACAAACGATAAAAGACGGATGATAATGACCTTGGGGAATAGCGTCTTGTTGACCTCAAACGGGTTATTTGTTTTTGTTTTTATTATTTATTTTATTATTCTTCCGATTCAGCATATTAATACGTCATTGGAACATGGATGAAATTCTATTTTACAACGTCTATTTCGTTCCTTGGCTTGACAGAAGACATCTACACATTGGTAATCATTATACGTGGATAATGAGAAGAAATTGTTTATTTATTTGTACTCGCAGGTGCATCTTTTGTGACAAAATGTTGTATTTTTCTTTACACATTCAAAGTTGTAATTATAGGTGCGTGAACTGGGAATTTCCAAGGGAGTGCGTCTTAAGAAGTTTTACATAGAAGTGGGAAATTCTCACGATGACAACGGAAGTCAGTCAAAAGGAGAAGCATTAACATTCCCAACTCCGACATTAGAAATTAGAAACTGCAAAGCAAATCTGTCAACATGTTTATTCAGCTGTTGAGTTGGTCGGGTTGGTTATGTGTGTATGTAAGTATGCACGTACGTACGTACGTAGAGCTAAATCGCATTGGATACGCCGGCCACTGAAGTTAAGAGATATCGAGCCTGGTCATTATCCAGACGGGTGACCGTCTGGGAATAGTAGGTGGCGAATGTAACAACATGATTCTTCTGCGGTCGTCTCAGCCTAAACTCTTCCACCGATTAACAGAACATCTTGCCAATATAGGACCGGAATGTGCACCCGGTCCCTCTCTCAAATACCAACTGCTCGATGGGGGACATATGACAATGATCTCTCTGAGGAACTTCCATACTCGTATCCGAAATAGGTTTTAGAGGGGGGTTCAATTTGCAATGTAAGTTAATACTAAATTGGCCCCTTAGCTTGTCCAGAGGTATTCACGCTTGTTTTTTTAAATATTGAGACTTTTTTTCAGTGATTACTTCCCAACAAAAGGTAAGAGGAGTAACATATATTGATCGTCCCCTTTTCGAATTTGTTGTAATTGATCACCCCAAAAATGGTATGTTGCCAAAAGACGTTGGTCACGAGACGGTGACCAACCAGACCTGCTTTATTCCTTTTTCTATGAAGAAATCTTTTAACTATTCATTTTACATCAGGGGTGGGTAACAGAAGCATTTTTTTTTTCACACCTGCTTATTTAATTCATTTGTCTTCATTCTGAAATTATCCCTCCCCTTTTGTTCCTCCTCTTCCTCCCCCCCCATCATCATCAACGCTAGATATGCAAAAAGTTTATCTTTGTTTTGACGTGCATAAACCTAAGGCCAGCCTAAAGAGGCCCCGAAAGTCATACAACGGCTCCTGAGAGGTTTGTTCTTTTATGAAAAAGTAAAATTGAACAATATATTTATCAAGAGTTACCGCAATAATGAAATTGGATGCATGTTGTTAACATCGCCGTGCAGCCATTAACTCGTTAAAGACACTGTTTCCGCTATGCATTTTTCGAGAGTTCATGGTGTGCAATCTGATAAGGATGTGTGTTCAATATCATTTTATTTTTGAAGATTATCGACAGACGTATGAATTCATGTTTTCAAAAGGCCTCATAAAAATCTAATGATTATTTTGTTTCAAACGTTTCCAGATTGTAAGTATGGTTATGCCAGTGGACAACAGGGTACAAGTCGGATGAAGCAAAAATTGGAAAGATATCTGGACCTTACCCGGAAGTTACCGAGTGGAACATGGGGTTCAAGGTTGTGTCTATAATGATTGGTGCACTAGGAAGACGTGGAAATTTCTCGAGTGTTGAAAAATAACACTATCCGTTATCTATCGTCTCTTCTCTTTTCTCACACTCTACATGTATCGCTTCCAATCTTCGTTGCCCATCCATATTTTTCATCTAAATGTTATACAAACATGGTTTAGATTCATATACGAAAAAATAAGGAATGTACATATATTTCCAACTATGTCCTCTCTTTCTTTTGTTCTATCTCTCCATAGAGAATCTCAATCACAATTGTATACCTTTTCATCTCTACCTACCCTTCTATCTGTCGCTTTTTATCTTTTGATATCCGGTCAATCGACAATAAGAAAATAAGAGTTGTATTCAAATTAATTCATTCCACCAACACGAAATTTCGAATGAAACAATGTTGAAATGTTCGTTTACTTCAAATAACAACTTCACACAACATCATAACGTGTGACAAGCAAACGCCAATTATTTTGATATCATGATGGAATCGCAATCCTGAAATCGACCCCTATATTCAAAATAAAGGGTATGAATATAGTTTATAGATGTTTGTGGAATGAATTTTATTTAGATACAATTATTTCCCTTATTACCAACTTAATATACTTGGTCGGAATCATCGTTTTCCCAAACTTACTAACTATATATATATATATATATATATATATATATATATATATATATATATATATTCCACTTTCTTTTCGTTTTTTCTTGCCTCTAACCTTTCCTCCTTCACATTCTCTTTTCCGTCTTCTTCACCTCCATCCTTTTAATTATACATCAAGACACTTAGAAAGGTCTAGACATCGTTATATTGTAAGTTAAATCAGGAGCCCAGAATTTGTGCTGCTGTCCCGGAGTAATGTCGAGGTCAATGATCAAAATCGGAGTTTCCGTTAGAACCCTGCCAAAGAAGATCCTGGAGCGTAAGAATTTCCCCAATAATCTCACTAGAAAGGAGTTAGCAGCTTGGTGCAGTGGTCCAGTGTCCCCAAATCGAGCATAAGGCCAAAAACCATCGATCTGGTTGAGGCTATGGCGAAGAATTACGGCAAAATGCAGGCTGTCCCTCTTGACAGTCATCTTGATAATTTTGAGAACACAGGGCTGTATTTGGAGGAACAAAGCGAACGCTTCCACCAGGATATACGAGACTTTTAATTCCACTACCAAGAGATATATAACAAGAACATGATGAGAGATTATATTTTGCTGCCTGGTCCGTGAAAGTGAATAACAGTGCAATCGTAAATCTTGAAAAACCACTCACTTTTAAAATCTTTTGTAATCACTTCTGCTCAACATTAGCGTAAATAAATGTTATTTTAGATTCATATGTTGTTGCTTTTCTGAAAACATATGATTTTTTAATGTGAATAAGAGATAGGCAAATTCAGCCGTTGTACGATTGGAAACGAGTAAATTTCAAAACTGTCCTGGTCACAAAGTTAAATTTTGAAAGTCTAAAGTTTTTTAGCATAATTAATCAGAAAATAACACTTATTACCCAGGAACTAAAATTCTGAAAAAACCCCTGAAAGTCAGATCATAGCTTCGCTATTTTTTTCAAGTGTGGAGATCTAGCAAGGGCAGTATTGCCAACTTTATTTTCAAGTTTACATCTGAAATTGAGCCCCAAACAAACTTAGATACCAATAAACATTTAGATTCTACAGATATAAATCTAAAATCAAGGAAATATATGACAAATTATCAAACTGAATATGACTTTGATCTTCGATATTTTTTTTATTGAAATATCATTTAATTCATTTAAAATATTACTCATTTATTTTACTATACATTGATTGAAACTATTACTTGTTTTGTTTAAAAAAATTTAATACAAATCTCTAGTGTCTAGATGCAAGCAAAATCAACTAGATTTAGATGAAAAACATCTAAATTGGCATCTAAATCTAAATTGGCAACACTGTGCAAGGATTTCAGATTGTCAGTCAGGACGGTAATCACCGCTATAGATACCAGCACATCTAAAAATGGTGAGACATGGATTGCTGTGATGTACAGTAGAATTAACATTAAAGAAAATCTACTCAAACTCACCATCACAGTCAATGACTGAACAACCGTATCGTCAAAATTTGGAGTCATGTGAAAAAGTTCCATCGAAGAATAAATATGGTCAGAATAAATTATATCTATGACATCACCGGCGTTTCCATTGGAAAACATCTAAAATAATTTTTTTTTAAGCATCATGAAACATTTAGATTCTGAAATAAACAAACAAAAATAAGGCTCCCCAAAAGGTCAAAAAGCTTCTTTTTTTTTCCAAAAATAAAAACATTTTGGAAGGAGTCTTATGGAATAGTGCTTGTTTTTCAAGTCTATAGACAAAACAGTATGTCCAAGATCTTTGGAACAAACAAATACACGTACATACAAAAGGGGATTCAATTTACTTAATAAGAATAGCTACACCAAGTCTTAACAATATGTTCGTTCTTCAAAGTAAAGTCGAATGAAAACAACAAAGAGGAAATTCAAGATTTTAATTTTATTGATTTTATTTCGATGAGTCATCAATATGTACAAGCAGAAGAAAAATGTATAGCTGTTACAGACGCGTTATCTTTTTCAAAAACATAACACTTGAAAATGTGATGCTGAAATAATTCGTCTCTATTTGATTAATATTCATATAACCAGAGTAATGAAATCTTACATAATATATGAGAATATCAACTACATACCTTTACATTTTTATGGTTTAGGTCACCACTTGATATTCAGATAACCGGAATAATGAAAACTTTCAGCATTCTGATCAGGTGAATATCAAAAACATACTTATACTTTCAAAGGTATGTGTTCGATATCCAAATAACCGGAATAATGAAAGCTAGTTGATGAACGACCAGATTTCTGGCCGTTCTTGCTTGTGGTGTCCGAAAAGTGATCAGAATGGATCGATCTTAGGTAATTAGTAATTGAGGACAATCAAAGCAGGATTTCTTCTGAGTCTGCTTAGCAGGCATTGTTATGGTTTTTATTACATCTATATATGAGGATGCTAGAAGAATGACATACATTGGGTGCATTGCAGAAGATATTTTCTTTTAGGTAAACGGTTTGCTATATGGTTAAAAAAAAATGCTGTCGAAATCATTTCATTTTTTTCTCTCAAATGAAAAGAAACATTTATATTGAATGGATTTAGATGAATGGAGCAGGGATGGGGGAAAGAAAGAGAGTAAAAGGAGACAAAATTATATAAGAATAATGAAAACTAAAATGAATTAAATTTCCTGCAGTTTACTTTTATTACCAAAGATATAAGCTGAGGGGACGTTTCATGTGATCATGCATTGTTTATGCTTCCAAATGCGACAATATAAAAGCAAAAATATTTTCTGAATAGTATGTGAATATGATATTGAATAGAAAGACGCTCATTAGGCAATCATATAAAAATATAAATATTTTTGAAAATATATTTTGTTTTAATTCTATTAAATGAAACAAAAAGAGTTCATCTTTTTTATTTGTGGATGTATTTAGCATGGATTTCAATTGTTTTTTTTATTTCATTCGTTTTGCCTAGTTCATTATATATTAATTAATCTAGGCAGGCTTGCCTATTTCCATTAAACTGTCTGATGCTTGGGTTGATTTTCCTGTTTGCTAATTCAATTTATTCGTTTAAGGTTCGGCCAATGCGTTATGGAGAAAATATATGATTTAAAAAGGCAAAGTGGTAACTCGCCTCGGAAAGACGTTATAAAAAATAGAAGTTCTCGATTGATACATTGCACGCAAAACAACATGCAAAAACTTGTGGGCTGGTATCATTAGTGTCAGAGACATAAGAAGAAAATATATATAAAAATAATGTTTTCGCTTGGAAAATTTCTTGAAAAATCCTAGCATTTTTCCAAATTTTTCAAAAAGAATTAGATCTTCCATTTTCTGTACTTCTTCATATATTTTGAGCTAAAAACTATATCGATAATTTCTTTTTTATTACATTCAAAACACGTTAACCTTAATACTTGAAAGCAGTTTGTAAGAGGGAAAAGAAGACACTGCTGTTATATAATCCTCGCCTTTATGTATTAAAATCGATTATAATTGAATTGCTTACGGACTGATAATTAGAAATTTCTTTTATCATTACTTGAAATTAGCGTCCGCTCGACGCTTGAAGTTATCAAAAGGCTATATTATCGCGCTCCCATCGAAAGGTTATAAGAAATGGTGATGTCATTCATTCCATCTGTTAGAGATACACATGTTTCCATTGGTTTGAATACACATGGTTCATTTCTTTAATTGCCATGAAGGGTATTTCAGAGCATTGTGCCCTTTGTAATCAGTCTTTTGGCACACTTCTAATTACCCTGACATATTTTGACATAACCAAAGTTGGAATATTGCGCTTGCTATTAAAATCGATTAATTCCCTCCGATAACGTCAAAAAAATCAAGAATTCAACGGGATTTAAGGAAACACTGAGTTTAAATCAACAAATAGCAAAACAAATATAAACTAATAATCAATCAATATCGCAATAGCCGTAACCAAAAATCCAATGACCACTAATTTCAAAGAAGAGTGATACATAGGAGCGTTACTATGAAGAGTAGGTTTATTAAAGCTAAAATGTGACCATTGCTTGATATGTTCATAAAATGCATCTCCGGGACACTTGGTAAGACGAACATCTCGGTGGCCAAACAATTCGTAATCGGGGGCTATGAAACCCTTTTTCACACCACAGTCAATAATATTGTGAACGGCTCTGAGAGCTAGTTTGTTGGGAATCCTTGACATAAAGTTTCCCATAACAGACACTGCAACGGCTACTTTGTTATAAAACTTTGTGTGGGCACCGGTTCGGTTCCAACCGCGGGCTTCGTACACTCGTCCATCCTCTCCTACCAAAAAGTTGTAACCAATATCCGACCATCCTGAAAATAGAATATCATTATCATTATTATCATAATAAAGGAGTTTTTACATCAGTAGTAACTGGTGGCTTTCGCTTGAAAACAATTGACATTTAGCCTCCTTAATACTTCAGCATTACTATCATTAAAAGAAAGAATAACAAGACTGGTTCAATTTTTTTCAAATATGATATAATAATACCGAAAACTTTCGATACATTGTATATCTTCTTCAATCAAATTTCAAATGTAAACAAAAACTTTAAAAGCGTTAATGGTGTGTTATTCAATGAAAAACGAATCAGAATTTGAAATTTCTATTGACGTTTTTTAAAGACATCACGTTATCTTTCAAGACAAAGGAAATCTTCATACACTTGCAATACCATAGACAGTGGCCTGCTAACGGAGAGGTTGACCCGGCCCCGTCCACTCCGTGTGACACCATCGGAGGAAGTGACCCCAAAGAGGACTGCTTAATTTTTTTCAAATATTTTCTCGATAATTCTTTCTCCTAATGAAACATCTCCGTAACTTTTTCTTTATAAACTTCAATGAAATATTGTGGAAGAGCAGATAATGGGGTGAGAAGTTCTTTGAATTTTGGAGTGGATCCAGAAATTTTTCTTTGAGAGATATCCAGGATCATTTTCATACGATTTCGTAAATGCTCATGACTGTCCACAATATATCTCAAAAAGCTCCCCATGAATCACTATCCTTGTTTTAGAAGGGTGAACTATAGGCTGTGGAAGATATGACTGAATGTTAATTAAAAACAATTTCATTCTACCCGTGCCTCATATTATTTCACAAAGTCAAAACTGAAAATGTGAATAGAGTTGTAAGTAAATGTTGGCTTATGACGTCACATTGAATGATGTAAGAGAATCGTGATTAATAAGGTATAATGTATTAATGCAAAAAGATCACCAACATTCTAGATATTCCGGGAAGAGAGCAAATTCTGTAAGAGGAATGACACCATGAGTTGCCACACCGGGTGACACGAAGCATAGGTCCACATCTGGTTATCAATATATAGATTCACATATTACATATATTATCCACATATCGTCCAGTCGGTTTTTTTTCTTCCTTTTGGCTTCTAGATTCTCCAAAATCTGGATGTTTCTAAATGTTTTTTACCCTACTTCAGATGTTTTCCAGTGGAAAACGCCGGGGATGTCATAAATAAAATTTATTCTGACCATATTTATTCATCGATGGGAATTTACATGACTCCAAATTTTGACGCTACAGTTGTTCAATTATTGACTGTGACGGTTACTTCAGTTTATTCTAGATCTATTTATGTTATGAACCTTTACTTACCGTTTGTAACCATGTGCAGATCTTGAACTTTTTTGATTTCTTCTGTGCACGAAACAAGATTAAAACATTCTCCCATGGCTGTGTGGTGAATAAAGATGTATCGAACGGGTAATTCCATGGTGCTAACTTCTTTAGGCAACTTAGCACCCCATCGTTCGCGCCCGACCATGTCAATTTGAGAACATACATCTTCCACAGCACCAGAAGCTGCAAACCAACAAAAAAGATTTTAATGATTTTATCAATACTGTAAAACGATGAACTAATTAGAAAATAAGTTAACCAAATTCATTTTATCTCAAATCTTTCTTTTTTGGTGGAACTGAAGCAATGTTTATCAACTAGCAAATACCCGTAAAAAATGACGGGGTTATTTATACGTGTATTAACACTAAGCATAAAGCTAATTCATAACGTAATTTATCTTTGATAATTCAAGTATCCTAATTTTAATTAAGTCACAATTCGAATCAAGCTGTTTTGAAGGTTGGTCGGACATTAAGCTATGTATTTGGCCAAAATACCACGTAAGAAAAGTCACCACTGATATAGCTTGGTATGAGTGAAA
Organism: Thysanoteuthis rhombus; assembly: GCA_963457665.1. Taxonomy (NCBI): domain Eukaryota; kingdom Metazoa; phylum Mollusca; class Cephalopoda; order Oegopsida; family Thysanoteuthidae; genus Thysanoteuthis; species Thysanoteuthis major. The sequence goes on along the minus strand of OY735219.1, from coordinate 42,298,323 downwards.
AGTCCCAGGAAGAAACTTATTTTATTGAAAAAATGATTTATTTCATTTCAAAATAAAATTGAATATCATTCTTTTAAAACATTAGGAAAAAAGTATGGTCAAATGTGCCAAATCTAGCTCTTTGAAAGAGCATTTGGCCATGACACAATTGTGCCTGATGTCTTGGAAACTGCCCAACTCATTCAGAAACACCTTTATTGTTTTTAGCTCTGTCAATCTATTTCACATAGACCAATCCATTATGATCTTTAGGTTACAAGACTCAAACACGACAGGTAATTATACAGATTTACAAAACATTGTAATTTAAACATATGGCTTTTATATGGAATTATGGAACATTTATCAATGACCTACAACACAACTATTATACATATAGATAAATAGATGGATAGAAAGGGATAGGGAAAAGAAAGAAATAATCTATTCACTTATGTATGTACCCTTGTGTTAAACTAGATTGTATACACACTGTAAATACTGAACAGGAATATTCTTATATATTCAGTAATTTTATCTCAAAGCTACAGTAATGAGGTAATCAGTAAGGATGGATATCATTTAAGTAGTAATGATCGACATCACAATTTTGCTAAAGATTACCACACTGACATACATCTTCACCCAAGTGATTTAATGATACATCTGAACATTTCAATAATCTCATTAAATCTCCGAACATTTCAATAATCTCATGAAATCTCCGAACATTTCAATAATCTCATGAAAGCTCCGAACTTTTCAATAATTTCATAAAATCCCTTGGATGAAGATGCATATCAGAAGAAAAATACAAATATTTTGGCAAAGTGCTGTGTTTACATTTCACAGTCTTACTGAAACATAATATTCGTTCGCGTAAATATATGCTTTCGACGGGAACATATGGATCAGTGATTTTCTATACGCAAAAAATAGCAGCAGAATATGAATGAAATCCCAAACAAAAAAAAGAAACTAGGGCAGTTTCTCGTCCCAACGGTACATGTTTGGAAGAGGTCAGACTTTATGATGTGTGGATCAGCCTGCCATTATAGTCACGTGAAATAGTTTTCTGTCCGTTTAACTGAACTAAGGCTTCGAGTATTCCGGTTACTTCTCACCGGTGTTGCCAATTTAGATATTTTATTACTTAATTCAAATAGAGATCTGTGATTCTTATTTTATTTATCATCATTAGATTTCTCGTGAACGACAGATTAAAAAAAACTCCGAACTCCACTCTGCAATGCTTTGTGTGTTGACCAATCTGGTGAATGTCAATCTTTCTTTCTATCTATCTATCTATCTATCTATCTATCTATCCCAACCCTACAATAAATCTTTCTCAAAAGACTTCGTTTTGTTCAGATCCTACAAAACTGTGTAGGTGGCCATAGTTTTGTAACCTACCAGCTAATTCAATCCCCTCAATCCTGCTTATTAAACTGTATCAGATTTTACAGCGCCCTGCTTATTGTAACCCCCTCTCCCGGGTAATTAAGCACCCAAGAGTACACACATGCAGAAATTTTTTTAATTGTACTTAGATAAAGAAAATTGTTTTCCAGTATCATCTCTCTTAATTTATGTACATAAATTATGTACGTAATTTATGTGCATAAATTATGTACATTTCCTGCGCACAGGTGTAGGTTCGCATTCTTGTATATAATTGTGTCTGTGTCTAAATCTAATCCCCATTTTCAATGCATCGTCGATTATTTAGAATAAGCACTGGAAGTGCAATGAGGTGTCCCACATAAAGTTTAAACGACATTACTGCCAGATCACGCGACCCTGAGAGGAATATTTTTTTCGGTAGAAAGCATTCTATCAATTAACACCTTTCTCTCGAGTTTCGAGGAAATATGACTCAAAACAAAAGAGAAGATGAATTTGAAAACATGAAATTCAAACGCTATTATCGACAGGTTATGTCACACTGGATGGAAGTTCTTTTTAGGTAAGAAGCATCCTATCAAGGAACACCTTTCTACCAAGTTTCAGATAGATCCGACGCAAAACAACTGGGAAAATCGATTTTAAAACCTTGACTTTCAACGCCATTATTGTTTACAGAGCAATATTTTTGTAGGTAATAAGCATCATATTAAGGGACACCTTTCTGCCAAGTCTGAGGTAAATCTGGCTGTACAGCTTTGAAACAATATGAGAGCAGACCTATAGACGGACGGACAGAGCCTTCTATAGCGGAACGAGGACGCATTTAAAAGTATTGAAGAAACAATTGAATTTTTGCCTATGTTTCCACTTCCTTTTACGAATATTTCAGTGTTTACGTTGTTTGTACCAGTGTGTTTCGTTTCATGAATAGTTAGAGATTGGGGGAAGCTGGTCCCTAGAGGGGCCACTTCAAACATTTGGTGAGATTTGACGAAAAAAGCGTAATTTGTAACAATAGGCATAAACTATCACTTGATAGGTGAAGAACAACAGCAAACGCTAAAATATTATTCATGTAGTTCATGACGAATATGTACAAATATATCCATGTAGAAGTAGGTAATGTCCTTACACTGGCTACGGCTTCAAAATCGCATTACTATTTACTCGATTTCTGTTAAGTGAAATAGACTTAGAGGCCACTTCACCTGGAGCAATTTTAACCATAATTAGATGAGTATTAGAGCGTAGTGAACACAAACTCAATGCGTTCTTTTCTAACCCAATAAAAGTCAAATGTGTCTTACCTTCAATCACCACAAAACTAACAAAACAGACGAGGAAGTGTTTCATTAAATACATCCTAAGAGAAAGGGTTGTAGTGTAGTCAGACTGCTACAAATCAACAGGAAACAAGTCAGTGAAAACGACAGCCAGACATTTGTTTCAAACAGTACGTATTTGAGTTCATCATTGGAAGAGTTCGGTCGTGTGTGAGTGTATTATCACGACTTTCTCGATTTCGATCATTTGAGAAGCGATTTAAAGATATTTGACTAACTTTCCTGCAGTGCACACTTGATAAGGTCACTTTTCTGGAGAATAGATCTACTTATAGGATATACTTATGAACTCTATTGCCCGAGGGACGTAGAAATAGTGTGGAATGTAAACGAATGCAACAGACCATAAACAGGGGCGTATCCAGAGATTTGGGGCCTGGGAGGATGGGGGTTTAGCTCCTTTAAGAATTTCCGCTAATATTGAGTGAGATTTGCAAATAGAACTACTATTCATAAAGCTTTGGAGGTCCCCGTCCATTTTGAGTCCGGGGGTGTCAAATATAACCGCCACCCTTCCTAACCCGTAGCTGTGCCTCGGGTCATAAAAAATGTACAGCCTTTTCTAAAATAAATCTTTCTGTCTTATTCTTTCTGTTTTCTCTCTCTATATATATCGTTAAGTCGTTCTGTGCGAATGCTTTATGTATCACTGTGTAAATATTGGTTGTGCAAACTGTTATGTTTTTCTACATTTTTTTTTCAAAACTCACTTCATTGGCTCGCAAGGAAACAACATTTACAATACAATGCTTGGATGGGCAAGTTAGAATATGTCGATTCTGTGATCTGGTTAACGAAGTCACGAAATTTCTAATATATTCATATGTGTTAAGAAGTAAAAAGATGCTGCCATCGATCATGTAGTTTATATATATATATATATATATATATATATATATATATTATTATTATTATTATTATTATTATTATCATTATTATTATTATTATTAAGAGATGGATGTATAATCAGTCAGAAATAATTTACAAATGATTTGAAACTCTATTTAAAATGATATCCTGTTATTACACTGTGAATGTATCATTTGGCCAAGACAGCATGAATAGAATAAACAAATTTAGCGGCTATCTATCAGTTGCAGGTTCGATTCAGGCAACTGGCACTTTTTCTTTAATTAACCAATAGGCTAAATGATACATTCACCGTGTGATAACGGGATATCGTTTCAAATAGAATTTCAAAAATATAACGCATATATATATATATATATATATATATATATATATATATATATATATATATATATAGATAGATAGATAGATAGATAGATAGATATAGATATAGATAGATAGATAGATAGATAGATATAAGGAAAGTGTAAATGATTGATGAACTAAAGACCTGAGTTCAAAAAAGATGACCAGGAACAGAATCACTTCTGCCTTCTGAGAACATGTACGAAACCAGTTATATATATATATATATATATATATATATATATATATATATATATATATATATATATCATTATTATCATTAAGTGATTAAAAAATCTTATTCATCTGTTATCGTGTAAAAAGTGTAATTTACAATATACATAAGTTGCATTGACAGATATAGGGAAATGTGTGACTGAAGTAACACAAAAAAATCTGTAGGAAAAGTTTTTTTAGTTTAGTGTTTAAAGTTGTCTAGCTTTCTAGACAATGTATATATTTCTAGAAAATTCTGGAAAACTCGAACTACAAGTAGCTTGTGTGAACGGTCCTAAATAAAACACACGTGCGCAAATGACAAATCCAGTGTGTGCTCAGTCAGCTTAGTTATGTGTTTCTGACATACTGCGCAATCTTGCCTGCCCTTTTTTCATTTCTAATTTTAAAATACGGCTTAGGAAATCACTGTAAAGAATTCGACAAATATTTTTGTATGAAATAGTTCAATTATATAATCATAAAGTAAATGAAAATATCGAAATCTATCTATATAATAGCCATATATGCAAATTTGTACGTTTATTCAATTGTCTATCGTGTCCGATAGCGGTTATAAAGGTATAAGGGATTGGTCCATATGAAATAAATGAACAGAGCCACCAAATCTATTAGTGGGTTGTAAAATGTGATACGTCATAGAAATGTTAATTGGTTGAAACTAAAATTAGAATAAAAAGAGTTTGTTAGTGACTGAAAAGAATATTTAATGTTTAATGTTATATTCAAGACTTAAGAGTTCATCTCTGATCACTGTTTTAAACAGCTGAGTATTAAGGTTAGGATACTTGAATGATTAAAAATAAATTTCCTAATAAGATAGCTTTAGGCTGCCCAGTGCCGATCCATGCATGAATAAACCCATAATTTTTTATAGGTTTATGCTAATTGTTTAATGAATCTCAACAGTTTTAATATCATATTCAGTTATCATTCAAGTGGTTAATTGGAAACATTTTTTATAAGTCTTGACAGATGATCTGCTGAAAAGATGGGGATTCATTTCAATTATCCCCATTGATTCTATTATTCGCTTAACGCGAATTCATCTTGATGAAAAAAAAATGGGATGAAATAAACACTGGGAGCAGGGTTTGCCTATTTAGCGATCGCACGATGGAAATTGTTCCCATAGAGCAGCAGTAAAAGTCCAAACTACATTCGGTCCCCTCGCGTTTTTCAAATTCCCCGAACTTTTTGGTGGCTCCTCGTACCTTCATACTCTGTGAACAATAACTTTCTATCTGAGTCTGCAGCCTTGTACTCATAAAATCCAATACATCCAGGTGATATACGTTCATCCATTGTATATATATATGATAATTAATAATAATTAAATAAAAAAATCTACCGCGGTGTGATGGTTGGAATGCTCGTCTCTCAAATCAAATCGTGAGTGTGGAGTGTTCGTTGCTAATTTGATGCTTCAGTACCGTAGCCTTGTGCCCGACTAGGCAAATATAGTAGATAAAACATTCATTTGTACCACACCTGTCGCTTTGCTTAGTAAATACGTAAACGTACATAATCTTGACTCGACGAAAGAATTTCACTTCTCAAAGCAAATTACCTCCTCCCCTTTCCTTGGTCACCAAATTTCCTGTCCCCCATCCCTAAATAAACCGGACTCGAACTACCAAGATACGTTCGGCACATTTTATACGTTCAAGTAGTTCCCGTGGTCAAATATACTAAAAGTGATGCTCTTAAAAGGCCGCGGCAGAAACCCGTACTATTTTCTGTTCGCTGACACTGAATTTCCCAAGCTTTCAGATTACCTCTTGTAACTTCCATTCCCACCAAAAATGATTACAGTAACTTTTGCATAGGATACTCATATTTATTTATTTTTTCTTTTCAGTGAACGTTCTACTTTATCTAATTTTTTTATAGTTGATATTTCAGCCCTACTAGTTAACACCATTTTCAAACAGAAATTGGAACGTTAATTTTTTTTTAGATTTTGTTAAAAATAGTTTTGTAATTCACGTGATGCAAATTATAGTAATTATTTTCATGGGTGGAAGCTAAGATTACGTTGTTACCAATATCCTGTAATCTCGATTCACGAGTTTTTTATTTATTACTTTTGCTGATTGTATTTCAAGAGCTTCCTTTTTTCTTCTTTCTGGAGCAATTTTGTATTATATAGAATATATAATAGATAAAGAATCATTAATATATTTGTTAGTATAAATTGAAATACAAACATATACACAGAGAAATATAAATGTCGTATAACCTAAACCCTACAACAGTGTTTACAGCGGTTTGTTGTGGATGGCGGTGATCGATATGTTGACAGTAATTTTTATCACCTTGTATATGAGAGAACAAACGGTGTGTGTTTGCGAGAGAGAGTAAATAAATAAACTAGGTGTATTCCAATGTTTTATTACTAGAATCCGGAAATTTCCCAACACAAAATAGGCTCATAAAATCTGTGTTGTCATGGAAGAAATCTTTATGGTGACATGTCAATTTGTACTTCATGTGATATAAATGAAAATTGCAACTAGTTAAAATGTATTACATTCAGATTTGCATGCATGGTAATGGAGATCTTTATATGGTTATTCAAAAGCATGGGTCTCTTATTAGCTCTCCTTTGTTTACGCTGCCCATAGAAGTGACTGACTTCGTTGTTTAAAAGAAAGATTAAACCGGCTTGGGCGGAATGTTTCAAATAGGGAATGTCATATAATAAGATAACATTTTTTCAACAAATAAATGTATTAGGGAGATCTTCCCACATAAGATCATGTCGAACGTTGTTAACACTTTATCTTAGGTCGGAGTTATAAACATTCAACCAAATATTAAATCCAGTATACAGCACAGGAACAATTAAGTATCTGTTTCTCTGAATAACTGAGTGCCCCATCAAGATTTTAGTAATAATTCAAATCATCAATTCAGTGTTAGAATCAAAGTACCGATAAGATAACTCTTTTTTTGATAAACCAAAAAGTACATTAAAAGATTTGTCCTTTGAGTATCCTCTTTTTCTTGGCGAGACATTCATCCTTGAAATCTCACCAACCACCATTCATTAACAAAATCGAAAAACAACGAACCCGAAGAAAGTAGACCACTACATCTAGCCAAGATAATAAATCTCCATGAAATCCTCGTAAGAAAAGGAAATCGGGAAAAACAACTCGAGGTTGGAGAGCTTTCGATTGGGCAAGCTCAACCTTCAAGAACAAGGAAATCCCATTAGTCCAAAAAAGAAGGATATTAGTTTTCAAGTTGGCCTGGCTGTCTGACTGGCTGGCTATGTGAGTATGAATGTATGTATCACGCATACAACCCACACTAATGAAGCTAAGGAGCAGAAAATTTGAGCATTTACTCCTTACTATGTCTAGATTTGATTAATTAGATAAAAAGTGGAACGAGGCGGATCTACAACAGTGTCCCAGCGACACGTAAAACCGCTTCGATTTTCACAAATATTACTCAAATAATAATCGAGCCAAATCGATTTTTTCTTCATTCGAATGTAACTTTGCTTCGGAACATGCGAGTTTCAGAGATAGGACATCTGAATGAATGCATATCTAGGCCAATGGAATGCCCACGATTGTGCAAGGGTGAATATACCGCTCCTATTGACCAAGTTTGATCCATGTCAACGCACACACTTACTCACACATACATATATATATAAATATGTCATAAATTTATAAGTGAGAGGTGTCTGTTTGTGGCTTTGTCTTTCATGCCATAAAAAAGGCCTAAACATGGGTGCAGTCCAACCAAATTTGACATGTCTATTCAAGTTTTCAAACAAAAGTTTTGAGAAAAATATTCTTAAAGGGTTTTTAGAGTGAGGTTCTATTTACAATGTTACTATAATGTTCACGTGGAAGCTACTGCCATGTACATATATTTCATTTTATATGATTATATATAATTCTTTAAAGGGTGCGAAGTGAAGGGAAACTCACACTTTAGGAGTCGAAAGTGAAGGAGATTTTTTTCCTCGATTGAAATGGAATTAAAAAATTTTGAGCAAAGCTCGATGGGGGCTCTATTTATAATGTAACTATATTGCAAATCTGGACTTTTACTTTCCGTTATATATATATATATATATATATATATATATATATATGACACAATAATTAATGCTCCTCTATTCAGGGTTGAGCACTCTTTAAGTGAGGTAACTCATCCATTGTAAGCTTATGCAATGCTCTTCCATAGGAATAGAGCACGCTAGTGGATGAGGAATTTCTGTGTAAATAGATATATCACTTAAATTCAGCCTTACTGACCATCCATCTCCGTAGTCCAGAGGTAGTATATCGGCCTCCGGGTCTGAAGTGAAGGTTTCAATTCTGCCTTGCGGTACTGGATGGGAAAACAGAAAATCTATACCCACACTGAAGAGATGTCTGTGGATGACATAATAATATATATATTATTGTGTTAAATTATTGTGGATGACGCAATATATATATATATATATATATAGATAGATAGATAGATAGATTGTGTCATTTAGAGATAGATATATATTGGTGAGTTTTTGTAAGTCAATATAGTTTGATTAAAGAGTCATTAGGTGCCTAATTTGAAAAGCCCTTTTTGAGACCGTCAACCAAAATGTCACAAAAACTGTTAACATTTGTTTCCTCCGATTCCAACTTAGTCCGGCTGGCCGACTATTTATGCATATGTATATCACGTGTACTGCCCACGCTGATGAGTCTAGAGGCCAGAAATTTGAGCATTCACTCCTTGCTATGCCCAAACAAAAACTTTTTGTTTCATTTCACACTTCCCCCAAATACTCTTTAAAGAGTGTCCAGTTTGCAATCTATGTTTATGCTAAATTGATCTTTAAGTTTAGATCTGCTGGTTTTTTTTAGTCAGAATTTTACACCCACAACCCCCCTCCCCCAATGAGAAAGAAAATCTCTTTTTTGATTTTTGAAAATCCCTCTCCCAAATAGTTTTTCATTGGAAGTACAATATGCAATGTAAGTTTATCACATTTTTTTTTTTTAGTGATAACTGCCAAAGAAAAATTGATTACCCCCAACATGACATGCTACCAACAGGCGCTGGTTGCATTTCTAATGATTGACTAAACAGACCTGCCCAATCCTCTTTTAATTACGCTGTCCACAGCAAAGAAACTGAATTTTTGGTGCCGGTCTGTTGCCTGATATGGGTGGGAAATACAAACTAGACAAGTGACAGAATTACATCCTTCTTTATAAACGAACAAACCCTACGCTTCATAATGGGATTTGGAATCTGTAATTATTGCTTGATAATGGGAAATTAAATATACATTTTTTTTGGTCCCTAGTTCTTCAAGCGTCGTTGCTAGGCTTTTCAGGACTGCTCTCCGGGTTCCGACCACTGTTGGTTCTATTATCATAGTTTTTTTTTCAGTTTCCTGGCAAGGCTAAGATACTTATCTAGCATTTAACTTTCTAAGACAATGTATTTACTATAAATCATTTGACAACTTACAATGAATTCCTAAAAATCTCCAAATTGAAAGATGATATAACATTAAAAAGTTGTTATAGTTCATTATTATACCAATCGAAAACTTCCTGACAGTTTTAAAATTTTTAACGATTCAATTTAAAAAAATCTCTAACAATACTAGGAACGATGTTATTTTTGACACATTAACATAGAAAAGTATGGGAGAAATTCTGTTAAACATAAGGCAATACTTGCTTGGAACAATTTCATAAAAGTACTTTCTAAAAATGAGCCTAATGAACATGAGCAAAAGCAGTCTCAAAATAACCGTCAAAAATATTTCATGGAATCTTATTCATGACTTACTGTCCGCTCAGGATATAACCATCAACTTGATGTTCTAAAATCCTTCCAGTTTCTCTGTCAATGATTTTAACTCTATTTCCCTCTATAATCCACTGGGAGAGCAACATCCACTATTTATAAAACCAGACACATCTTCTCTTATTCACGATGACTAAATCTGTCGCTCTTGGCCTAAAAGGGGTGATCCATTGGCATTTCATAGTCTCATAGAATCTTATTCCTTGCCTCTCTTGAACAGCTTCTGATTTATTAGAAACTGTCAAGCAAAACAATGACCAAAACTGTCAACATAGGTTTCTTCAGTTCTCAAGTTGGTCTGGCTGCCTTTAGTCATAAGATTAGAAATAAAAATGTTTGTATTGATTCGCTACCTGAAAGACTTCGTCCGAGGTTTGCATGAGGATCTCGAAATGATAAACCCGAGCCTAGATGATACTAAACCAGCGCTTCACAGTTAGAATTTTAAATATATGCGCACATACACACTTGCACGCGTGCATGTACACATATACAAGAATATATGAATGAAAAATCGGTAGCTCAGACGGTGGAAACTTGGACTCAAGGTTTCTTCACACAGGCACACACAGGCACACACATACACATGCACATACGAACACAAAGAATCTGATGAAATTACTTTTATTCCTTCATCGGACCAGTGGGAATTTGAGCCATAATTCTTTCTCCCAACATATTTGTTATTTGTAAAATCAGAAATACCCAACTTGTATAAATATCTAACTGCACATTCTTTAATTCTTAAGTTATGAACATCGTATAACTTGTGAGAATCGAAGCCAGTGGAGAATGCGAAACCAGGTTTTCCGAATAAACAATTTGAAGAATTTCAAGTTCCTTTTTTGAAAAGGCTCTGAATCGACTACCAGTATTAGTGAGTTTGTAACACCTACTTTGGTTCAAACAGTGTCAGTGTCAGTGTGTGTGTGTGTGTGTGTGTGTGTGTGTGTGTGGTGCACTAAGCCGACCATCTCTAATTTGAACGATCTGGGCTAAAGAAAAAACGGTCTGCGATATTTGTGCTAAAAAAGAGTCAGAGATTGACCAATGGAAATAGGCTGGTCATGTTTCAAGAATCCTGAACAACCACTGGACATCGCGACTCACAAACTGGATCCCTGGAGATCACATGCGAAACTGTCGGCAAAAAATAAAATGGCATGACGACTAGACAAGTTCATAAAGTACTGGCTCTGCGACGCTCATGATAGAGAGGTCTGGAGAATCTAGAAGGTCTCTGTCAGCTGCTGCTGCTGCTGCTGCTAATGATGATGATGATAGAAGGCGTCTGTCGGTGAAACAAAACCAATGTGTTTCATGTTGGATTCATGGTGAAACCACTTGATATTCTGAATTGTTCGCTGGGCCCTACTGTTGAGATTTCTAATTCTGCTAACTGAAGTTTACAAGAGAGATTATGTCTCAGTTCCATGCAGATATACGAAGAGAATGTTTGTTATACAGGAAATAGAATGGTACTGACACAGCGGTATCTACAAACTTTTTCAAAGTCAATTTGTGATTATATCAGTGGCCTAGCAAGAGTCTTCAGATCAAGGGGGTAAAGATGATTTTGGTACCCCCATCCCTAAAATGTTTTGATTATTTCTTCTGTGTCTCATCAGTATAACCAACATAATGACAATCAACAACATAGAGAAATATATTATAACTTATAACGTATTGCAATTTTTAAGTGTCATCATTGGAGTTGTAATTTTGGTCATAATCGCATAAAGTTGGTCGTAAAATAAAGAAAAAGGGGGAATTTCTAAGCTCCACGCCGTGTGAAAGTTCTTGAATATAATTCCGCCATCTTTCAGGTACCGATTAATGTGATTAGGAACTCGATTTCAAAAATAAAATTTATCTCAGAGAAATATGATTCAAAGAAAATCAATTCATTTAAGGGTTAATTGACTGGATTCTGCAAAAATATTGTCTACTTATGGAAATATAGTGAAAAAAGCATTTTTTTTTTACAGGTGAACAGAGTTCAGAAGTCAGCGTAATTTTTTCCTACATAGAAAACCATTGTATTCCTATTACGTTTTTAAGTAGCTCAGAATTAGGCTATTTTAGGAAATTTTTTCTAATGGATCTGCGATTCTTTTTTAAACATATCCCAGACTTTGCAGATGTGCACCAAAAAAATTTCAAAAATTAATTTTCATGAGATTTAAAATGAAAAAAACTTTATACATTTTTTAATTCTTTATTCTCCATGAGTAATTCTGAAATGGTGTATCTGCATGAAAATGAATTTCGATTTGATCTGAGACAGATTTCAAAGACCAAATCTACAAAACAAGAAGATTTTTCCAAATAGAGTAATATATTTTGGAATAAGTTGCTTTGTCATGTTAAAAATAGCAATTGTTTAAGGAGTTTTAAAAATATTTTAGATAAGTTTAGAAATTATGGAAAGAGCATGAGCTTACAATGACATTTTTGGGATCTGTCTGATTAGATTTTTAACAAAGTGATCTGTGAATTGTAGAAGTTGTGTGTATTTGTGTACATTAAATATGTATTTTCGAATTTTCTATTTGTTTTGAAGCTAACTTAGATATTTTGTATAAGTTTGAGATGCCCAAAGAGACATTATAAAATTAGGAAATAATAATAATCGAGAAATGTAAAATTTTACAATATCTAATGTTCAGAAGATTTATGAGAGAATTATTTCAATTTTCCAATTCGCTACAACAGCTGATCGGAATGGAATGAATATACGTACTTATAAAAAATTATTTGGAAAACCCAGAAAAAATTATATTGCCTTTACGCTCCATCATGGTGATATTCTAAAATGATTTTATGTCACTTATGAATGTTTCTCTTTCTTCATGTACCTGACCTGATACATTTTAATCTCATCTCCTCGACCGATTTTAATGCCTGCATTCGAAATAAATATACGAACTCCATTGATAAACATTGAAGAAATCCTGAAAAAATAAAATGGCCTCTAATTTCAATCATGGTAATTTTCTGGGAGGATTTTATGTCACTCAAATACTTCGTATGTTTCTTTTCGTTCATGCAACTGACCTAACACGTCTTAATCTTATCAACTTGACGAATTCTAATTCTTACATTCGAAATTGATATATGATCGGGAAAACCCAGAAAAAAATAAAATGGCGATTTTCTAAAATGATTTTATACCACTCAAGTACTATGTACGTTTCTTTTTGCTTGCGTTTTCTCCTTATACCCGACCTTAGACGTCTTAATCGTACTCACAAAAACCTGAATTCATTACATTTTTTTCGAAGTCTGTTCTTTGTAAGTGTTTGCATAGCTGTATGGTATAAAAGAGACTGCAGGAAATTTGTACTAAATTTGCTCGAGATATACGCAGTATTGACCTAGAATGTAAGCTTTGTATGAGATTAATGATGAAATAGAGCATAAGATCTGGTTTGCAGTGGATTAAACCTTGAATTTCATTGGTAGACAGAGAATTGCCATGTGTTCAGTTGCTGAGAAACTATCATTAAAAATGCATAAAAATACATTTTGTCACTTTTTAGGAAAACATAGCAGGTCAAAAGTGTTTACCATTAAATTCGCAAAAAATTGAGCGAAACAGGATAGAAACGTTTTGAACTTCAATGTTGCTTACCTATGATACAGAGTTAATTCTTCCATGAATAAACCTCGCATATAATACTTTTGAAAAACTAATCAGTGCACAAGAATTGCAACTAGCCAAATATCGTATTCATAGGCGTTCCAAGTCCCCTTTTTCATGTCCTTTGATGTTGAAGCGGCAAATTATTATTGGAAGATCGTGTAACAGGCAGAAATTCTGGAAGATTATGAATTCAAAGTAGTTCCTGTTTAGAGATGTCATCTTTAGTTATTGATACGATGTTAATAAGCATATTAGAAGCCGTCATCCAAAACTGTCATAAAAGGTTTGAGTTTCCAAGTTGGCCCGGCTCGCTATGTGTGCATGTATCACGAGAAAAAACTGCATTAATGAATCTTGAGTGGTCTAAATTTCAACATTTACTCATTACGTTTAGAAAAGGGGTTTTTTTAGGGGGTGGGTAACATTCCCCTCGACATGGGATCAATTTGTAATGAATTTTTATGCTAAATTGGTCACTAGTTTGTGCCCGCTTTCTTTTTGAAAATTCAAATTTTTCAGTGATCCAACAAAAGCCGAGAAAACTAACTTACTTATTGATAACTCCTTTGCATCAATTTTTTAATTGATCACTCCAAACACAGCATGTTACCCAAAGACTCATGTGATGATTTCAATAGAGTGACTAACCAAACCTATTTTTTATATTCTTTCCATGTGACAGTGTAAGGATAGGAAGCAACTTGTAGTGTTGTCAAATATGATTTATTTGTAATTATCCTTGGAACATTAATGAATATCCATTACCAAAAATATAATTTTCGGTGTTACTTTTTCATCGTGTTTTAAAACTGGTTAATTTACAAGATCATAAATAGATTGATAGATGGACAGGTCTGGTTAGTCACTCAATGGAAACTGTCACGTGACCAACGTCTTTTGGCTGCGTACTGTGATCAATGGGTGATCAATTAAAAAGTTAGGAAAGGTGTGATCAATGAATAACTTACTTCTCTCGCCTATTGTAAGATCTTTCTTTTAAAAAAAACATGGACCCAGCTGGGCACAAACTATGGACCAATTTAGTATATTTTACATTGCAAATAGAACATCCCGCCTGATAGGTTTTTAATATAGGGTTCAAAAAAACAAAATAAAGTTTTTCAGCCCTCAAGCTCGATAAGTGCGGTGTGTACTGTCAGACTAGTTTAAAACAGAAGAAACCTATGTTGACGGTTTTAATGACAGTTTTAGTTGACGGTTTCTAATGGATTGATAAATAAATGCATACATCTGACTTTGTTCTTACTTAATATTCTGGAATACGAGGTGCTACCCAAAAGTTCGGGGAAATTGGAAAGCGCTTGTTTTGTTTGGCAGTGATCACTAAAGATAATCCGAATTTTCAAAAAGCAGCGTGAATACTGCCGGACGCAAATTAAGGGATCAATTAAACATAAGTTTACATTGTAATTTTTCAACCCTCTGGCTCCAATGGTGGAGCCTATAAGCGTAACACAAACATAGTTTACGGAGCAAAATACTGATATTAACAGATTTGGTTGCGATTTCTAATAATTTCAACATCAGTTAATTAATAAATTGAATCAAACTCGCCATCACAGTCAATAGTTTATCAACCGTATCGTCAAAATTTGGAGTCATGTAAAAAATACCATTAATGAATGGACAGAATATAATCTATTTACGCCATCACTGGCTCTATCCATTGGAAAACATTAATGTTTCTACGTTTAGGTTCTGGAAACGTTACTTCCACTCAATAAAGTAGAAACACAAAGAAACATTTAGATTTTGGTAGAATCTCGGTGTTGATTATAAACTCGTTAAAATAAGGCTCCGAAAAGGTCAAAAGAGCCCTCTTCCCAAGAATCAAAAAAATATTTTGAGAAAGGGTTTAATGACGCACTGATGTTAAATTTGGAGTCTGTAGACAAAACAGCATGGCGAGGAGAGCTGGAACGTACAAACATACATATAAGAAAGAATAAAACCCTTCAACACCTTTCGATACTTTTCGACACCAAGGTTGTTCAATTAGAAAAGTTTAAACCTGCCTTTGGTAGGAAAGAGAGAAAACCATTCTTAATGGTGATAGATCGGTAAGCGAAGACCGAATTTGCTCATTAATATTCACGCAAACTGAAGAAATTGAAAACAATAAGAAAAAAAACATGATAACTACACCTTGTAAACATCAATGTATAGAATGCAGTTCAAACCTTGATTGTATCCAAGTCAATGTATCTCTTTCTCTTCCCCTCTCTCTCTCTCTCTCTCTTTATATATATATATATATATATATATATATATATATATATATATTAACTGTGAAAAATTTTTAAAAATTGGGAAAATGATCTCAATACGCCATGTCAATGCCTACGGCATCTCTTCAAGTGAATGGAGTCACCTCACTTTGGCTAGGATTGATTGGAAAATAGCATCTGATCCGTAACGAAGTTGGTTCATTATCAAATGTATATGTGTATTAAAAAAAAACTATTTAAGATATTTTCATTCACGATGCATAGTAATGAATGATTTTGCACCCAAAATGTGTGTCAGGTAGCGCTGACTCAAGATTGAAAGTGTTTGGGAAAAAAATTCCATTAATAAATTGTAAAACAAACAAAAAACTTTCTTTATATGTTTAGCGGAGGATTCATACGAATATCTGAGGAAATAAGGCAAACCTTGCGTCTGGTAACACTGATACAAGATTTCAGAAGGTAATTAAAAAGGAATAAACAATTTCCAAAAAACTCATGACATGTTTTGCAGAATACTCAGGCAAATTTGTAAGATTTTAAGCCAAATGGTGTGTCCGGTAATGCTGACGCAAGATTTTTAAAAAAGGAAAAAGAAAAAAGTTTATTATGCAAATAGAAAACATACACATCGAGCAAATAATGCGACTGAGAGAAGAAGAAGAGGGAGAGAGAGAGAGTGAGCATTAAACTGGCCACAATAATTTTTTCATGCTAAACTGAATCTTGACAATGCCTTCGATTATTTGATAATGTAGTTCACCTAAGAAAGGCCTTATCTTTCAAAAAATAAACCTGTTTTCATATAGAATAAGGAAGGGCATCATCCATTCGTGTGTTTTTATTTTGTCGTCATTGTTGTCATTGTCAAAACCAGAAGAAATAGGTACAGTAGAAAAGTACTGTTCGAAATCCTAAGACAAACATTACATCTGAAGATATCTCGAAAAACATTTAAAATAAGTGTTATACTAGTTTTGGGTTTCATTCTAATTTTTAGTTATTTTCATACAACTTTCAATTCGAATAAACAGTGCAATCGAAAATCAAATAGTTCTAAACATTCAAAGAGTTTTTCGGGCGATTGAACTCCTTATTGTTTGTGTTATTAACACAACATTTTGGCCGACCCATTCTATGGCCTTCTTCAGGTGTACTATCCAAATGTGATGGTGGTAAACAGATTTTTCCCCAATGGTAGCCTCGCTATCACCAGGGATTCGGATGATACCATTTTATTTCCTTATTAGACCTAGATTTACATACCTTTTTCCTGTTGCATTACCGAGTTAAATTCTGCACTTTTCTGACCTCCCAGGAGAGGAAAGTGTTCGTCCTTTTCCCTCCAAATATAGTAGCATGGCTACCATTAGAATGTCCTGTTTACCAGCACCACTGGAAAATTCTGTTTACCGCTATCACATTTAGATAATACGCCTGAAGAAGGCTGTTGAATGAATCGGCCAAAACATCGTGTTAACAACACAAATAACGAGAAGGGTTTCAATTGTTCGAAATACTGTTTACGTTGCCTAAAATGTAGCTATACACATTGGATGATTATACGACATTGGCTTTATTTCAGATTTTCAACTTACGATTTATCATATTTATTTTAATGAAATGATTCCTCACTATTGGAGATGCTGAACTCAAAGGAAAATCAGACAATTATTTAGAGTTCAAACTCGGTAAAAATGATGTTCAAGCTCTCAAGAACATCAGTTTCGCATTTTGAATCTTATCATATTGTCAATAAATGGATGAAATGCATTCAAGTCAAGCCGGAAAGTATTGGTAAACAGACATGGATCCATTTTGATGCACGACCAATCCGACTAAAACAAATTCGCTGCAACTTAATTATGAAATCTTGAATCAACATCTATATTCGCCAGCTTTATCTTAACAGGTTATCACATATTCCACCCTTTGAGCTTTTCTTTTCACATTAAAAAGTATTCCAACAAAGAAGCGGTAATGACAGCATTTGAACAATTTTTTGCTTCAAAAGATACTAATAATTTTTTTAATGATATGATAAAAAGAAGTTTTTATATTTGTAGTCCAATGGAAAGAAGTTATTGAAGCAAATAGAACCTATTTTCATTAATAGGCCAGGCGTGTTTACATTTCAGGTTATTTTTAGTTTTCCTTTCATTATCAGCCATTTAATGTGGTACAAGCCAATATTGCAATTTTATGTACGATCCGAACAGCTACCTTACATAATCTAAACATGAGACAAAATGTAGAAACTGTTGGTAATTCCCTTAGTTTTATCAGTTAGATTATTTCTCATTTCATAAAATATTTTTTTATAGAAAGATACTACCTAAACTCAAACAGATATATGTATGTATGTAGTTAGATATGTAGATATACGGATTGGTTTCTATATTGTACTTATCAATGCGTCAGATAGATAAGTAGATATCACATATATACTTACTTGGCTTGTACAGATTTTACACAAGATAAGATTACTACCAGTAATGGATTGGGAAACCAGGCAAAATCACAATGGGCCGGTCAATCTGTGAGCCGGTACGTCCTGGTGCCTAGTCAGTAGGCCAATGGTTTACACACTGTGTACGGTGAACACACGGATGTGCTGCAACTATCTTCTAATTGTGGTGGATAGCGTTTTCCAAATTTCGATCTTTCAGCCTGTCCAGTACAAGTATTGTGTTTATTCCGCGTTCTCCAATCTAATGGTTTTACCATCAGATTTTATGAGATCTAAACCATTTGAACAATGGGTGAAAGGAAAAGGAGTTGATGAGTGCTCATACAAAAGTTACGTCCATTGATTTCTGATATAGTTTTATGTCTTTAATTCCATTTTTTTTCAGTTTGTTTACAGGATAAGTCAAATATATCATATAGTATGTCGTCATATAATGAAGTTCGAGACACACAGCAGTAGCTCATAACCTCATTGGTCCCTTTATTTCCAATACTTGAGTTCAACCGACAGGGTCAGATTTGACGTTGATGGGGCCAAGTGAATAACATTTCTTAGAAGCTCTTCAATTTTTCTATTCAGCAATTATTTGTAATAGAATTAAAACAAAGATGAAATTATGGATCAATACTCAATCTCTATGAGAGACAATGAATCCTCAAACAGGTTCAGTGGAGACATTTTACTTTTTTACGGGCAAAAAATAAAATATTGAATTTTTTTAAAGACACAATTTTGCGGCTCTAAAATCTGTGAGGTCCTTTGCTGCCTCACTATTGCCCTAAGTACAGCCCTGGCTACCGAGCAAC
The DNA here is from genome assembly GCA_963457665.1 of Thysanoteuthis rhombus. NCBI lineage: Eukaryota > Metazoa > Mollusca > Cephalopoda > Oegopsida > Thysanoteuthidae > Thysanoteuthis > Thysanoteuthis major. Next base: position 42,279,133 of record OY735219.1, on the reverse strand, counting down.
CTATTACCCTCTAGATCTGTTAAAAGTGTCTATATATGCGAATTTATGTCGGAAGTTATCAACTCTAAAATCAAATTAGTGATGACCAAGGCCCTGTAGGTCAGAGCCAAAATAAGTTTCCGTGTGAAAAAAAACACGAGGGTACAAGTTTATTAGTGCTGTCCCCCAAAAGTCCAACAGTGCTGTTAGGATTTTTCTTCCTATCCCATACTGGAAGAACTGTGATCTCGAATTACCTATCCCTACCTCTAATCCTTCAATTCTAATGCGATACAACAGCAGAAATATCACGACGCTCTAATTTACATCATTGGTTATTTCGTAAATTCAACTAAATTCATTACGAAAAACATTTGAAAAAAAGCATTATAACGGGGCAGCGCTAAATAGAGTATTACTGAGTAAAACAAATAATGAAAATGACATGAAAAAAAACGAACTCCTTCAGATCTTGGGAACAGAATACATGAATAAAACCTGAAGCCCTGTCCTCTTTAACTTCAAAATTTACCCACGTGTCAAGCCAGGCTTTTTGGAAGAAGGGTGTGGATTTTGTTGTTTGACTAGTTTCTCAGTCAGGGTCACGCGTAGGTAAACTTGCTTTGAAAAGCTCTAAAAAGACTGGAAGGTGACTGTTTAGGTATTCGTGTCCTGAAGAATCGTAGTGCATACAAAATGCTGAGATATTTTTTCAAATTATTCTTTTTATCAAACACAAATACTTGTATGGGCATCTCCGTAAACAATTTACACTTAGAAAAAATAATCATTCAGCATTGAAATACGCATTAATTCAACTTATAAAAATTCATGAAACTTGATGAAAAAAAAATTATAAGCTTATCAGTAAACAAATACCAGGCATATTTTTTCCTAAATTCTTTCATGTTTCAGCTGATAACTCCAAGAATTGCCCTATTAATTTATTTTCTATCCCAGATGATCTAAATGTATTCTTAAAATTGTAACTCACAACATGAATCCCCAGCGATCAGATACGAAACCGATGCCGGCAGAATACAAGATAGAGAGACGAATTAGACAAATTCAGAAAGTATTGGCTCTGCGACGCCCATGATAGAGAGGCATGGCGAATCCTGGGGAAGGTCTATGACCAACGACGGACGATAAAAGAATGATGATTTTTTCATAACATTCCGGTACCTCAAAATTCTTTTATAAAAAAAGAGAAAAAATCAATTTGTTTTTGTGACTTAGTTTTTTTAGAAGACCTAGTCAGTAAATTCGCCATCTTATCTAACTTTTTAAACACTGGAATTCCATAATTTGCAAAACCGTTCATTTTCTTGAAAGTTTCGATCAAGTTCCCCCTTGTTCTCCTCTCAAATGAAGAAGTCTCATCTAACTTTTCTAGTCTATCCTTGTAAATTAAATCTCTTATGTCGCGCATCATTCTGGCAAATTTTCTCCGTACTGTCCCTTATATAAAAAAGGCACGTGGGACCCAAGCCTGTACACAATACTCTAAATGTGGTCGTATAATTGCTTCGTAAATAATTAGCATAACATGGATTTCTAAATAAAATATTCCTACGACGCTAACTGAATTGTATTTATTATGTATTGTTGTTTTCACATTTGAAATAAAAGATACGTTCATAAAAGCTTATTTCACATTTGGACAATCGATCAAAGCGGTCATTTTGATATTTGCATTAGAGTGTTACATGTGAAATGTTTTTCAATGTGTCCACACATCTCTATTAAACGCTATTCGGTCGGTCTGTCAATCCCAACAATAGTTTTAACCCTTTGGAATCTCTTGGGACATATACATCCCGATGTTTTCATGTTGGGATTTATATGTGATATTGTTATCTTTCGCAAGCCCAATGGAACGTATGTGTCGTGAAAGTTGAAGTAGATGAGATTTCCCAGCTTTTAAAACCACAAACAGAGACGTCCTTGTGGCATGTAATCTACAATAAGTTTGTATTTTAGTTCAGGTGATCTGCTAATCCAAAGTTTCTGTCTGTCCCTATATGAATTGCTAATGGGACAAATGTAGCCCATCATGCTATTGGTTCTTAAAGATATGGATTTTTATGCATGAAAGGAATTGTTTCTAATAGAAGAATTGTTTTTTCTTAGCTGTGCCCACCAATACGTTGTTTAACGCGAGTGGAACTGACCGACAGACTGAGCGAATAGTCATTAAAAGGTGTGACGTCATACGAAGATATAATGCATTAAAAGAGAATCTATTCCGATCAATTTTTCACCAGCCTCTAATGGTGTCATGATGGGGGAAGGCTAAAAATAGACCCAAAACGCCAAAAAATGGCCATTTACGATTTTTATTGAAAATAATAATTACAGAATCTTTCATAGCGTAATATTTCACGAGTATGAGAATCAGTGGAATCAACAAAAGACTACTTGCACTTCCTCCTATTCCTACACTTCTACCTTTTACTGCTACTATCATGAACGGTGGACTCATCGTTGAACTTATGGTCCTTATTTTTAACTATGATTTAACAAATTGTCATTGTTTGCTTGATGTTCATGATATTTTGGCTCCATCCTTTGAACCAAATACATGGCATGTTGCTTTTCCTGAATACTGTTGGCAACTTTCCTGTGATCTCAAAAAAGAAAGAAAGAAAAAAACTGGCGGAAGTCGAGAATTTTTCGCTCTATGAAATAGCATCTAATTTCACCATCAAACTGAAAGTTCCTGTGTTTAAATCATAAACACATTTGGCAGAAATAATTTCCATTACTGCAAAGATAGACAAACGAAGTTTCGCCACTCCCGATTGGCTTACAATACATGTAGCATCTGTAGCCAACTAGAGTTTCCAACTCAAAAAGTATATTCGCACTAGTTCAACTGTCTAAAAATGGCTGAAACATACAAAAGAGATGCTAAAAACGATAAAAAACACCAAAGAATGTGCACGTCCGCTCTAATTAGATTTTACAAGAAACGCAACTCTGCAACCGACAAATAAAAAACTGTGCGTGTCAAAAGTGCATGTACATAAATTAATGAGACTGTGTTGAAATAAAATTAACATTCACAAATTTATGTTAATGAATCTTATCAAAAATCCATTCGTAATATCCGCACAATGGTCCAATATATGGGCAAACCAGATCAATTTTTTTTCAAAACGGGTATTTTCTACGGACATTTTGAGTGTTGAATACGAATCCAGTAGGATTTTCTGCACAAAATAATTTTTTGGCATGATTCAGTGAACTTTTTCACTATGGCGGCTAAAAACGGACTTTTTTCGAAAACCCCATGGATTGTAATAGGTGTTTTTCTAAGTGTTCGGAGTCGCTGAGATGAAAAAAAAATGAACAAATCAGAAAGATTAATGGTTTTACTAAGCAGCCAGAAGGAATTCGCTCTCCAGAAATTTTTTTTTTAAAAAGCTTTAAAAAAAGCAAACGATGTTGATGAAAGAGAACGTCGGTCCTGTGACTCCCAACGCTGTAAACGTCCTGTCTAAGCTGGATGAGAAGCAGTTGTTAGTTGAATTTTCGTTCCCTAAGAAAAAAGATTGCCTCGCATATCCGACAGATGAGACGAATGAAAACGGAAAGAAAAATATAAGATGGAAAAATTCACCAACGATGAACCCCAATCAGAAATGCTTTATCTGCCGTATTTCAAATTAATTTGACTGCCTATTGATGAATGTAATGCGACAATGAATTGTATGAAATCGATTCATTGTTTTTATGATCTTCGATGGGGCAGATTTTTGTCTTCGGGTATGACTACACCGTTTTCGGTGCAAAAATAGATTAAAAAAGGTGTTTGCTTTTTATACAAGAATAGTTTGATAGTTCTCATTTGATCATTTTCAAATTCAGTGACTCCGAAAACCTGAGAAAGGACATATTACACGATATGGGTGCGGATTATCCAGACAATTTCTGGGGGAAAAAAAACAATTCCGTCGCCATATTAAGGGAAAGTCGACCGAACCTGGTCAAAAATTAAATTCATGCACCAGAACGCGCTGAACTTGGTCCAGCAGCCAAAATGACCGTACAAACCATTCGTCTCACGAAAGATTCCGATCAAATATCCCCATTTACCTAACCCCAATTATATCCACACAATGGTTCAAAAAATCCATGGAATTATTTTTGACAGTCAATTGTCACGACCAAATCCTTACGATTTTCTTTTGTCTCAAGTTCCATAATGGTCCTCTCATTCAGGGGTTCCCAACCTATGGTAAATTTAAGTAAAGGGAAAATTTGCTGTTCCTGGATTTGTACATATTTGTTTTTATTATAACTCACCATCATTACAATTGAACAAATGTAGCATCAAAATTTGAACTCAGGTAAAAAATATTCCATCAAAGAATAAATATGGTCAGAATAAATTCTATTTATGACATCACTGGCGTTTTCCATTGTAAAATATCTAGAATAGAGTTAATAAAACATCCAGGAACATCTAGGCAAAATATTTAATCCCCATTTCACTTTGAATAATTTCCCAGTCCCGTTTCGCCCATTCTACCACAACGTCTCGGTATGAATATTTCGAAGCATCCCCTCTTGTTAGTACTTTGTTTCCAGATATCATCCACGTGTTTCATGACTTTATTATATGTATTTTCAGAGGCTTATTTACTGAAACATCAAACAGCTTTAGAAAGGATGTACAACCGCTCGACTCACGTTTTAGTATTTTCCTTAGGTGTGGTCACTTCTATCAATTGTTGACACCATCTTTACTTGATGTTTGTGTTCAGTGATTAAAAATTTACGGAATTGCTTTACTTGATTGTCCACATCCTTTGATTCTTTTTTTTCTTTTTTTTTCTTTGCAGTATAGGTTCGCTGACGTAATGCTGTTTCATTTCTATTCAGCCCATTCTTATCTAACATTCAATCAAGCTGAGGAGTGTAAATCTTTAGTAATATCATACTTACTTGTATCCATGGATAGCTGTAAAGCTTTTATTTCGATAGCCATTCGCGCGAAATTCATATCACATTTCACAAGAGGGGTCCAATAAATTTAAGAGATAAGTGCGTAGTAAGGAAAAGCTACGCTGGTTGGATATTATTTTATATTTTATAACTTGGATATTTGGTAAAAAGGTTTTGTATTCATAGTTGTATTTTTCAGCTCACAGAAAAGATTCATCTTGGCCGGTTTCAATGAGAAACATTAAGAGAAATCAGTTATTAAATATAAAACGATTTCCAACCAATCTTTCCATACTTCTTATTTATCTCACATATATATATATATATATATATATATATATATATATATATATATATATATATATATATATATATATATATGTATGTATATATATATATATATATATATATATATATATATATATATATATATATATATATATATATATGTATGTATATATATATATATATATATATATATAAATGTATGTATGTATATATATATATATAGTGGGCAAAAAACAACATGAGTCTCAAAATCGGAATTAAAAAGTAAACAAGCTAGAAAATATTTACAATAAAAAAAATTAAAGGGTAATTCTCATTTTAACTACTCATATTTTAACAGAACAAAATAATAAACCAGTGAATTTAATTGATAAAAGATAGTTTAAACATTAATTCATAAACAGGATATCTAAATGCGAGTCAGGACACCTATCATGTAAACAGGACACTAAAGTGTAATCGCATACTTCATTTACCCCTTCTCTCTAGCCTGAATCTAAGAGAGATAACTCAATGGTCTTAATATACTAATTAAAAAAAACTAACCGTTAGATTTTTCAATTCAAAAAAAAAATTAAGAAATGAATCATGCTTATGAAAATGGAAGCGATGGTTAAATTATGAAAAATTCCACGATTTTGAAACATATCAAATTCGCATTGTAAATGGGACAATAGATTCATCATATATATATATATATATATATATATATATATATATATATATATATATATATATGATTTGAGCAAGTGATATGACTGGCTGATGTGGATTTTGCTATGGGTTTGAGTGACTTTGAAGTTCCCAGTACGGAATACATCTGAGGGGGGGGGGGGGTAGATGTTGGTGTGAGGTTATTGTTAATTGGAGTTTTGTGATTTAGAGATCTGTGTGAGGGTTATTAAATTTAGTGTTTAGTCCATTAGAATACAGAGTTTTGAGTTTGTTGATCCACATATCATCATGTCTTTCTGGAACTTTAGTTATGTCAATGGCCGGGTGTGCGAAAGTGTAGTTCTACGGAAAGTGGGCCGTATATATATATATATATATATATATATATATATATATATATATATATATATATATATATATATATATATATATATATATATATATATATATATATGAAAAATAAAAAGAAGGATTCGCTACACAAACACATTTATGTTTCTTTCAAACAGTGCAGAAACATAAACGTGTTTTTGTGTATATATATATATATATATATATATATATATATATATATATATATATATAGAGAGAGAGAGAGAGAGAGAGAGAGAGAGAGAGAGAGAGAGAGAGAGAGAGAGATTATAAATTATGTTATATCTGATAGAAAATTGAGATTATCTTCCGTCGTTACATGGTTAATATATCACTCACTTGTTTATTCTATTTACGCTGTCAAGGGTGACGGATATATTAACCGTGTAACGACAGGAGATTACCTGAAATAAGTTTCTATATAATAAGACGCAATTCATTTTGTCGGGCCAAATATGTCCATTTATTCATAATTATACACACACTCACACACACACACAAACATATATATATTCTTAATTTGTGAGAAGCAAACAGAAAACGAATTAAAACAAATCTGATCTACTGTAGAGGTTTATCACAATGCTCAATGTTTAACACAATATGTGTGTGTGTGTGTAAGAATAACAAGGACATATACCCGATGAATGTCAAGAAAATGAAATTTTTAGTTTATTCTCTCATTATTGTAATAGTATAATTTTTATTGAAAATCTCTACGTAATATGGCATGAATATTTTCAAATTAAGTCATATTTGAAGTAAGTTGTCGTCCTTCAATTCTTAAGAATGCAAATCAGCGTGGTTTCGTTCAAATTTTTCCTCGGCTACCATTGTGAACTTGACCAATTTTTTTGTCCTTTTCACCTTAATCTTATCCTTTTTACTCGCGGTATTTTTTCATTCAAACTTCTCTGCGTCTGTGTTTTCATACTAAACTTACCAAATAGCATTTGCTTGGATTTTTGTAGTTTAACAAGTAAAAGGTCTTAGCGTTTACCGTCAGCCCAAGCCAGAAATTGAGCCAACACACAGAACTTGATTAAATATTTGATTTGGGGGCAGATACTCGCTGAGATGGATATTTAACCAGAGACTAGGACTCATATTTGGCTTAACAAATGGAACTTGAAGCTGATACTACAGTGGCCTAAAGTTCAGCTTCCTCTCCGACTTGCACGCAGAATTGTATAGCCTTACTCGAAACTAAGACAAAAAAGCAAATAAAAAAATTCCAACGTTTCCTGAAGAAAATGATTACGCTGCAAAGAAAATTAAAATCTTAATTTGTACCTTACTTTATGAAAATACTTCTATTATTCTTATAATTTTGTAATAATCTTGTAATTTTGCATTTCAGAAAGGCTCAATAGATTATTGTAATTTTTTTACTGAAAAAACATAATTTCCAATGACTAAAAACAGTCGGTATCTCCAAGTATTAAATGTAATTAGGTTTTAAGAATTTGGCTCCAATGAACAAAAGCTGATGTCTTGAAAGAGGCTGCGATCTTAATGACAATGCGTCCCCGTACACCTTCATAAGAAACATTCAAGTACTATTTATTTCTAAGATAAATAGGATTGGTTATTTGGCAGCATGCCGTGTTGGGGATGATTAATTAAAACATGTTCGTGACATCATCGAAACTATTAAAAAACTCAAATGGCAATGGGCAGGCCATGTTGCAAGAATGAAAGACAACCGATGGACATCACGTCTCACAACATGGATCCCTACAGATCACATAAAAAACTGAGGCCGACAGAACACAAGATGGAGAGATGAACTTGACAGATTCAGGAAATACTGGCTCCGCGATGCCCATGATAGGGAATTGTGGCGAATCCTGGGGAAGGTCTATGTTCAATGACGGACGTTAAAAGACTGATGATGATGATGATGATGATGATGATGAAAAGAGTTGATCAACTTATAATTTACTCCTTCCGCTTTTTGATGGGCAGTAATCACTAAAAGGTCCGTATTCCCAACAACAACAAAAAAATCAATTGGCACAAACTAGGAGCCAATTTAGCGTAAACTTACATTAAAAACTGAAACCCCAACTAAAAAACCGAATGAGGGATGAATTTAAAAACAAATCAAAGAACGTCTTTTGAAGACATAAAAAGTAAATGTTTAAATTTCCAGCCTGTACGCATGATACATACATAGACAGCGAGACCAATTTGAAAACTGAAGAAACCTATTTCGACAGTTTTGGTGCCGGTATTGGTTCACAGTTCCCAACAGAACTTTATCATTAATGACATCTTGTTTTAAATCGAAATTTAATTTCCTTTTTCTTTGATTATTCGTCGGAGGCAAGATTACCAATTTAAATTTGATTTTTCAATCTTTCGATTATGGACGTCACACTCGAATTCAAAATTTAAAAAAAAACATCTCAATTGGCAAGACTGGACTTTAAATCATAAATTTTTTTAAATATTGACAACTCTGGACACAAATTTAAACACGCAAAAAAACATCTAAATTGACAATCTGGAGGATGCCTTGAGCTAAATTTAGGATGTCTGCTTAGAGAAATGGGGTGTTCATAAAAGAGAATAAAAAATAAACATAAAACCTCACGAATGAATATAGCTTCATCAATAAAAGATTGATATACATATAGGGATTTAGACATTCACACATACTCTGACGTACATATATGTGTGAAAACTTTCGACACACACACACTCACACACATACACTCACACACATACACTTATATCACAATGCATATGTATGTAACTAAGCAGGTACATTATATAAATACATAAAAAAATCATATAATGAGCTCAGCTTCTAAGAAACGTAACTATATATATATATATATATATATATATATATATATATATATATATTACAGCTGTTTCGTTGTATTACAACTCTTCAATGTGGCCATAGACTATCCATTGTCCTATACAGTACCACGAGGCAGGATTGAAACCTCCGGTTTAAACCCAGGGGCCGGTATCCTACCTCTGCTTCACGGAACTGGACAGTCAGTAAGGTTGAATTCAAGCGCTATATTTATTTAGCATACATTCCCCATCCATCGGAGTGCCCTATTCCTATGGATATATATATATATATATATATATATATATATATATATTATTATTATTATTATTATTATTAATTGCGTTATATTATACCGAAACTTATCTTAAATATTACACGGTAAATATATCATTCAATTTACATGCTCTATTTTTTTTTAAATCATCGAGCATTTTCTGAATTACTCTCCCCTGGCAGTGGCGTAGGCAGAGGCATGCATTCTGTTAGTACTTTGTAGATTAGACCATTGATACAAAATATGAAAGACTATTTCTGACTTCTTTCAGTAAAAATGCCTCATTTAAATTTTAAGAACCATAAATACTGTTTTCATAACAGATTACATCCTCCTGAAATGTGTAAAAGTAGGATTGGTCCGTCCATTAGGTGAATCTAAGCAGTCACCTAGGGCGCAAGTGTCCTATGGTGCCCCCCAAATGAAAAGAATAGTCATCATATAACCAGCAGGGGCGCAAATTTCAAGTCTCAACTTGTGAGTATGAAACCCGTGCTTAAATTTCCAGTCTTTCTTAGGGCGCTTTGAATTCTTGCACAGCCCCTCTGTAAATTGGTTTTAAATTATGAAACAGTTTTTGAAAAACCTGTCAAACAAAAGAGTTTAATATTCAAGAATGTACTTATAATATAGCTATTTTTGTATTTCACCTGAATAATTATTTTTTATATTAGTTTCACCATTGAAAAAAAAAAACACGAATTTTACGGTAAAGAATTATCAAGAAACGCTCACGATGTGAGTAATGAGGGAAATGGATATTTCAATCAAAAACAACGTTGAAAGGCAGCAAACAATACTATTGCTGTTGTCTTGAAATCTTTATAGAGAATCTTTAGGAAATGAAAAAGCATTTTCAATAATTAAGATTTACAAAATCGAAAAAGAAACTTACAAGTGCACGTTAACATGGAAAATAAAAACATCAGGTATATAAACGCTTGCATTGTTGGACTTGAGTTGAATTAATTCGTTTTTTTTTCTGTGAGTTGTGATCTTCCGACAGCAAATTCTCCAATTGAAACACTCGAACGATTTCTTTATATACATATCAATATCTGTAAAAAAAAAAGAAAAAGAAAAAATCCACAAATGCATCCCACCCACAAACACATAGACACTTGAATTCAGAGAATGTAGGTCTGGCTACCGATTGGTCTGGTGGTCAGAGTTTACCACGCCCACTCCCTCTTGTTGATCCTTACATAAGAATATTTTGCACTTTTATAAAGTGTTTCTATTGTTTATTTTTCATTTTATCGTTCTTCATTTTTTTATTCATCATTTTCATTTTTTTATTCATCATTTTTTCATTCTGCAATTGTTTATTTTTTCATTTTTCATTTTTTCATTCCTATTTTTTTCATTCTTCATTATTTCATTTTTCATTTTTTTATTCATCATTTTTTCATTCTGCAATTGTTTATTTTTTCATTTTTTCATTTTTCCTTTTTTCATTCCTATTTTTTTCATTCTTCATTATTTCATTTTTCATTTTTTTATTCATCATTTTTTCATTCTGCAATTGTTTATTTTTTCATTTTTTCATTTTTCATTTTTTCATTCCTATTTTTTTCATTCTTCATTATTTCATTTTTCATTTTTTTATTCTTCATTTTTTCATTCTGCAATTGTTTATTTTTTCATTTTTTCATTTTTCCTTTTTTCATTCCCATTTTTTTCATTCTTCATTATTTCATTTTTCATTTTTTTATTCATCATTTTTTCATTCTGCAATTGTTTATTTTTTCATTTTTTCATTTTTCCTTTTTTCATTCCCATTTTTTTCATTCTTCATTATTTCATTTTTCATTTTTTTATTCTTCATTTTTTCATACTTCATTTTTTCTTTTTCCATTTTCACATTCTTTTTTTCATCCCTTTTTTTTTCAATCTTCATAATGTCATTCTTCGTGCAGAAATAACATCAAATAGAATTGGCAATGTTTTTGTATTTTTGTATTTTTCTCTCACTCCATCTCATTTTTTCTCCCATCATTAAATTTTACTTCGATCATATTCGTCGCTTCGGACTGACTGTTATTCTGCCACTTGAGCCATAAAATTATACTTTTATTGTATTCGTCGCTTCTGACCGACTGTTGTTCTGCCGCTTGGGTAAAAAAAATTCGTCTATCATACCCGTTACTCCAGACTGACTGTTTTCCTTCAAGCAGTGAAATTAAAACAATCTGTGATTTTTTTTTGTTTATCTATCCGTAACAATGGACTCATCAACCAAAAGTTAACAATGTTGCTCATATAAATATCTCTTAACCACAATTTTGATATTACAGAATCTTCCACAGGAACAAATCAATATTTCTTTTCTTTTAAAGAACTATCTCATAGAAATTCTAATATATTCATGATTTTTTTTCGCGTGAATTCAATCGTTCGTAAGATGGGGAGCACTTCAGAACACAGAATAGGTAAACCAAGTTAGAAATTCAGTTGTACTCGATAATTTTAGCTTTGTACTGCTGTCAAGGTATGGATCCACTTCATCCAGCATTCAAACGAAAACCACTCTCCCATAACAAACCATTTTTTACCCAGGCAGTAGCAGCAGACAGCTGTTATTCCAATAGCCATTGAGAAGCGTTGAGTTTATGAGCACAATTGAGCAGAGTACAGATGATTATATGGGTGTATGCAAAAGTGTCACGGTAAGGATTTTCAGAGTACATGCCTTCCTTGGAGCCATCTCCACTAAACAGCCCGATTTCCGACTAGGGCGGAAACCCTCTAAATAGTATCACTTGCTGTACTTACAAACACAGTCCTATCGTCCTCCGCCCGACAAGACTAAGTGAAAGTGAGCGTATTTGCCAAAGTTTTAACTAGTACTAATTATATCTTGTATTTGAGATCTTGAAAAAATATATATTTTTAGAAACTGTCCAGCAAATCTGTCGATGAAACTGCCAGAATAGGTTTATTCAGTTTTTAAGTAGGGCTGGCTGGCTGGCTGGCTGGCTGGCTATGTATGTATGTGTCATGAGTACAGGCGGCATGATGATCCACAGGGCTGATTATTCAAACATCCAATCATTATGTCTGGAAAGAAAAAACGTTTATTTAGATTTTAAAACCCCCCACCGGAAAAAAGTTTTTTGTGTGTGGGGGGTTCAGTTTTAAATGTAAGTTCATTCTAAATTGATCCCTTAGTTTGTGTCCAGCAGCATTCACGCTTGTCCTTTGGAAAATTCAGACTTTTTTTGTAATCACTGCCCAATAAAGAGTGAGGGAAGTAATTTGATCATTCATTAATCAATCATTTGTATAATTTTTTATTGGTCATCCCAACATAACATGCTGCCAACAAACTTTAAGCAAATGGTTTTCATTCTGTATCGTGTGTAGAGCCCTGTAATGTCTTATATCTGAGATCTTAAAATATGTAATATATTTATAAAAATTTTAAACAAGTAAATCATCATAGGACATGCATTTTGTATAAAATGCAAACCTGATAAATATATATATATATATATATATATATATATATATATATAGTGTCATACACAGATAGCTGTTTTGATGTATTTCATCTCTTGATTGTGGTTATAGTCTTTTATCCCATCCATTACCGGGAGGAGGATATGAAACTCTCACATCGGACCCGGAGTCAGATATCCTACCTCTAGACTACGGAACTGGGTGGTTAGTAAAGTTGAATTTTAGTCATATATTCATTTACGCAGAAACTCCTCATTCATCAGAGTGCTCTATTCCGTACACACACACACACACACACACACACACACACACACACACACATATATATATATATATATATATATATATATACATCAGACAATAGCAAATACATTTAAAGCTTATGCATTTTACCTCATTAGGTCATTAGCTATACATAACTGGGTACACATTCACGCGCATATGTATATGTGTGTGTATGTGTGTGTGAGTGAATGCGTCTGCGTGTGTCTGCGTATGCAGATACAACCATGAAAATACTATTCTCACTTGTGTAGTGAGGCATGTATTCTTCTGGCAACCGTTTTGGGGAAATCCCAAAAAGATGTAAATAAATCTTCCGATCGTCTCACTAAACAATTAAAAAATGGGATTGTGAGGACATTTTCCCCGGACTGATGCATATTTTTTCACACTTATGTCAACATGTACGTATGTAGGTGAGTAGGTAGGTTGGTAGGTAGGTGTTTCTGTGCGTTTGGACATTTTTAAAAAATTATCTTTGCTTGAAGGTTGCCAACTTAGATGCTTTTTGCAGTTTTTCGTTTGTGTGGAAATTACTCATAAATTCAAAAATCTTATTTAAAACAACATCTAAATCGGGAACACAGGACTTACCGAATTCTAAAAGTAAGAAAAAAAATTGAAATTGGTAATACTGGATTCACATATTTATTTAGACTATTTTAAAATCTACAGGTCCTTAGGTAGTTCTTTTTCTTTCTTTCTTTTTAAAAAAAAGAAAGAAAGAAAGAGAACTATATAAGGACCTGTATTTTTTTTTCGTCTTTTCTCATCTTTTCTTTTCGTTTTTCAGGGACGTTCACAAGAAAGAAGGAAATGAGGTCTCTCTCAAACATACAGACATTTTTCTTCTTTTTTTTTTAATCTCAAAGTATGCTGTTATTCTTTTACTATATATATATATATATATATATATATATATATATATATATATATATATATATATATATATATATATATATATATATATATATTTATATAGTAAAAGGTTTTAAAAAATCTCAAAACTGAAGTTTTTGTTATAAAAAGTCATCGAACCCTCTTACCGATGATATGAGGAAAACCTTATCACAACCAAAATACAATATAACAAACACTTCCCGGATTTAAAAGTTATTTACTATTTCAAAATATCTGTTTTTCAATGGGTTTTATGCCTTACTTAGGATTAGATAGTATGGTACAAAGTATGAATTTTTCTAGCAGGGATCATCTGTTGTTCAACCAAGCAACCGTTTCGTAGGTTTAAAAGAAACAGTTAATTCATGGGCAGTCATGATTTCAAATAAATATGATTTCAAAAGGTCAGTAATTGCTTTACATTGTAGACCATTAATTCATAAAAAAATAAATGTTGAAATTAGGGGTCTGCCAGAAAATTTCTTCTATAGAAAGGGGTTCTTGAGTTTTCAGAGTTTCGTAACCACTGATCTAGACCAGTGATCTTCAAACTTCAACTACTCGGGTAACCTTTTTCAAAAACTAAACTTTCTTAGGAACCCCTTCAAGAAAAAAAAACAATTTCACCCTGCAATCGTTTATAACGGAAATTTGTTGATTTTATAGAAATAAAATGAAGATTCGCAGAAGACATGACAGAATCGTCAATGTAATAAAGAATTATCAAGTATATTGCGAGAATGTCACTTAATTCCACTGAAGCCCTATGAACAGTTTGAATACCGCTGATAAGAATCATTTTAGGATGGTAAGCTTTCAGTAGAGCAAGCTCAACTTTCAAAACAAAAAGATCCCATTAATCCTGAAAAGAAGGGTATACAACCAATGCATCATTCCGGTGGTCATTCATGGAGCTGAAACGCGGAACCTAACGAAGAGACTTTTAAAATGGTACACAATGCCTCCCTGCACAGAGCTCAGATAAGAAGCCTGATCAGTACCTAGATGGCAGACCACCGGGAAACGCCAGGTGCCGTACGCTGAACAAAGTTTTGACTGTCTTGGCAGGCCGGAAGTGGGTCTTACAAACAATTGTCCATGTGTACCTCACCCCGTGGTCGAATAGCTTGTTCTCAGGCCAGCTTGTTCCCGTGGTTGGTTTTCAGTGATTCAGTTCGTGATAACTTTGCTAAAAAGTTTGTAGATGCTATTGAGTAGACTTGATGGTCTGTAGTTGTTGAGATTTTTCGTTATTATTTTTTATATAGCAGCATTATGATTGCAGTATATGAATATTCTGAGACGTTACTTTGTTTTATGCAGAAGTTGAATAGAATGGATAGTTTCCTAGTGATGATCTTACCTGTTTTTTTTTTGGGGGGGGGGTTAGTAGGTCTATGGTGATGTTATCTGGTCCAGGGGTCTTTCCTTTCTTTGTTTGTTTGACCTTGTTTCACCTCCCATGGTGTAACGTAAGGTAAAATCCTCGGACTGATTGCTCGCTCCTTACATATCCTGTTCGTTGTTTCTTGGTCCCTGTTTGAAGGGGTAAAGTTTTTGGTAGAATTCTTGGGCACCTTCGACAATCCAGTTTCTTTCTGTTGTTAAGTCTCCATTTTCTTCGAGTATAATTTTTATTTGTTTCCGTCCAGTATTGAGATTTTTTGACAGCTTTGAAACCCTGACCTTTTCAGAATTGTTTCGATGATTGCTGTCGTGTATCTTCTTTTTGTTTTCTTTTGGATAGTTTTTATTTCGTTCCATTGCTCAAATTTTCTCCCCTGCTGTCGTAGGCTTCAGATTTCTGGGTTTTTTTCATGAGATTCTTGGTTTCATCTGAAATTTTTACTGATCGTTTGTGCGATCTGTGGTTTAAACATAGCGGCGACTTCAATTAGAGAAGTTGTTCACCTTTGGATCGGTAAAAAGTTTACATCTGTTTTTCAGTTCAAGCTTGAAGCATCGAGTGAGCGCTTTTGGTACGTTGAGTAGCTCCGGTTGCACAACATTTCCTTGCGTTCAGCGTTGATGTTAATTTGATTTTTACATCTCCCCATTCAGGGGTCGCTTCCTACGTTGACTTGATTTAGAACCTGGATGTCTTTGACGTAGTCGCTTTTGTTTGCTAGGATGTAGTCTATTTCATTCTTGGTTTCATGGTTAGGACTCTTCCAAATCGATTTTGATTGGGTTTCTTTCTCAAGAAGGTGTTAATGATTTTTAACCTGTTTGCAGTTGCGAAGTTTACAATATTTTTTCTTCTTTCCTGTTCCGTACTTTATATCTGAACTCGCCAATGCAACGCTCATTCCCTTGTCTTACCTGTGCGTTGGAGTCTCCCATAATGACATTTTTCTGGTATCTTGGAGTCTGGAGTTCAAATTTTCATAGAACTTGTCTATGTCCCTATTGGTTGACTGCAAAATGGGAGCGTGGACTTGGATGATGTTCAGTTTGTACCTCTTTGAGAGTCGTACAGTGACACTGGCAATACAGTCTGAGACATCTTTGAAGCCTATCACGTTATTTGATCTCCTTACTTTCACTTTTCCGTGGTTGTAAAGGAGGTTTGCTCTTTAGTTTGATTAGTTCTTCTCATTTGGCTTATACCGATTATGTCCTATTTGATGTTTTTCATTTTATTTTCGAGATCAGTTAGGTGCATTTCTGTTGAGGGTGTTCAAACGTCGTAGAAGCCAATGTATAATGTTGTTTTTGTTTTTTGTTTTTCGTGATGGTTATGGGGTTTTGTTGGGGTATTCACCCTTGAAGTACATCAGCGCCACCCAAAGTAAGGGATATGGCTGGGCCTTCAGGGACCGATAATCCATCAGTAGTTAGGGTTTGGTCACACCTCTCCCTTATTTTAAAATTTTAACTCAGGTAAAGTTCATAGGGGTTGTATTTTAAGAAGAGCTGGACCCTCTCATTTTCTTTGGATTTCGGTTGAATGAAGCAGAAATCAGAAAACCCCATTAGTTCTAAAAGAAGAGTATATAACTGATGCATCCTTCTGATAGTCACCTATGGAGCTGAAACGTGGAACTTAACCAGGAGACTCATGCAAACTGAGAACCAATGCAACGCACCCATGAGAGAATCATGCTCAACCTAATATCGAGAGATCACAACGCGGCACAATATATTAAAGAAAAAAACTGGTGTCCGAGACATTATAGAATCCATCAGAAAAATTAAATGGCAATGGGCTGGCTATTTTTGTTTTTCTTATACTGAGAACCCTTTGGATAGTTTTAAAGCCTCTACTTTTTTCGAGAATGCTTTCGATGATTGTTGATCTGTATCTTCTTTCATCTTCTCTTCGTTTCCTTTGGATCGTTTTGTCTCACTCGGTTGCTTCAATCTTTTATTTTATTTTTAGATGGCAGCTTGAGATTTCTGCATTTTCCCATGAGATTCTTGGTTTCTTCAATGAGTTTACTGATGGTTTGCTTTCTCTTTGGCTTTAACATATGAGCGGCTTTTATCAGAGGGGTCGTTATTTTGTTGTTGAGTTCGTTGATGTTATCTTCTGATTCGGTAAGAAGTTCGTACCTGTTTTTCACTTTTAGCTTGAAGGGTCGAGTGAGCTTTTTGTGTACGGTAATTGGTTGTAGTTTTGTGCGAAACATTTTCCTTTCCTTTCTTGGTACTCATTTGAATACATCCTATCATCCTGTGGTCACTTTTAGCATTGATTTGATTCAGGACTTGGATGTCTTTTCGCTTGTGTCTGCTAAGATGTAGTCTATTTCGCTCTTGGATTCGTGATCTAGGCTCCTTCAAGTCCATTTTCTATAGGGTTTCTTTTTCAAAAAGGTGTTCATGATTTGAAGCCATTTGCTCTTGCAAAATTGATGAGATCGTCACCTCTTTCATTTCATGCTTTGTATCCGGATTTACAGACGCAGTTTCCATGTCTTTGTTCTTCCCGAGTGTTGAAGTCTTGCATATTGATGTTGAGGTATTTTCCGATATCTTGGAGTATTAAGTTCAAGTCATTGTAGGAGTTGTCTATTTCTTCTTTTGTTGACTTTGAAGCGGGAGCGTAGACTTGAACGATGTTCAGTTAGCACCACTTTAAGAGTTGTATTGTGACATTGGCTACGCGGTCGGAGACAGCTTTGAATCTTACAACATGGTTTTGAGGGGGGGTATGAATAGGAAAGTCAATTCCACTTTGCTTGCCCTCTTACTTTTCCTTGGCTGTAAATAAGATGATTGTTCTTTAGCTCAATTATCCCCTCTTCGAATCTTCTCATTTTGTTAATACCGATAATGTTTGATGTTTTAAATTTCATATTCAAGATCTGTTATATGCATTTCTATTGAAATTTCGTTGTTGTTCTGACCTTTTTGGTGCCTATGCACAATGTTGTTTTCTTGGTGGCGTTCTTGGATTTGTTTCAGTTTTTTTTATTTGAGTTGTTGCATTTGGAGCGTATCATCCCACCCAAAGCAAATGATGCAACTGGGCCTAGTGAAACACTGGACCCAGCAGGAACAGTTGTTTTCTTGATGTGTTTGGCTTGGCTTTTTGGAATCGATGACCCAGCAGGAACGACCTGTATACATTTGATCTAGCGATCCAAGGAGAGTGTTAGGCCATGCCCTGCCGTGGTGGTTCATGACATGTTGGTGGGGGGATGGATTGGTTACAACTGATTCCGATCAAAGTAATCTCAGAGCTCAACCAGCCTATCATATTCCCTCTTGATGGATGGGGGGCATGGGTGTGTGCAACGTTGTGAGAGATCACAGGATGATTAAGCCTTTAACATTTCTAGGTGATGCTTTGTACGTGGATTCTGAAGTAGATTGGTGAGCAGTATTTGACTTTTCATACCTTTCCCTTATATCTTTTTTTTCGCTAAAACTTAGTGTCATTTCAATCGATTATTTTCCTATATCTATTAAGGTAATTTATGTAATTTACTTCAGTGTTTTCCATGTTTTACACGCACACGCACGCACACACACATATATATATATGATAAAAATCAGGAATACAATATAATATAAAACAATATACGATGTCTGATTAGTCTATTTCATAAAGCAGTACATCCAACATTAAACATCAAATGGATTTAGAGTAGAGCTTAAATATGATAAAGTAAGGATTCGCTACACAAACACGTTTATGTTTTACATAAACATAAAACATAAACGTGTTTGAGTAGCGAATCCTTACTTTATTTTATTTATTTATTTATATATATATATATATATATATATATATATATATATATATATATATATATATATATATATATATATATATATATATATATATATATATATATATATAAAGAAAGGGAAGGAGGGAGAGTTCGGTGAATCCCTACAAAGAATGACCAAATTCATACAGTTCATCTACATAAAAAAATTTATATGATTTATTAATTCCAGAAGCGAATGATTTCATCATCAGATTTCAATGGATGAATACGTCTGTTTCAAGACATTACCGAGAACATTGTTCATGCTAATGGAATCTGAAGTCATTTATGAAATCAATCAACTTATCAAAAGTTTGTCGGATATTTACAATTTGTTCTGAATGAATTCGTTTATTTTTAGATAAATTGAATTTTTTTCTTTCTATTCCAGGATTTATTTCCGGATGGTGTATTTGGAAACAATAATCTTTGTAATTTTAACACTTTAAACTTTTTTGTATTGTCTCTAACGGAAGAGTTACTATTATTGTGAAAAAAATCAATTGATTGTCTGTTATAACAATAACACAACAATCATTACAATGGCTACTTATAATAAAGGTCAGCAAAGAATGCTATGTTCTCTGATTGAACACGGAACGACAGAGGAAAGCTCAAGGAGGTAATTGACATTATCCTGTTACCAAGAATACTTTTGTCCTCGAAAATGGCTAAAATAGTCCACAAAAAATCCTTGTCAATAAATACACTTGTTTTGGGACGTCTTGTCTGAGTGAGAATAATGATAGATAGTGACGATCAACGGTAAATAGCCTTACACCGTCAGAGGAGTGACACCATGACGACCGCCTCGGCTTTCTTGTCTTTTACTTGATATATTTGTTAATTTGATAAATTGAAGTTGACTTACACTTGTTAACTCTCAGGTGATCAGCAATAATTTGCTTTGTTCTTACGGACCTTGAATTTAAGGTTTTGTGGATTCTTCAAAACTTTTGCTCGGAGTCATATTGGTACTTTGCCCTTCTAAGGGGACCAATAGTGAAACGGTAAAAAATTCCCGGTGAGAAAAAAAAGGACTTGTCTGTAGAAGGTGAAAAGCACTGTGTGAATAAAAAGTAATTTCGTTCAGTAAATCCAATGGCATCTCGGTTGCAACTCGTTCTATTTTCGACCTTACATCGTTCAGTAAATAATCAGATGAAGAAATTTCTCTTCCAAATTTTTGCAGTGTTGTAGCAGAGTACCATCATCATCATTCATAGACGTGCCAGGGGGCAAAAGGGGCAATGTTCCCCTAAATTCGGAACAAATTGTGTACAATGTCGGGCAATTCAAGCTTAGTCCCCTTCAACCAATGAGTTTTCATAGGCTTATCATCATTTGTCTTTTAACGTCCGTCGTTGGACATAGACCATCCCCAAGATACACCAGACCTCGATCGTGGTTATCACGGCGCCAGTATATCCTAAACCTGTCTACATTCTGTCCTACATTGGTGTCATCAGATATCAATGGGTGTGCAACAGAAATGGGATGCATTTTTAGATAATTTCTTGCTAAACTAGGGCAAACACATGATCTCCCAACTTTAACACCTTCTAAAATTGTAATCTCTGTGTTTGAAATGGTTGACGCGTTCAAAGAGTTGTAAAATTAGAAACACACAAATGCTCAGCTCTCTCGGCCAATCTTCTTCCAATCAATAACTTCTATGCGTAAAACTCGGATCTTTCGTCAAAAAATAAATAGGCAGGTCTGGTTGGTCACTCAATAGAAAGCGCCATGTGACCAACACGTTTTGGCAGTACGTATGCAGGAGTGCTAATTTGGATATGATTCTTCAATTTTTCGATTCCGGTTGTCACTCTCAAATTCAAAAAATTAACAAAACACAATTGGTAACATTGTGACTACTTAACATAAAAAAAATAATCTGAAAATTGCCAACACTGAACTCACAAATCCGAAAAAACAAAACCAAAATCATCTGGATTGGAAACGCTGGTTGGGGTGATCAATTAAAAAAATTGAAATGGGCGTGATTAATGTATAACTTACTTTTCTCCTCTTTTGTTGCGCAGTGATCACTTAAAAAATCTGAATATTCAAAAAAATAAGCATGAAAGCTGCCAGACACTAACTTTGGCCAATTGAGCATGAAATTAAATTGGACCCACCATGAAAAAACTATTTACGAAGGGTTTGAAAAAAAATTTCCAAGAGATAATAAGGGCTTGATGTTTAGATTAAAAATTCAAATTAGCCCCCTCGCTCCATCGGTGTGGCCTGTACGCGTGACACATACATACATAGCTAGTCAGACAGACCAACTTAAAAACTGGAAAAAAAGACTAACTTGGAAAATCATAAAGAAAAACGTTTTTCCCAGACATAACTAGGAGTGGATGTTTGATTTTCCAGCCCTCTAGCTTCACTGGTGCGTCCCATATTTGTGATACATACATAACTATCCAGCCAGCCAGATAGACTGACTGAAAAACTGAAGAAACCTATATTGACAGTTTTGGTTGATGGTTTCTAATTAAATAAACAAGGCGCTGAGTGTGTGAGAAGGACAATAATCAACATGTCTCAATCGGGACCTTCATACTATATTACTTTCTTTTTATACATTGAGCAATTATGAATTCGGTCTGTTCTTTATACTAAACTGAACAAAAATCTGAATATATCATGTCTTGCCTCCTTTTACGGAACACTCTTGTTTGGATCTTTGTGGCTAATACAGATTGTTAGAAATACATATATACGAAACTGTCAACCAACGATGTCAACAATTCTGGCAACATAGGTTTCTTTCAGTTTTCCAATAGGGCTGGCTGACTAGCTGACTAGCAATGTATGCATGCATCATGCGTACAGGCTGTACCAATGGAGCGAGAGGGCTGAAAATTCAAATGTTTACTCCTTATTATGTATAGAAGAAAAACTTTTTTTTTATTTTTAGTAAATTCTCCACCTGTATAGGAATTTTGTAGAGGGGTTCGATCAGCAGTGTATGTTAGAACTAAACTGATCCCAAGTTTATGTCCATCAACATTTATGCTTGGTTTTCGAAAATTCATACTTTTTTAGTGATCACTGTCGAACAAAAGGCGAGAAAGTAACTTATTCATTGATCACCACTTTTTGCAATGTTTTAACTGTCCACCATAAACACGCCATGCTGCCAAAAGACGTTGGTCATGTGACAGTTTCTATCGAGTGACAACCCATATCTGTCGAACAACCATAGCCATCAAAGATTTTAAAATACATCTGATCATAAAGCTTCTTTTTTTTCCAAAAATAAAAAATGAAAAATAAAGAGGGTCTAGTGGAGTACTGATGCCATTTTCTAAATCTATAGACGAAACGGTATGGCCTGGAGCACTGGGACACACAAACACATAAACAAACACACGCACATATGAAAAAAAAGGATAGAACCTTTCGCCATCTTTGATGGCTACAGTCATTCAATGTATCTGTAATTCGCATAATGAATCACCGTGACCTGTACGTGTTCCAGAACCAATTTTCTTAAAATTATCCACAATAATAGATCTTTTATCTAGAATCATCAAAAAAGATTACCAGTACAAGATTTGGGCATTGTTGGCCTCACAGTGACTCCAAAAAGTACTTTAGTGGTGAACTCATACAGATTTTCATGGTTGTATCCCCAAAAATGTGACCAGGAGTGCCCACACACACACACACACACACACATACACACACACATACACACACACAGACGAACAAAGACAGCAGAATCTGGAGCCCACTTGGCTGGTGGGTTGGGCGGGCCAAATGTGGCGCTCTGGTGTGTTGATAAAATGAATTGTTCAGGCGAAAAGATGACATCTTAAAACAGGGATTTGGACTGAGCAAGGATTATGTTGTGTTATAATAGCTTTGAATGCTGCTCGCCCCGGTGTACTGTTCAGTATTGCAAACCTGCCAACCTTCGAAATGCAAAAATACTTGGGTATGAAGCATAATTATTCATCGTCTGCTGAAGTCCAGCCTCGTTTTGATTTTTTTTTTATCAAAACAGAAGTTGGTCGAACCCTACCCCTTATTCTCCCACCATTTTGACAGACTTGGCATTGCTGACCGATTCCCCGACTCTGTTATTGTTAGGAGGTTATCCTGTGCAAAAAGAAAAATAGGTTTGCAAAATAACCCAATCGAATTCCCCATGCACCCAACTGCTCATCCAAAGCAAATTGCAGTTTATTTAGGAGAGTATATCATCCGTTGTTTAGAAATTCTTCCAAGTCCTTCTTTGATATATCTGCTACCAATATGGCGCTTTTTAAGGGAATGTCGTTAGGCACTCGATAGTTATAACATCGACAAGTATCACTGATCAAAACTGTTAGTGATAAAACCGGCATTGACAATAGCAGGTAAACATTTCTTTCTCAACTAAAAAGCACTGTTTCCGGTCACAAACAATCAGTGACAGCTCTCTTGTTTTATACGTGCCCTAATTACCCTATTAGTAAGGCGTAAAATTGCAATAACTTTCTTACTAATTACAACAGATCGATTGGTACCATTGGAAAGCTCTCGGAAAGAAGATACTAAGTTTCACTTGGATAATTCAATTTGAATTATGTTACTGAATTAGTTATGAGAAAGGACGTAATGTTCCATCAGCATTATGCTATAACGCATGTTTCTTTGGTGATCGTACAAAAATTGTTATCATACCTGATACCATACAGGATGTTGGTTTAGGACAGGGGACCTAATGCCCCATGTTCAAACATTGGCTGAATTTTAAATTTAAAACTATAATTGCCTGCAGTGGCAACTGCCTCTTCACTGAAACCATTCCAAGAGTCCACAACACGTTGACTGAAAAAGATTTGTCAGAAGTTCATTTACAATGGGTTTTTTATGTACTTTATACTCATTTTTATTTTCATCAAATCGAAAGAAATCGAAAATAAACTGAGGCACTTGATTATGGGAATGAGGTAAATTGCATCTACCCCGACATTACGAAAGCCTTTGGCCGCTTACCCCACAAGTGGCTGATAATCTGAATGAGATCGTATGACATCAGGGAAGAAACGTGTAACATGGTGGAGTTGTTCCGATGCAACTGATTGCAGAAAGTGGTAGTTAACAGTAATTTTTCTGTACGGGTTGAAGTTATATCTGATGTCCCACCGGGTACAGTCATGGGGCCAGTTCAGTTCTTACTGTTCATGAATGACCTATCAGCGGTATCTGAATATCTTGCTGCATGCAGACGATGCAAAGATTTACAGAAGAGTCTCAAAGAAAGAGGACGATGAGTTGCATAAAATATCTGCAATCTATGTCATTGTGGTCAGACAAGCGGCTTCTAAGCTTTTATCCTGACTAACTGAAGAAAATAGAACACTCTAAAAACTTCGTACTCTGTTGAAAGGAGATATTTTGTGGGTGAGGATAGAGTGAAAGATTTGAATAGCGAATGGGGTCTCGGTTTGTGCATTGATGGAAGGCTGGATTTTGATGAAAACAGGAAACTGGGAATCGAGAAGTCAAATAGGAGGCTTATTGCTACTAAACGTTCGTTCAAGTTACTCAACAGTGACACATCTGTTATTCTCATACCAAGTCGAGGATATAGAAGGAATGGAAGCTTTTCAGTGAAAAGAAACAAATATGTTACCTGAAACAAAAACTTGTGTCATTAAGATAGATTATTGAAGTAGCGTACACTGACCAACAGAAAACATCGTGAAGATATGACTGAGATGTTTAAAATAATGAACAGTTAGTATGACAACGGCACTATACTTAAGACCGAACCGAAGAAAGAGAATCTAGCTAGCGGTAGAACGGACAGGGGATCCTTGAAACAAATATTTATTACAATGTCCAAGGAGGAAGAATGGAAGGACTATTATGCGCAAAGAATTGCATTGACGCGGAACGGCTCACCAGAGAAAGTAGTGAGTGCAACAAGTGTAAAAAATATCTACGTGGACAACCACTGGGAGAATCAGCCTACGAAGAATGAGTACATAAAGGAAACAACATGAAAAACAATAAGTATGTAGATTTTTCCCTGCATAGAGGTTTTAAGCTTCTGAGGTGTATTTCTTATACCATTACTTATTATTACTTATTATATTCACATCTCCTTTTCAATGAAATAAGGTTGTATTTCTGCATCCTTTCCTCGTACTTTGAATCTTCCATTCTATTTATCGTTTTTATAAACTGACGTTGAACATCTTCAATTTTCTTTACGTCTTTCATTTGGTATGGACTCCATACTCGTTGACAGTATTCCAAAATTGGTTGAACTAATGTTTTGCAAAAGATTAAACATGCTAGACAAACCTTTGTCTGTAACTACTTGGCACGGAAGTGTTTTCTAATCAACTAAATTAACCATATATTGCATTTTCGGGTTACTATTTACTTCGGTCTTTGCAGAATTCTCTTGAAGAAAAAATCTTCAGTAACCTCGAACACTGAAAAGGGGACCTTGAGTAGTTTTTTGGTGGGAAAGATAAGAAAAAATCCTCGGAAGATGTTGACTGAGAAGATAACAGATGACAAAAAACGATAAATTTTTTTTTTAATTCATTTTATTAGATGAAGTGCCGTATTTGGAGCATTTATCTACCACCTAAGCATAAACTCAGTTTGTAACTATATATTCATTCTATAAGCATACGATTTTATGATAGAACATTCGGTGCAAATATTTTGTAGATGGTTGTACAGTAAATCTCTTATTCTTTTTAAAAAGTGGTCGATATTACAACTTTTAATTACCGTCAGTCAGTTCAATAATATCGGCCACCAAAAGTTTTGTAAGTTAGAAGAGTTGAAACATTTAATAGACTGAATTTATTCAAGGAACTTGGATGACTTTAAAGAAGGGAATTGTTATTGCTTAACGATTTTCGTTGAATCTAAGTAAGCGATCACTGTTGATCGTTATGAACATAGAGATCTTATTTGAATTGAAGCTTTAGGTGGCCGGTATTAAGAGTAGATCGATATTAGCTCACCGTACGGTAATGTGAATTATTATCATTCATTTTTTTGCTACTATTTACCTTCATCTAGATTACACGTTACACGAGTCACCATCCAGCATAGGGGGTCGTGAGTTCGATCCTCACCCGTAACTTATTCTTTATTCTGATCAATGTGCTTACTCACTGCCGAAGGGAAAACAGCCAGTGTCTAGTTACGATAAAAAGCAACTGGTATTGATGTGAAGGTAAAAAGTATCAAGAAATTGATAATAATGAATAAATGTGTTGTTCAAGAAAGTAAATGTCGAAAATTTTTAAAGGAACTGTATTTTATTTCCACTTAATAAACTGAAAGAATCTTCAGTTACCTGATACCATGTATACTAAAATAGCAAATTGGTATAAATAGGAAATTTCCGGACGACAAGGGACGATATTAACAGTGGTTAGCGTGTTCGTCATGTAAATCATTAAGAGCGAGTTCATCTGTCACTGGCAATTTTTTACCAATAAATTCCTAGTCGAATAATGAATAATTCTGATTTTTCGGCAACCCATGCATATATCGATTAGCTATGTGAAGATGTCTCCTGTCCCGCTACGGGACACGAAAGACGTATAAAAATAGAATTTCATTAATGCAACTGGTGTTGTAAAATAGAATGTCCTTCATGATCTAATGATAAAAAATGCTGAATTTGAAAAAAATAATAATGATATATATTTATATGTGTGTGTGTGTGTGTGTGTGTTAAGTAATAAAAATGAAAAAATTGTTTGTGGTCAACATAAGAAGCCTCCAAGTTTCAAGTGTATATGTACCAAATTCTTTGTACATGACTTCAGTTTGTTCGTAAGTCCAATTTGTTTGTCTCTACGCAATCGATGAAGAGGAAAATACTTGGTGAGAAAAAGATTGTGATGACATTTAGTACGGACATTCCAGATGCAATAATGTTATTGTTTATGCTGAGTAGGAAGGGCTCAAGTGAGCGGAACTTGTTGACCAAAGGGGGATTGCTGCCTGACGCCTATCATAACATTTTCATGTCTTTCATGTGCAATGATTTTTAGAATTTAGAAGTTATCGAGGAAAAGCTTTTGACAAAAACGAAAAAGTCGCAGCCGACAAGCATTATTTGTTGCCAAAGTAGCGCCTTCTGCGCTAAATGTAACGTGCTTCTTGTTTTGGCAGCACAAAAATTCACCATTTTGCACTATTTTCAGCTCATTCTTTATCGCTATTTTTCAGTAATTTTAGCCAAGTTTCAGCTATTTCCAAGCCATTTTAGCTATAGAAAATGGCCGTGAAATAGCAAACATTGTTCTTGGGGCGTTTTTGTGTTTATTAACGCTTTTTCGAGGTTGATTTAGAACAAAAAAATTTCCACTGGCAACATGATAAGTAGTTCAAGCTTACGTCAATATAATTGCCGAAAAAAGTGTAAGGAAATATTTATATCTTAACTCAGTCAGCCTGATTAGATTCTCGTCCAGTTCTGACGTCTGTAACTATAACGTTTTGACCGAATTGTTCGAAACCTCCACCAGACGGAAACGGAAGCATAAGCATTCAGTAATGTATACTCGATGATTCTAAGCGAAACCATGTTGATTCATAAATACCAAAACATTATTCATATAAAGGAAGGGATATGTTAGGAAATAGTCGTATATGAAAGGAAAAATCAAAATAACTTTAAAATATTAATAAGCTTTTTTTTATTCATGAAAATAAGATCCGATTGCTTCAACAACATTCTTTCCAACGGAATTTAAGTGTAAAGATTCCTCCTCTATAGAAATTGGTGTCTTTTGGGTATAAAAATCGTTTAAATGCTGCCCCATCTGTTCTATTGATGAGATACTTTTTATTGCTAACAGAAAGCTAAGGTGTCGGAATAGATGATAATCTGTTGGAGATATCTCAGCTAAATATGAAGAATGATCTAAAAGATTTCATAATTGAATTCCTGCAACTTTGTTTTGGTCGGATTGGCAATGCAGGGTCTGACACGGTTGTGCAACAATGTAGGTCCCAGACTGTTTACCAATGATGGATGTTTTCTGGCTAATTCTGGATGCATTTTACCAATTTGTGGGCTGCATTATTGATCTTCCAAGTGCAAAATTGACATTCTTGAGAGCTTGATCAACATTTTTAGTTTGGACTCACACAGAAACTTTAGTCTGATTTCCTTTGATGACAGCATCTGCAAGAGTAAGGGATTATCCCATTAAAAACGGTATGGTGAATCATGTTGGGGTTGTCAAATAAATCTGATGTAGTATAATCAATTGAATATGTATAACTACATTTTCTGCTTCAGAATTTGTAGAAATTGCTATCATCTAACAATGAGAAAAGTCCGTATGTTTTCGAATGTGAATGCACCGAGATAACTCGGCTACTTGACGCTGTTAGTTGGTATTCGCCAGGTATGTTGGTCCGTGCACAGGACATTGCAGTGTCAAGTTTGAAGTCGTTTGGGTCAGCAGATCTCGAGATCCGGGTTGTGCTCGATTTACAACATAAAATCTAAACTGAAATGAACATATATTTTGTGAACGTAAAAAGGTGACGTTTTTGTGGTGCGATGTGCGCCTCTGATTGTTTCGAGGTGGTTTAGGGATAGAATTAACAGAACGAGAAAGAGAGAGAATCAGGGTTTTTCCAGCCGAATATTCCTATCGGACAAGATTAAATTGAATCATAGCCAAATGACGTAACAACATTTTAAAAGATTATGTTTTGATTGTTATTACGATTAATGATGATATTTGTTTTGATTGTTGCTATTACCAGCATCATAAATTGATTTTTAAAAAATAGCGTCCCGTTTCACAAGTTTGAATATCCTGATGATTTTCATGGAACCGGGTGCACCTTTGGAACGGGCATGCCCTAGTATAGACAAATCATAAAGAATGGCCATTTCATGTCATACGACATTATGGTGAATAAGTCAAAAGGTAATTCTAAGTAGTTTTCAATTTCATGTTTTGAGCCATCGTATTTCGAAAGTTCGCTTCACGCTACTTTTCTTTTTTATGAAAAAAAGCGAAAAAGCAAAAAAAAATTTTAGCGTTTGTTTTGCTGCGAGCTGTTTTTTAAGACGGTACGCACAATTTTCCTCTCTCTCCTATGCCCTAGTGTCCCGTACCTTCCGTCATTCTAACTTCTGACGACTCTGCCTAATTCAATATCACTGCTATTATGCAGGTCTGAGAACGCTCAGAAATATATCCTACACATAAATTAATGGTGATTGTTTTTCACTTTACGCCATGACAAATGTGGTTTTTAAACAAACACTCTACTTTGGATAGAGGAGAAAACTCTATTCGAAAAAGGGAGAGAATCTTGAAGCAAAGTTTTTATTCGTTTGGGCTAATAATCATATCTGATAATCCACACATATATTAGCAATGTGCATTTGTCATCTGTCAGGGTTGAGGGACGCAAATGCAAATCTCAGTTAGTATTTGTGTTTGTAAATAAATGATGAATAAACTACATAATGTGTTGGTAATGAAAGAACTTTGTCTTATTTTCCAGATCAATTACAACCTTTGATCTTTTACTTACAAAATCATTTGATATCTGAGATAGGATTATTTTCGCTATGCTTGAAATTAGTGTTTTTCTCTCACTATCATTTGGACTTTGAATGAGATCGACAATAGGATTCTTTTTTGCTGCCAGAATTTTTTTTTTGTCAACATTAGAAGTGTAGATGCAAATCTTTAGCGTCCGTCATTGGACATAGACCTTCTCCAAGATTCGCCCGAACTCTCCATCATAAGCATCATGTAGCCAGTACTTTCTGAACTTGTCCAATTCGTCACGCCAACTAATTTTCTATTGTCAAGAGTTTTGCATGATCTCTTGGGATCAATGTTGTGATATTCAGCGATTGTCCGACAGTTTTGCCAAATGATTTGCCAAAAATGTTTTCTAATGGATTCTACGATATCTCTGACTCCTATTTCTTCTCTAATATTCTATGCTGTCTTGTGATCTCTCCATATGATGATTCACTTCAGAGCACATTGTATGGTTCTCAGTTTTGGTTAGATCCAATGTTTTAGCTCCATAGGTGACTGCCAGGATGGAGCATTAGTTGTAGACACTTCATTCCGGAACAAATGGGATTTTCTTGCTTTTGCAAAACTTTTTACTCGTGTATAATGCGAGAAATTTAATGTGAAAAATCAGGGTAAAATGAGGCGGGGTATCATTATACTTTGGTATATTATGATACCACAAGTTTATCCGTATTGTCAAAAATGATGGCTTATATAAACAATATATGGGATACACATTGCATTTTATGTACGTGGATTGTAGAGGTTTCCATTGCAGTGAGATTGGAGAATCATCTTCAATTTTTTTTGTTTCTGTTTTTATGACATTTTCTATTTCTATATTATTCTTGAAATCCAGTATATTTTTTAATGAAATTTTGATTTTACCACGTCAGTTCCATGAATAAAATTCTATTTTACTGCCTCAGTTACGTCCCTCAGTGTGATAGAAGACATCTGCTCATTGCTAATTATTATGTATGTGGACAACTGATATTAGTGAACAAAAGTAAGGGTCGCATTGTTGTATATGCAATTACATCGTACTCGAGTGAATAGGTGAATACACAAAAAAAATTAAATCTTTATTCAGTGAGAAAAGAAAATTTTTATATTAAGAGTTTCAAGAAATTTAACCAGATTTGCGGTATGGCAACAAAAAGGGTCCTTTCTTATTCTGACTTCACTGAAGTTAGAGACCTCTCAACATACTGATGAAGTTTTTCACTATGGAGCTAACTCAACAAATGTTTGCTCCCAGTTTTTCTGTATTTGGGGTGTTTTTTGTTTTGTTTTGTTTTGTTTAATTGTAAAGATAAAATAATTACAGGCTTGCTAGTTCATTTTTCAAAGTATTTTCTGCTTGGGAGGCTGTAGAACGGAAAGAACAGAAGCACTGTTGACTGGACCAATTCCGCCGGAAAGACGCAGAGGGTTTTCCCGGCGGCCATTAGCGAGGGAAAGTGCCATTGACAATGTTTCTTATTACAAACATGGGGAGTGACTGTTTTGAGCCAAATTAATTGATCCATAAAATAAGTTACTATTATTTATGTTCCGTGCTTAAGACCTAAGTGTAATTCATTCGTGTCTCGCCCTTTCTGACCTCTCGATACTCCTTTTCCTAATATGTGAATAGAATGAGGTGACATAGAGGGAAGAGGATGGCCTGAAGGGAAGTTCGCGACGTATGCACTTTAATATTTTGGTTTTCCCGCCTTTATTTATATTCGCAATACACAATATACGTAAGATATTTACTAAGGTTTGTTCAGCCTTACACGAGGCAAATGTGAAGAAGAGCGTGGGAAAAGTTATGATACGTAAACATGGACGTCATCTGCAATTTTTCCAAGGGACGATAGGATATATTAGGAACTAGCATTCACAGGGAAATTATGGACCACTGCCACCCATATATGCTGTGTTGAGGGTGACCAAAAGTTTGGAAAATTGGTGATCAATGAATGAGTTACTTCTCTCGTCTTTTGTTGAGCTGTGATCACTGAAATGTCTGAATTTCAAAAAACAAATGGGTGCAAACTAATGATCAACTTAGCATAAACTTAGATTGCATACTGAACCCCCCCCCTACAAACCTATTTCGGGTAGGAATTTAAAAAAACAAAAATTTTCCAAACTCAATGAGGGGAATGTGTATGCAAAATTTCAAGTTTCTTCTCATAACGGTAAGGGCTGGGCGAAGTCCAGATAGACAGACATAACACATGAAAAACTAGAACCCAGCAACGGTGTTTAAACTGGTCTGCTGTGGGTAGCGGTGATTAAAATATCTTGGTTACCATCAACAATTACCAACAAGGAATAATACCATCTTTTAATGTTGCTACATCAAGTTGGAGTTACATAAAACAATTGAACAGAACCATTATCCTTCCTTTATTGATTATAAGATTTCAACCTTCTTAAGCCCTCACCTTAGAAGGCCCGATCGGGGCGGAGGTGTGCCGTGTTTTCCCCAACCCAGCACACTCTTATGCCAATCTCCCAAGATCTCCCCTAGGGTAGGGAAGACATGTCTGTCTAGAAAATAAGCATTCTTCTTTTTCAATATGGCCTTTTCCATCGAGTATTTTGTGGTCATTGTTGGAAAGTGAGTGACAGCAAATGTCTTCGAATATTCGCCACCTTTCTTGATATCCTTGCATAATGCAGCAACGCCATCTAGACGCTCTCAATTCTTCTGTGAATTCCAAATTCATTCAATATCCAGATTCCAAGTGCACCAACTATCATGGGTACGACTTTAACCAACTTTTGATATATTTCAGAGCCATAGTTTGGCACGATGGAGGAAAGAGAGGGTAAAATTCTGTACTATAATTACATCATATGTAGAATCTCCCCAAAATACGTGTTTCGGAATAATGTTCTTGCAATAAAATAGGTGGAAGTAACTATAGTACTTCGAAGCCGTAATTACGTAGGATAAATGGAAAGAAAAGATCCCATAGAGCAGGATGTATGCATTGTAATTAGAACATTCTTTTTTTAGATCGAGTTTTAGAAAAATGATTTCTTCAATGTAGTTCGTTTTACCGAAAATACTTTCAAATTCCTGCCTCCACCCCATAGTATAAACACATTTCCCTTGCCCACCCGTCCAGAATATTTTTTTTAAATGTATCGAGAATATCGAGATATTGTGCAGCGTGCATATAGCTACTATGTTGGAGAGGTGACGTGAAAGATTCCTGAATCAGCCTCAAAATGTAAATACTTCTTCGTTAGCCCATTGCACACTACAAAATTCCTTTGAAATTCCTTGAAAACTATTGGAGATATTGTTATGATTCGATCTCTAAACACCGCTTCCCAAGCCTTACACAAAGTTTCACAGAAATTCTCTGAGAACTTTTGTAGATATTATGCTGTATACATATAGCTACGATGCTGGAGAGGTGAATGTGGAAAATTCCAGGATCTGCATCAAAATGTACTGACCACCTCTCAACAAAATTTGATTGGAATTCATTGAGAACCTTTGGAGATATTGTGCTTTATACATATAACTACAGTTCGGATCTGTCCCCCAAATCCCTGGCCCATCGCCGACCTTTTCATAAAATTTCTCTGAAATTTGTTGGTAGATATTCCACAGTGGACATATAGCTAAGATGCAGGGGAGGTAACGGTGAAAATACCTGGACCACCAACCCCAAAAGATATTGTGCTATATATATATATATATATATATATATATATATATATATATATATATATATATATATAGCTACGATACAGGATGGAAGACCCATTCTTTGATTCACTAACTATTAAGATGAATATGAGGTCAGTTAAGAAAATGACCTCCGAAATAAGGCGTTTCCAGAACAAACAATACCAGACGAATGTGTGATCAGAAGATAAAAAATCCAAATTCAAGTAATAATTCATGACATAAACTTAGGCGTCAGTTCCCATTGTAATGCTAAATTGTATGCTAAATTTAACCATCCAATTAAAACATACATACCTACATACATATATAAAATCTATTATTATTATCATTAATAGTAATAATGATAATAACAACAACAACAATAATGATAATAATAATAATAATAATAATAATAAGAAGAAGAAGAAGAAGAAGAAGAAGAAGAAGAAGAAGAAGAAGAAGAAGAAGAAGAAGAAGAAGAAGAAGAAGAAGAAGAAGAAGAGTGACAGCAAGTATCCTCAGGTCTCCAGTCTTCCTCTCCACACTCTCACAGTCCACAGCTGTGCTGAGGTTTACAGTTTCACACCAGGTGCCCGGTGGTTATCGCTGAAGACTGAGTGACCGTGAGTCTCCTCAGGCCTTCAGCCCTCCTCCCATATCTCCCTCACCTATCACAGCAGCGCTGTGGTTCGTATCTCCACTACCATTTGTTGTGTAGTGTGTGTAGAGTTCTTGTTTTTTTTTGGGTTTTTTTTTTGTTTTTTAGGGGGTCCCCTCCTCTCTCCCCATCTCCATTTGGCCAATGCTAACAGCTGGGGTCGTAATTCTAATATCGATGATGATGATGATGATGATGATGATGATGATGATGATACACTCCCGGGTGTACCTGTGCAAGCACCGACAGACAGGTCAATGTACTGGGTGCAGTTTTTCGTGTTACCGTTATTAAATTGTTTGAAGGCGGAAGTGTCGGTTTAAGATTTCTTTCCACCCAAAGCGATATTTTTTCACAAGTGAATGTCTAATTACCATGTGATGTTTAAAAAAACTGAAGGGCTTAAAAAGGATATCTTATTTTTTTCAGATATGATATTGACTGATATTAAAAACTTTTCTAAGATATGTTTTTTTAAAGAAAAACAATGTCGGCAAAAAAATATTAGCTTGAACATTAAAATGGAAACGTTCATAAAAAGTGATGTAAATTGAATTGAATGTTGAGCAAAACTCATCTGTACGATTGGCTATCATAGATTTTTATTGAATAAATTCGAAAAGAAATTCAGCAAGATCTACGCTATGATGCGAGGGAGGTAACTGTGATATACCTATGTCCGCCCCGGAGTTTAAACACTTCTCCTTCGGCCAAACGCCAACCTTTCCACAAAATTTCACTGAAATTTGTTCAAAACTTTTGGAGATATTGTGCTGTGAACATATAGCTACGATGCAGGAGAGGTACTAATCCTACCAGTCTCCTGAACATCAGCCAGGCCAGTTCTTGTTTTTTTTCTGCACCCTCCCTCATTAAAGGGTCCTTTTGCCCAATCTATAATGACTGTCAGGCAGGCTTATCGAAGCCAACTATTTGAATCGCTTGTGCACATAAACATTGTTTGAGACGACCGAATTTACATATTATTATTATTGATAATGATATTTCATACAGCTGTAAGTTCATACTAGATGTCTAGTGGTTATCGCTGGAGACTGAGTGACAGCAAGTATTCTCAATTACTGCGTTTGGTGGTCGTAGAATATCCATTATGGAAATCATTTCAAATGTATACTCACAAGATGCGTCCTTTTGAAAATCTGCTCTTTTTATCAATGAAATTGAGTCGCCTGTTATCGGATGCTACGAGAACAGAAGTGACGTTGTGAAGGAGTCGCAGACGCTGTAAGCAAGTTGAAGGAGAAAGGAACTTCAATTGAATTATTATTATTATTATTATTGTTAGGAATCTCACACCAGTTGCCTGGTGGTAACCGCTGGAGTTTGAGTGACAGCAAGTCTCCTCAAGTCTCCAGCCCTCCTCTCCTAGTACTAGCAGGTCGCAGTAATTCTGCGATTTACAGTTTCACACCGGTTGCCCAGTGGTTATCGCTGAGGGCTGAGTGACAATAAGTCTCCTCAGGTCTTCAGCTAACGTCTCCTCCCTCTTTCGCATATCATGACAGAGCTACAATTCGTCGCAGTACTTATATCTCTAGCACCTTCCTCAGTACCCGTGCAGTTCCCAGTAGTGCTGTGGTCTGTACGGTCTCTATCCTCCCCCTAATCCCGATCTCCTCCAGTCTCTCCCTCAGCGTTTTGGGGACAGTTCCTAGTGCTCCCACTATGACCGGTACTACCCTGGTTTTCATGTTCCACATTTTCTTTAACTCCCTTGCTAGGTCCTGGTATTTTTCCCTTTTTTCAGCCTCCTTCTTTTTTACTCTATGGTCTGCAGGCACAGCCACGTCTACTATTTGGCAGGCCTTCCTTTTTTTGTCTACTATTACTAAGTCCGGCCTTCTTGCCTGGATGAGGTGGTCAGTTTGGATGTCAAAGTCCCACAGTAGTTTGTGGTTGTCATTCTCCAAAACTGCCTCTGGCTTGTGCTGATACCACTTTTCCCCATGGTTGAATCCCATTTGTTTACTTAGTTCCCAGTGTATCATCGTTGCTACTCTATCGTGTCTATGCTTATACTCCTTCTGGGCGAGTTGACTACATTCACTAGTTATGTGGTTTACTGTCTCATCTCTTTCACCGCACATGCGGCATTTGCTGTTTGCCTGTGTTCTGTCGATTTTAGCTTTTATGTAGTTTGTCCTTATGCTTTTGTTTTGGGCTGCCATGATGAGCGATTCTGTTTCTCTCTTAAGGTTTCCCTTTCGTAACCACGTCCATGATTTCTCGTCTGCTATATCTTTTATCTGTCTTTTAAACTCGCCGTACAATTTTTTCCCTTCCCACTTTTCTTTTCTAGTTTGCTGTACCGTTCCATTGCTTTCTACTTTGTTTGTTGCACTATCCCTCGCGCTCTTTATGATTTCTTCACTATTTGTTTGCACATATTTATCTAGGACTACTTTAGCTCTCTGGACACAATCTTCTATGCTGATGAGCCCCCTACCACCTTCTTTTCTCTTAACGTATAGTCTATCTGTATCATCCCTAGGGTGTAATGCTTTATGCATCGTCATAAGTTTCCTTGTTCGCCTATCCATTGATTGGAGCTCTTCCTTTGTCCATCCTAGGAATGGTCCTGTATACCTAACTACTGACACAGCCCAGGTGTTCATTCCTTTTATTAGATTTCTGCTATTTAATTTGGTTTCTAATATTTTCCTTATCCTTCTAAGGTATTCCCTCCTAATTTTCTCCTTCATCTCTTCCCGTTTTATCGTGTCGCATTCAAGGACACCTAGGTACTTGTATCGGTCTTGTGCAGTCAATGCCCTAATCTTGTTGTTGTCCGGAAGTTCAATTCCCTCAGTCATTGAAAGCCTTCCTTTGTGCATTACCATGATTGCGCATTTTTCTATCCCAAACTCCATTCCTATGTCCTCACTATATTCCCTTACTTCGTTGAACAGAGTCTCAAGCTCTCCCCTGTTTTTCGCAAACAATTTAATATCGTCCATGTACATTAAGTGATTGACCTTTCCTTTTGTTTTAGAGAAGTGGTATCCTTTGCTGTTTTTCAGGATTCTGTTAAGCGGTATCATTGTTAGAACAAATAATAGTGGGGACAACGAGTCCCCTTGGAAGATCCCCCTTTTTATCCCTACCTCGGCTAGTTTGTCCCCTGCGGCTGTCAAATCTACTTTCCAGTCTTCCATTGAATTACCAATGAATTTAACCACCGGTTCGCTAATTTTGAACATTCTAAGGCATTCGAGTATCCAGCTATGTGGAATCATATCGTATGCTTTTTTGTAAACTATCCATCCCATTGCGATATTCTTTCTCCTTTTCCTTACTTCTTTTAAGATCATCTGGTCTATGTAGAGTAAATCGTTTGCCCCTTTGGTTCCTATCCTACACCCTTTCTGTTCTTCTGGTAGTAGCCCCCTTCTATCCATTGACATGTATATTCTCTCTGCTATTTGCCCGGTCAGGATTTTCCACATAAGTGGTAGGCAAGTGATTGGTCTATAGTTGCTTGCTATGTTCCCCTTTCCCGGGTCTTTTTGGATGAGGGTGGTTCTGCCTTTAGTCATCCATTCTGGTGCTTTGCCTTCATTCAGACAATTTTGGAGTAGGTGAGTGAGTCTGCCGTGTAACGTGGTAAATTTTTTTAACCAATACCCATGGATCCCGTCGGGACCCGGTGCTTTCCAGTTGGCTACTTTCCTAAGAGTATGTTTCAATGTGGTTTCATTCAGTACTATTGGTTCTCCCTTGTCTATATCTCCTAGTTCTTTTCTCATGTTTCCTAACCATTGCGGTGTTACGTTATGTCTTTTTGGGTGTCCCCATATGCTATTCCAATAGTTCTTGGCCTCTGTGGCATCTGGTTTCATGTCCTGCCTTCTTTCCCCATTTAAATCTCGGTAAAACTTTTTCTCATTGTTTTGGAATGTGCGGTTTTGTGTGTATTGGGCCGTTCTTAGTCTATATCTTTTTAGTCTTGCCTCTTTAGCTAGTCTTTTCTGGTGTAACTCTTCGACTACAGTTGCGATGCCTTTTTGCGTTACCTTGTATTTGTTATAAAGTCTTACTCGTGGTCTGTCTGTGTGTGGTGTATTTCTAAGCAGTGCTTCATCTCTCTGTAGTTGGGAGATCTGCCTTTGTAACCTTCTCTCCCAGTTGGGTTTCCCTTCCCTATTATTGCTCGGGTTCCTATCTTGTGTTGTAAAGCTTTGTGCTACCATTTTCGCCCCTGCGTAAATTAGGTTGTTAAGTTCTAGGAGGGTGTTTGTTTCTATGTGCTGTAAGAGGCAGTTGACCTGCTCGGTCACTTCTCCGACTTTCTTTCTGTCTTTGTCTCTTAGGGAGGGGAGTGTTGTTTTCTCTCCTCGCATGATCTCTTTCAAAGCTTGTATTTTGGTGTTCTCTTCTTCCGTTGGTGCCTCGTCATCACCCTCTGATACATAGCTTACTGTGGGGGTCTCATGGGGAGTTATTCTAGTTTTGTTATTGGTACTAATTGTGCTGGGGGGGGCATTCTTCAGATGTGTCACCTGAACCTCTCTCTACATTAATGCGAATCTCTAGTAGTTCAGTCTCAGACAGCCATTTCTTCTTTTGGATTTGCTTTACTTGGTCAGCAAGGCGTTAGTTCGATACTTCCACATCAGATTTTTCCCTCCATATTTGGAGCATACGCTCCCTATAAGATCGCACTGAAGGCTTGCTTTTAAAGTAACAATACATAACTAGCCTATTCTCCTCCCTTGTCCATCTCTTTCTCTTGTTTTTTATAGCAGTCACTCCGAGAGGACCGCGCCTTCCCTGGGTGTCGTTAGTGGTATATGAGTCTTGGCCAACAGTAGCTATGTGACGACTGTGTCCCTCCTGAAGGCCATTAAGGGTACACGAGCCGGAGTTTTGGCCAGCAGTCACAGGATGACGACCGGGTCCCTCCTGGTGGCTAACAAGGGAACACCTGCCGGTTACGACACACAGGTCTTGGATCTGTGCCCCGTTTTTTGCGGTAAAATGGTTTGGTTGTACTGTCATGATAGGGGTTTTTGGTTCTTTGAGGTAGCGCCAGACCTTGGTGGGTTGGTTAAGACCGATGTGGTTCAGAAATAACCGAAGAGCCCCACCAGCTCTTTTTGGTTCTTTTAAGGTAGCACCAGACCTTGGTGGGTTCGTTGAGGGCAATGAGCTCAGTGGCATTCTCAAAGTTCCACCAGTTCTTACAACCCATGGTACGAACTTACATGGATAGGCCATTCTGCTGCTCAGATATATCTATTTGGTGGTATGACCATCCCCTCCTAAATTCAGGCCTAAAAATTAGCACTAACCTTCGTCTGGGTGAAATTAACAACCTTGGGGATCATACGTCTCCCTTAAATCTTCTAAGTCTTGACTTAGTATAAGTCTCGCAATCTGTGTTCTTCCCCCACGGTGGATTTCCCCCTGCTAGCTTATATCTACTGAGGGGTCCTAACGGTCAGTGGTGGACAGACTCCATTCATTCATACTCGGGGGAGGGGTAGCTAGGCATTACTTTCCCATAAGACACCTCTCATCTCGGTGGGGGGGGGGGTGGAGAGTTATTAATTTTAAATTATAAATTATAAATTTAATTCCACTTACCCACGTGCAGCTCCAAGAAACAACAGACCACTCTCTCAACTTTTTTTTTTTTTGTCTTTTTCATTAGGTAGAATTTGGCAGTGGGCAATTCATCCAGGTGAAAACTTATCGGAATCGCAAAGAAAACCTTCTCAGAAGTAGAAATATCAATATGTCAAGAATAATCATTCTTAAAGCCTAAAGTAAAATATCTTTTGAACCTTCGAAAATCATCAAAATATCAAGAATAGTCACTTAAAGCCTAAAGTAAAATATCTTTTGAACCTTCGAAAATCATCAAAATATCAAGAATAGTCACTTAAAGCCTAAAGTAAAATATCTTTTGAACCTTCGAAAATCATCAAAATATCAAGAATAGTCACTTAAAGCCTAAAGTAAAATATCTTTTGGAATCACACACCAGTTGCCTGGTGGTAACCGCTGGAATTTGAATGACAGCAAGTCTCCTCAAGTCTCCAGCCCTCCTCTCCTAGTACTCATAGGTCGCAGTAATTTTGCGATTTACAGTTTCACGCCGGTTGCCCAGTGGTCATTGCTGAAGGCTGAGTGACAATAAGTCTCCTCAGGTCTTCAGCCTCTCTTTCGCCTATCATGTCAGTGCTACAATTTGAGTTTCCGCTTTCATTTCCCTTCCTCTTTTGGGTCACTATCGACAGTTAGCGTTGCAGTCATTATATTTCTAGCACTTTCCTCAGTATCCGTGCAGTTCCCAGTGGTACTGTGGTCTGTACAGTCTCGATCCTTCCCCTTATCCCGATCTCCTCCAGTCTCTCCCTCAGTGTCTTTGGGACAGTTCCTAGTGCGCCCTCTATGACCGGTACTACCCTGGCTTTCATGTTCCACATCTTCTTCAGTTCTCTCCCTAGGTCCTGGTATTTTTCCCGCTTTTCACTCTCCTTCCTCTTTACTCTACGGTTTGCAGACACAGCCACGTCTATTATTTGGCAGG
The DNA here is from genome assembly GCA_963457665.1 of Thysanoteuthis rhombus. Classification (NCBI taxonomy): domain Eukaryota; kingdom Metazoa; phylum Mollusca; class Cephalopoda; order Oegopsida; family Thysanoteuthidae; genus Thysanoteuthis; species Thysanoteuthis major. The sequence goes on along the minus strand of OY735219.1, from coordinate 42,238,459 downwards.
TTTTTCTCTTCTTGTCTACGATTACCAAGTCCGGTCTTCTTGTCTGGTTGAGGTGATCGGTTTTGGTTGTCAAAGTCCCAGAGTAGCTTGTGGTTGCCATTCTCCAGGGCTGCCTCTGGTTTGTGCTGGTACCTCTTTTCCGTATGATTGAATCCCATTCGTTTACTCAGTTCCCAGTGTATCACTGTTGCTATTCTATCGTGTCTATGTTTATATTCCTTCTGGGCGAGTTGACTACATTCATCAGTTGTGTGGTTTACAGTCTCATCTCTTTCGCTGAACAGGCGGCACTTGCTGTTTGTCTGTGTTCTGTAGATTTTTGTTTTGCTATATTGGATGTGTCCACCCCAAAATTTGAATACTTAGCTATATATGTTCGTCTATCGAATTCTTTTCTTTAATTCCTAGTACAGTATAGTCATCTATTTGATAAATTGGCTGTAATATGTTTTATGAATAAAGTGGTTAATATTCATCAGAGAGCAAGTATTAAATTATGTGATTACAGAAACCTACAACAAATCTGTTTTACAATTTTAAGTTTCTCATTAGGTTTTATATCCTCTTATTATAAGAGGGTATAAAAACCTAATGAGTAATACAGTAAGATATTTCCCATCCAAAGTTTGTAAAATTGTGTAACAAATATATATATATATGTGTGTGTGTGCCTGTGTGTGTGTGTGTACGCGTGCGTGCACGCGTGCACGTGTGTGCGTATGAGTGTGTGTGCGTGTGTGTATGCGTGAACAATAGTAAATGAGATAGACTCAGGAGTAAAAGTATATGGAGACTTGGTTTATCAATTAATTAATCCGTGTTATACATGTTTCGGGAGGGGTTCCTATCTTCAGTAGCATATGTGTACCTTTCAATAGTTAAAATGTTCCCATCCAAAATGAATTTACCATCAGATGTTTTGCTTTGAAAGCAAAAAATTCTATTGAACGCCGAATTCAATTTCATTGACTCTGGAAAAATATCAATTTGAAATTTTGAAATCAGAATTATGTCCCTTACAAACGGGAATTTAACATAAGTTGCCTCCCTTGACTACAGCTGAAATCGCGTATGTATTTGTATGCTTCGTTTTCTATTTCTAATTTATAAAACAAGCATTTACGAAGAGGAGTGTTCTATCCATATATATATATATATATATATGCATTATATATATGCATTATATATATATATATATATATATATATATATATATATATATATATATATATATATATATATATATATATATATATATGTGTGTGTGTGTGTGTGTGTGTGTGTGTGCATTAAAAAGTTTAAAAGATCCTGCGAGGAGAAAATGACAAGAAGGAATTCTGCAAATGTATTAAATTTGAGTATTGTTATTTTTATTTTTCATCTCATGACACGTGTTTCGGCTATCAAGAGATTCTTTTCTTTTCTTTTGGAGTTCTTTCGGATTTTTTATTGAGTCTGTTCGTATATGTAGGACTATTTTTATGTATTGTGACCATTTAGAATGTACTTAGTAATGGTGTTTATTGTGAATATCGGTTTTATCACTTGGTGATTTTTTTTTAATTTCCAGTTGTGTCAATCTGTTGAAAGGTTGGAAGAGGGGCTGCTAATATACAATGAATTATTTTGTTGTATCTCTCTTCATCAATAAATTCATTTTGAACGTTGTTGTCCGGAGGTATAGGCTTTGGTTGGTTTATTTTCTCATCATCTGGGATGATTATATTTCAGTCTTGATACATATGTATATATATTTTTTTTTTTTTTGTAACTTAAAAAGGAAAAAAAATTCTATAATGTTTCATGGTTTATTGATAACTTGATGGATAAGAATATTGAATTAGAAAGAATTGAATAAAACATTTTTTCTAATGTCTTCTTAACAATGTCCGTCAATCAAATTCTATTCTTTAATTCCGAGTACAATATTGTCACTTGTTTGATAGATTGGCATTATTTTGAAGTGTCCATTACTACAATTGAAAATATGTTTTAAAGTGTATAAATTCATGTTTTCAGGGATATTTTTCCTGCTTTTGTGGAGAAATCTTCAATTATCTGATGGCTGTCTGCAGCCGATATATTTTTCATTACAATTTGTACATTTAATTACATTGATGACATTTTTAGTTGCAGATCAGATTTCTTTCTATTTCAAACGATTAGGTTGAGTGCTTGAATAAATAGGATTTTTCTATAAAAATATAATGAAATAAATAACCGTTAGACCCGGGAGGAGTGTATCTCTGTTTGGTAATCATTTTTTTTTAAATCATCGATAGGTGTGCTTAATGACTATTTATAATAGATTTTTTTTTTAAAGCAGGGTTTTACAATAGAATTCGTCAGAAAAAATATTATTAGATAAACAATAAAATATCGGAAAAAGTTCTGAATATGGTATTTCAATGCCATCACCACACCAAGATATATGTGTGTGTGAGAGATAGATAGATAGAGAAGAACTGAAATTATTTCGGAATTGAATAATTTCAAAACAGTAATTCACTGATATTTTGTTAATTTTGCTGTTAAGCATTAATAACAAGAGTTTTAAAAAACTTTCCATGGGTAAATTTCAAAAAATAAAATATCTTTCGAAAAGTAAACGCCGAATTCAATTACAATGAAACTGGAAAAAGCAATTAGGAATCAATATTACCTCCCTTACAAACGGTACTTCAATCTAAGTTGCTTCCCATGACTGCAGCCGAATCACGTATGCATCAGTTTTCTTCCATTTCAAATTTACAAAACAACCACCGTGAACTATAGAACAATGAATTCATTGAAATACAGAGGGATATTTTTTGTATTTTTTCTCCTTACAGTTGAAGTAAACCTTCATTAAAACGGACTCTGTTAAGCCTGATATCGGATAAAACGGACAAAATCTGAGTTAAAATAGTGCCCGGAAAGATCATCACCATCATTCGTCGCGAAGTAACATAACTAGACCATTTCCTAATTGCTCTTACAGTTACCTCTCGACTTTAAGAAATAAAGAAACTTATAATGGTTTATGGATTTTCAGGAGAGTCAGATCCTAATTAATAAGACCAGAACTAATTAAACACGTTATATGTTGAATACTTTCTTCATACGTATATATATATGTGTGTGTGTGAGTGTGTGTGTGTGAAATATAAAGTTGTATTTATTGATTGTAATGTATTCTGAGTTAACACACCTTGATAAAGCAGTATCATATAATGTTTGCAAGATGAATGATGATAAACAACTTACCCCAACTGCCATATTCCAAATCAAAGTGAAATTGTTTCCCTATTGAGAAATAAATTACATGAAGGATTACATTGTCTATCTGATGATCTGAGAAAAGAGAAACAAGGGTTAAACATTGTTATAGACAACTTTATGCATTTAATTGATATATATGCGTGTGTATAACTCAGAGATGATTTCTGTATGAATTCAATTCAATATTGTAATTCACGGATATGTTGTTAATTATGCAGTCAAGCATTAAAACCTTGTGTTAGAAAACTTTGGTTAAATTTTTTTAAATAAAAAATATTTGAAAAATTAAACGCGGAATACAATTTTAAAATCTATCACTAGAAACTTTGGAGTCAGAATTATCTCCCTTAAAAAGGAGACCCTGACATAAGTTGCCTCCCTTATATATAGCTAAAACTACGTAAGAATGTGCACGCTAACAAGAGAAAAGACCCTCCAAATCTTGGAAGGAGTTTGTTTTATGCTTTTTTTGTTGTTTTTTTTCTTGTTTGGGGGGAAAAATAAGGGAGATTTTACAGTAAAACACAGATGAATTTTGAATAGATAAAGGATATTTTACAGTGGGAGACAAAGGAGTGTCGACTTATTGTTGGTTGAGGCGAGTTTCAACAGTGTTAGTATAAAAAATGAAACCATTTTTTCTTTTTGCGAAAATTTATCATGCATCCATCCAATTGGTTGTCGAAAGGTATTTCCTATTTTGTTTATATGGCCTTAGCGCCGGGGTTATCTTTACAAGATGGCGTTATCTTTGCTTCAAAGGGCAGGTGTTTGGGGAGGGTGGAGGATAAGTTCCTCGAGAGACAGTCCTGATTAATTTCTAAATTTACTTTTAAACATTTTGCATTCAATAAATATGGATTTAGTAACAAATTACAAAACAAAAAAGATCCTTCAAATCTTGGAGGTTGTCGTTTCTTTGTTTCATTTTTCTATTTTATCCTTTTGGGATTTTCTTAAATTTAAGAAAATCCCATTCGCCCGAAAAAGAAGAGTATACAACCTATGCATTCGCCTGATAGTCACCTATGGAGCTGAAACACAGAACCTAACCAAGACATTGACCTTTTAACTAAGAACCATGCAACGTGCACATGAGAGAATCATGCTCAACATCACATGGAGAGATCACAAGACGGTACAGCATATTCGGGGGCGGGGTCTGACATATAATGGAAACCATTAGGAAACTCAAATCGTAATGGGTTGGCCATGTTACAAGAAAGGCAGACAACTGATGGACATCACGACTCACAACATGGATCTCCAAAAATCAAATGCAAAACCAAGCCCGGCAGAATATGAGATGGCGAGACGAACTGGACATATTTAGAAAATATTGGCTCCAAATATTCTTCCCCAATCAGTTGTGTCAAAATTCGGACATTTTCTCCGGTACATAGAAACAAGACTGATAACCATTCAAGCCTGCAACTAGATGATACATTATCTTCGATTCTCACAATTAAATCACAATATCACGAGTCAAACATACTTTGTCACAAGAGGCAACCATGGAAGATCTATTGAAAAAGATAAAATATGTCTCTACAAAGTTGTTTTTTTACAAATAAAACCGTTCATTTTCAAATGTTTTTAAAGCTTTGTTCAGAGGAAACGTATTATTTTGTGTTTTTCCTCCTCGGTGTATGAACACCACTTCTGTCAATGAAACAACCAATAGAACACAAAAATATTAAATCTTTTAAAGAGATGATTATACAGCTCCACCAGTGCCACCAAGATTAGAGGCTACCATACTTTAATGCATCCTATAATTGGGTATGCATCTAGAGTGTGGATTCCTCACATACGGTAAGACTGTTCAGGAAGAAAATATAAATCAACAAACGGCCAGATGAGGCTATAATGGATACAGCTGCAAACTTAGAACAATGACTTCACTGTTATTGGGAAAAACTCTAGAGAATAGATTCACTGTGAACGGATTTGGAATGTTTCACAAAATCATCGACACAAACAATCAAATCGATGAGACATGTTTTCCCACTACCAAAGACCAAGCACTCCTAATAACAAACAAATATCTAATCCCCTTGCAGAACATTGCTACAAAATGTCTCATTTTCCCCAGGATCGACAGAAGAATGGATTCTCTGTATAGACGTTGCTCTCAATTACAAAGAAAATAAATGAATAAATGCAAACTATTTTAAGGGTGTTTTTTATATTCGATGTAATGACAAAGGCTTAGTCAAATAAATGGTTTCACTTGACTTTATCACTGATTTGTGCATCGCAGAATTTACAAAAATGAAATGATAAACATAAAAAACCAGTCTACCAAATTATAGATGTTTAGCTCGTGTAATTAGATTGAATGGGTTGAATGGAAATAATTGGGAGAAAGATTGTTACCGCCATTACAGAATGATTGCAATAGCTCTTATGTTTCCCATTCTGTCCACAGGTTAAATATCTAAAAGCATGGCAGAATAAACTTTCTGTTATTTCAATTTCGATCGTCCATGGAATAAAACTACCCAATTAGTGTCTCTCAGGTACGGCATATAAATACTTCTCAATTTCAATGGGTTTTATATGTTCTATGTCTATCGTATATTCCCGTATGCCTAGTTCCCAGAACTCCGCTTTACCTTATATCTTGTTCCCTAAAGCCATGCAACTTTCAAAAAATTCATTGTATTCTGATTGGTTAATGAAAAGGGTATAAGAGATATTCAAATTGGAAGTTCAACGGTCAGTAGAAATTATGGTTCTGGATAGCTTTTGTAGTTCTCGTTGAAGATTGGCGCCTGCTGGAGTTGTGGGCCCACGTGGACGTCAGTGGAAAAGTTGAAGAGAGAAGGGAGATGTATGAAGTGGGCGCAGAGATGATACAAAGTAAAAAGACACATATAAGTATTTGGATGGACAAATAAAACGTACGTATAGTATAGGAGCATCAATGATAAATATTGAATGAAAATGAAATACATATAATGATAACATTAATACGATTGGACGCGTAAATAGGAGAGAAGAGGTAGCAAAAGGTAGCGGGTATTTTGTTGTCAGAGTCGAAGCGGAGGTTTCTGAACTGCCTTTGAATCCTTATAGTTTGGAACGTACCAAGGAATGGTTATGGAGACCGGGTTCAGTGTGTGTGCCAAACTGCCAAGTTGCGTGTGCAATTTGAGGGCTATTTTCTGATGCTGGTAGACACTCGACTAACATAGGGAGTTTAATCCACGTGTGCTTCCCGAAGTAAGAAGAGAATTACGAAACAGATTATTGTGACCATCGTATAGTGAAATTATGATTATGATTGCCGTGTTCCGGTTTTCCGGGACTTTACACTGTTTTAGACGCAAGTTGAAAAGAATAGCTAGTTTTTTGTTGACGATCTTACCAGCTTTTTTGAATAGATCGATGGTGATGTTATCTGGTCAAGGGATTTTCCTTCTTTTGTTCATTTGATGGCTTGTTTTACCTCCCGTGCTGTAACTTCTGGGAAGTCCTCGAACTGATTGTCAGTGTCTTGTATATCCTGATCGTTGTTAGAGTTAGAGCCTGTGTAGAGATCATGGTAGAATTCTTGGGCGCATTCAACAATCCTGTCTCTGTTGTTATGTCTCCGTTTCCTTCGACTATGCTAGTTATTTGTGTCTGTCCTATACTGAAAGCATTGTTTATTGCTTTAAAGCCCCGACATTTTTCAAGAGTGAATTCAGTGATTGCTGTCGTACACCCTCTTTTGTCTTTCAGTTTCTTTTTGATTGTTCTGTTTATTTCGATCTCTTCTATTTTTCCCTTGTTGGTGGTGGTGTTTGAGGTTTCTGCGCTTTTCAATGAGTTTCTTAGTTTCGTCTGAGATTTTGCTAATGGTCTGTGTGTTTCTTGATTTAAACATGGTTGCAGCTTCTATTAGTGAAGTTGTTATTTTGTTGTGGAGTTCGCTGATGTTTGTGTCGTTTTTGACGGTAAGGATTTTATATGTTTTTCAATTCTAACTTGAAGGGTTGTGTGAGTTCATTCGGTACGTTTAGTAGTTGCTGTTTGGTGTGGAACATTCTCCTGCGTTCTTTATTGATGATTACTTGCATCTTACATCTTACCATTCTATGGTCGCTTCCTATATTTGCTAGGTTTAAAATTTGAATGTCTTTGATAATGTCGTTTTTGTCTGTTAGGATGTAGTATATTTCGTTTTTGGTTCCATGGTTGGGGCTCTTCCAAGTCCATTTTGGAATTGGTTTCTTTTTGAAGAATATCTTCAAAATTTTGAAGTCGTTTTTGCAAAGTTTACGAGATCTTCACTTCTCTCGTTCCGGCTTTTGTATCCGAATTCTCCGATGTAGTGTTCGTTTTCTTGTCCTACTTGTCCGTTGAAATCTCCCTTGATGACATTGGAGTATTCTTTGTTATCTTGTGATTGAGAGTTCAAGTCACCATAGAAGTTGTTCATTTCTTCTCTGGTTGATTGCAAAGTGGGAATGTGGACTTGGATGGCATTTAGCTTGTACCTTTTTGAGAGTTGTATGGTGACACTGGCTATGCGTTCTGAGATAGCTTTGAAGCCTACCACGTTGTCTTTGAGATTTTTATTAATGAGAAAGCCTACTCCACTTTGTTTCACTTTCTCTCTTCCGTAGTTGTGGAGAAGATGCGTGCCTTTCAATTCTACCGGTTCTTCTCCTGGTCTTCTCATTCCGCTAATACCGATGATATTCCATTTGGTGTTTTTGGACTTCGTTTTCTAGATGGGTTAGATGAAAGTCTTTTGAGAGTATTCTCACGTTGTAGGTGCTGATGTATAACGTTGTTCTCTTGTTGAGAGTTTGGGGGTTTTGTTTGGGTAGTCGTTGTTGGAGTACATCACCCCCCACCCAAAGTGATTGATGTGGCTGGGCCTTTAGGGACCGAGGACCCAACAGGAATGGCCGATACAACTTTCATCGTGCGAACCATGAGGAGTGTTGTGCCATGCCCCGCTGCGCTGACCCACGACGTGTTGGCAGTGGGTCTAGTGGATTGGTCACTGCTGATGTCGTTGGGAGTGGCCTTAAAGCTTCGTCAGCTGTTAGCACCCATTCTATCAGCTCTTAATGGGTAAGCAGACAGGCCTGGGAGCGCTGTAGAGGATAAAGGATAAAGGATTAAGAGTGAAAAGTACATAGGATTTATTTTTTCTTCATTTTATGATATTCACGGGGTCTATCCGGATAAATCAGCCCAGCTTACGGCTTATCTTTGCCTATTTACGTCTATATGGGGGCCCAGCTTTCTGCTGATGGACTACTAACATGCCTGATGGATTTATATCATTTTTGTTCAGCCAGATGGGTAGTTGAAGCTTGAGCATACTTCTCCCTTAAATATCAAGTTTTTAACTTATTTTTATGTCCACGGACAGTGAAGTTTGAAACAAAACTGGATAGATGAACAAATGAGTGAAGTAAATAGAAAAGAAAAGAAAAATTTTAAAAATATGACAAATTCAGTCGTACTCATCTGGTTCGATTTCATCTTGCTGCAGGCTGGGGTTCCATTTAACACTTGAAAAAAGGTTTGTTTTTTTTACCTCACTAAAGAATTCATCATTCAACCCCGGCTACGAACAGCAAGAATTAATTACTTGGATGGGTTTGGTCTGTCTTTGAAACTAATCGTTAGATTTTATGGCCGGTCTTGCCCTGGGTGGGAGTGGGGAGGCAAAATATAGCTTTCGTTTTTGTCTTTTGTTTTGTTTGTTTTGTTTTGTTTGTAGATCTATCTTCGTTTGAGGGGTTTAGCAGAATATTATTATCAAATTTAATGTGCATTTAGAAAATTTAAAGCCCCACTCTTGCTCACACTTTCGATAGATGTTAGAAAGGTTTAAGATTAGGACGGGGCGTACAGCAGACATAGTAACAGTCAACACATTTGAAGCTGGATGAATGAACAAATGAGTGAAATAAATGAATTCAAGCTTTTTCCAACTGTTAAATGAAACCTATAAACTGTAGCAAGATGAAATCGAACCAGATAAGTACAACGAAATTTGCTATATTTTTTCATTCCATGACATGTGACGTCACGTATATATCGTCTGCAACTTTTTTTTCTCTCCAGTTGTAGAGTCCATTCCGCACAAACTTGATTAAAGAACGATAAAAAATGATATAAGATGATCATATTATCACTGCGTGTATCAAGAGATTGGGTACGGGAGATCGGGAGAAAACAGGTTTGAAAAACCTTCTGTCAACACAAAGTTTGGGTATCAAACCAAACTCTATTTTCTCTCTAAAACCATTGTTCTCTTTTTGTGCCTTGGCCGTTTTTTTCATCCGGACAAAAATGCCTTATTTTTTTCTATTCCGTTCAATTCATTCTCAATCAATGAACTGAATCTAAAGAGAGGCATTCCCCACAAGAAAGCAAGTTATTTCGGAACACGTCATTATCATCCAAGCAGGTTCAAAGGAGCCTTCGAATTTTTCCTGAACAGGCATCTTGGCAGTTCTACTTCATGTTGGGGTCAGCATTCTTAAGCTGTCTACAAGGAATCTCTAATCAAAGTCACAGAGATTTAGAGGGGGGCGAATCGTATAAAATCATGTACGATTCATTGTTGTTGTTTTTTTATTTTTAGTCTTGAGGTTCGTCTACAAATGTACCGAGAAAGATGTACAGTATCTTGCAGAACAGACAAGTTAAAAAACTTGAAATAGCAATAACGGAATTCTAATGTAATGTCAACGCTTCACTGAAAGAAAAACTGCAGATACTGAAAAGTAAACCGTAAATAAGGGAAGGCCAGTGAAATGGAAATTGCGGATAAGGGGGAAGTGAACTGTGAATGCTGATAAGGGGCATTGCTCGGAGGGAAACTACAAATTATATAAATCATATTTAAAAAGATCAATTTAATCTATAATTCCATGTTTGTGAACGCTGATGACAATTTTATATCTATCCCCCCCCCAAAAAAAGAAAAAAAATGATTGTTCTTTGATGACGTCAGTTAACTAAGGACCGACGAATCCTCTCAATGAACACATAGGAATATTCAAACGATACCAGAGCTGTTCACTTCGGTCATTTTTCTTCATGACAGTTATTCTAAAAAAGACGTTCAGAAAATATGAGGCATCTACCGTAGGAGTGGCGAACTCGCCTCTGTTTTTTATGGTAAAGTATTCAGTCATCCCTTATCTATCAGATGGTATAATCAGCAAGTTTCCAATCAGCGGCAACCTACGCCCTCTCTTTCCTCATTCAGATAACCAGATATTGTTGCTTGCGTTCATATTGTATACGTCGTTATATCCTGAAAATTTATCGATATTTTCTCCCCGCCATCACATCGGACAAGTAGTAAAGCTTCCCATTTCGAGATTTTCTTATATTTGAGGTTCTCACTGTTATTTACATATTTTATCATTTTATTAATGAGCAGATATGTGGTCATTTTCTGTACTATCATTTAAAAACAATACTAGAGTTGTATTTTAGATGGTTTACAGAGGTACCATACATGTTTCATGAAAATCAGTCCAAATATGTGATTAGTTTACAGTTTTTAAAGTCGCCAAACTTTGGATCGCATTTTCTGTTCATCCATCCTACGGTAGACGCCCTATATGAGGTCAGGTAAAGATGGTCGAAGGAAAGAAAAAAAAAAGCAGAAAAAAACAAAGAGAAAACTAAAGGAAAACGAAGAACAAAACATGGAAAAAATATATTTTATTAATACAATATCTCTTTGGTAGTTATATAAACGATTCTCTCGTGCTTTTTGGTGTCCAAAATACAATAAAATCTGCTGGCTTAATACCATGGAATGATGACGTTCTGTTTGGACCCTTGAAATAGACATTTACACACTTACAGACACACACATATATACATACACGCACACACACACACACACACACACACACACACACACACACACATATATATATATATATATATATATATATATGTTTGTATGTGTGTGTAACTAGCGATAGAGAACGCTACCCTCTGACAATGAATGAAACCCATGTGTGTGTGTATGTGTGAGTGGATACACGCATGCGCACGTCCAGTCTCGTAAGGTACTGTCTGTCTTGATGAAGTGTAAAATCAATTTTAGGAAGATTACATTACTTTTAGAAAAATCTTAGCAGACAAACTAAGCCCCGATGTTATAATCGAGCTTTGCTTATCTGGCATGCGTCATTTTAATTCTTTTAGCAAATCCCTGATTCCATTCTCATTTTATTTCGTCATCCAACATTTAGAAAATCCTATTTGTTGAACAAGACGAAGGAAAAGATTGAAATGTTAGAGTAGATTACTATATACAGTATTTTTTTTATAATTGAACGTTGTAGTAGTGTTTGCGCTTGTTTAAAATAACACTTCTCTTCTGTAAGTGTCATAGCATTAATTTTTCCTACTGTGAGTATTTCGTGATCCTATTTTATTTATTTCCATACAGGTGAAGGAAAACGTTCTCTCTTCAAACGGGGAAAAAATGTGATTTGATTTTTAAGAACCGATTGGTTTCACTGTTTCGTTGGTCATGCAAGAGCTAAACATGTCTTCTCTCTCTCAAATAGATAAATAATTGAATAAAATGGAAGGATAATAAATCTATCTAAAAAGCTTGTGAATATTTTGGTCGAAATTTCTGAAAAGTCATTGTGATATAATGATCTTTGCCAGATTTTTTATTTCTTAGGTCTCGATTTCATGCAGAAAATTAACGTTCATATCTAGAACTATAAAATCTCAAAAATCTGAAATTTCTTCAATCTTGCCACGTTCACGCGATGATGATGAATGAACATAATAAATTTCTTCATCTCAAATGCCTCAATACTTATGGTTGGGTCAAATAAGAAAATAAGTGTTAATTATTTAGATTTCAAACAGGTAAAAGTAATTGAAAAATGTTAATCTAAGCCAGGGTTGCTAAATTTGGCCAGACAGTGAGACGACCCGAGCTTTATTTTAGAGACTCATCCAAAAACAGGTATTAGAATGGCTTCGAATTTTAGAAAGTAATATATATATATATATATATATATATATATATATATATATATATATATATATATATATATATATATATATATATATATAACTTTCAAAATTTTAGCCAAGCCACATTCTATTTTCATTCTCGTGTTTTTGCATTCAATTTTTAGTATCGAGATTCGACCGATTTCCAAATTCCACGCTATTCAATGCCTGTATTGGGTAAGTCTCTAAGATAAAGCTCGGACCATCTCCCCTTCTGGTCGAAATGGCAACCTTGGTCGATAATGATAAAAATTGAGACTCAAGTGATTTTAACGGCTCGCTGTGAAACAAACGCTCGTTTTGCTTTTCGAATTTTTTTCGTAAGAACCAAAAAGTGACATAGAGCGAACTTTCAAAAAGCGAGGAGTAAACCATATATATATATATATATATATATATATATATATATATATATATATATATATATATATATATATATATATATATCGAGGTTTAGGTTTTAGTAATATCAAGAGTTACTTCCACCAAAATGGACAATTCAAGCATTTTTTTCAATATTTCGATCAATAGACTCAGATATTGCCAAGTTAATCCATACATAATGATCAGTAATGTGTGTTTGTACGGTCACATAAAGGGGTGTAGCTGACGTAGTAAAAATAGAATTTTATGTTCTGAAGATGTAGTAAAATGCTGTTACGGTAAGAGACGCAACTGACTTAGTAAAAATAGAATTTTATCTTCTGATGACATAGTAAAAATCTTGAATTTATCGAATATATTATATATATATATATATATATATAAATATATATATATATATATATATATATATATATATATATATATATATATATATATATATATAAACAAGAAATAATAATAATGCAATTTCTCTCTATACATGTATCTCTCTCACACAGATATTCTCCATATATATATATATATATATATATATAAATATATATATATACATATATATATATATATATATATATATACATATATATATATATATACATATATATATATATATATACATATATATACATATATATATATATATATACATATATATATATATATATACATATATATATATATACATATATATATATATATATATATATATATACATATATATATATATACATATATATATATATACATATATATATATATATATATATATATATATATATATATATATATATATATATATATATATATCACATACACTATTCCTCTTTATATAACTCTCTCACAAATACATTCTCCCTCTTACACATAGAACCTCTCTTTCAATCTCACACTTTCACTCTTCCCTCTTTCTCTTTCTCACGCACAATCTTTTCCTCTTCCTCTCTCTGTCCCTTTTTGTCAACTGTTTTCTTCATCATATTTTCTTATTTTCCTTCATTCCTTTCCCTGTTCAACGTTTGTTCATCATTTCCTTTTTCTTTTCACTTCTTTCTTTTCTTTTCTTCGCCTTTTTTTTCATTGATTAGTTTATTCATTCATGTATTCTCCATTTCAGATTTATTCATCCATTATTCTGCTTTCATTCCAATCTTTTGGTTCTTTTTACAATTGTTTATTTTACTTTTCCTTTCCTTTTTATCTTCCTTCCTTTCAGTATTTCCTTCGTTCTTGAGTTTCTGCTCAGTCATTTATTTTCTTGTTGCTATCAAAATGCGGCCATGTTTTAATGAGAGCATACAGTTTATCGCCAGGACTGTTGGTGTTGCTGGCATCTCGATGACCGTAGAGATGATAGTCATATTTCACTTTCCCCAGGGCAACGCCACAGGCAATGATGTTTTTCAAGGCTTTCAGTGACTTCTCATAGGGTAACCTACTATTGTAGTTGCCAATCATTGTCATCGATACGGACTTGTCATTGAAACCTCGGGTGTGAGCCCCAACTCTATCCCAACCTCGACCTTCATAAACTCGTCCGTCTTCACCAATAATAAAATTATAGCCTATGTCTGACCAACCTATAAAGATAAAAAAAAGGAAATTAAAAATTTATTTTTGTTTTATAAAGTTGACAATCTAAAAAAATATCATGAAAATAATTTTCTGTTTAATATATATAAGTAGTATTCTTGTGGGTCAATTTATTGTGAATTACTTTGTTGTCAGTCAATTTATTTTCAGCACCTCAAAATAGAAAAAAATCAATGTGGCCAGTTTCACTCCCAAATGTTATAAAACGTCATTTTGTCCTTTTTCATTCATATATTTTTACGTTTAAGTCATGTTGAATGTTAAGAGCTTTTAATGATCCACTCTTGTCCCCTGTAGTCACTGTCTCTCAGTAAAATTCAACCAGATTTATTCATTCTTTCTTTGGTAGTTTTTCTCAAACTTTTCTGCTTTATATTTCGATGTATAACCATAAAGTCAAAATTGTTACAAAGATGAAGTCGTCAAATAGACAAGACTGTCATAGAGATGTAATTGTCAGACAATACTGTCAAATAGACAATACTGTCAAACAGGCAATACTGTCAAATAGACAAAGCTATCACATAGATGAAATTGTCAGATAGACAAAACTGACATATAGACGAAATTGTCAAATAAACAAAACTGTCAAATAGATAGAATAAACAGACCAAGAACATATTCAGTTTCTCTGTGTTCAAAAAATTGGTTTTGTATAAAGTTTGGGGGGATTAGCATAACTATACAATTTTTGAATGTCCAGAAGATGGTGAATCTGAAAACCAACGTTGGCATTTGCGCAAACACTTGCATCCATTTTGGGTTTTTCAAAATGGCTACTATCAAATGCATATTTTGCACAGTTAGTCAGGTTCACTTTATATTTTCGTTCAAAATTTTTGTGAATCAGCTAAATTATACATTTTTGGAATCTCTGGAGCATGGGAGATCAAAAGAATTATGTTTGTGTAGACGAATGCATTGCCAACATCGTGGATTTTCAAAATCACCACCGAAAATAGATGAATCTTAACTTCTAGTCAGCGTAAAAATCCTGTATTTCTCTGAGACAAAGGATTCGATAGAGGGATTCAAATCAAATCAAAATATTGCTCAGCATTATAGAAAATCAGTAAAGATGTAATTGAAAGTTTTATATTTACATTTGTGATATAACATTATTACATAAAATACACGTTTGGCACTGGAGGGTTCACAATGAATTTTTATTCAAATTGAATGTTCAGAGCATAAGGAATAAACGGGTTAATGTTTGGCATTTTCACGACACCAGCACGGTTGCTATTTTGGATTTTCAAAATAGTCGACATATAATAAATAATTTGCGCTAGTCTGCCCACAAAAGTAATTAAATAGGATAATTCAATGTTTTCGGAACCAAGGAATAAAGAAGACTTTAAAGAAGTGCTTATCATAGAAAATTGATAAATAGTCATTTGAATCCATTATCTTTACATTTATGATACATCTTTATTACTTATATATACATATTTTGCACTGTTAAGTTCACTACCCATTCAATCTAGTTTGACCGGTGATCAGTATTTCAGCCAAACCTCAAAATGAACAAACAGGAAAAATATCAAATTTTCAAAAACTAAATGCGTCTGTTAAACAAATTACCAAGTTTGGAAATTGTACAAGGAGTAGAGCCTGGAATAATACCATTTGAACTTTTGACATTTTTTCGCTTTGAACAATCTAACATATAACTTTCTGGTTTTCTGAGCATGCCCAATATGAACTTTTTGTTTCGTAAACATCATCTGAAAGTTAGTTGGGCTTTCTGGAACTTAATTTATACCAGTGGTTTCGAAACTGGGATCTGTGGACCCCTGGGATTACATAAACATCATCTGAAACTTGGAATAAGCTGAACACTTATAGAATAAGATGAACACAATTGTACACGTACTCAATAAAAATTGAGAACTTACCTTATTGCATTTATCTATACTATTTAAACCTGTATTACATAACATATTATTTAAAATTAGATCACATGACATAACTTCATTTCTAGTTTGTTTTTTTCTAGTTTTTTAATGTCACTGTCCTGAAGGTTATTCTTTCTCCTTGATACTGTGTTTGGTGTGTCATTTGTACAGAATTGTTTCTGGGACCCAACAAATAACAGTTGTTGAGCAACAAGTATTTAGATCATAGAATCTTAACAATCATCTTTCCACATTACGAGCCCAATCCACCATTTATGGCCATATATACAGTCATTATAATCAAATAGAGGAATAGAAATTGGAACAATAGTGCGCATTGTGTATTTTACGATGGCAATTTCGAAAATCCGAAATGGCGACCATGTAGGTTTCTAGGCAAATAAAAACGTTATTCTTATAATTCCGATGCGCTGAAAATTCCAAATAAGTATAGTTTGTCTAATTCACAAAGACTTCGAACAAAAATACATAGTGAACCTGACAAATAGAACAAAACATAAATTTTATGGTAGCTATTTTGAAAATCCAAGATGCTGGCTATGTAGGTGTCTGCGCAACATTATTTTGTTTTAAAAAATATGTAGTCTGGTTAATCTACAAATACTTTCAAATAAAATACATAGTGAATCCGACCCATTGTGAAATATATGCTGTAAAATCCAAAATGTCGACAATCAAGTAAAACATATCGACCTTCTGGGTGCTTTTCGCTACCTCCCCTCAAGCTGACTTCGGGGAAATGTAATAAAATATTTATTTACTTTTTTCAGAGGTGAGCTTTTACTTGATTATAACCTGTAGTGTTTAACAAAAGGAAAACAAATGTCAGAGGGTTACTATTTTATACTATAGAGAAACTTCACTTATATCTACAACTCTGTACAGATTTTGATTATTGGAGTGTAGTCTGGTAATCGTAAGAAGATCTGCATTATCAAATGGGTAAGATATGCTATCAAAACTGAACTTACCATTTCCATCCATGTGAATATTTTGAATCTGCTTAACTTCTTTACTACAATTTTGAAAATGGAAACAGTGATCTAGAGCTGAATGATGGATGAATACAATTCCGACGGGGGTGCGCATGGTTTCCGTATCCTTGGGTGGAGCTGCTAACCATTCAGCCCGGGATACTAAACACACATTGTCACAACTGTGTTGGAATGTAGAAGCTGCAATTATAAAATAACATTTTTTGTTAGATATCCACAATAATGAAACATACATGAATCATGTATATTTAACGTAAAATTTTTCTTATTTTTGCTTGACTGCAACATCTCTTCGGAAAAAATCTCTAGATCACACTTGCAGGTCGGTCTGTCAGTCTCATTTATGTTATGACAACTGAAATAGGAAGAAGGTGTTATGTCATTAAAATGTGTGACGTCAATAAAAAGTGTGACGTCACTGGAATAACATCACTTCTGCTCAATTTTGTTACCAGCAGCAAATGATATCATGATAGAATATCCGAGGTCTGCAGTTTTGTATTTTAAAAAAACAAAAAACAATATTTCACAGGCCTGAGAATAAAAGAAAGACTTCTTGCTTTTCCTCCTCCGACTGCTACTACAACCATAGATGATATGCATCGTTGAACTTATGGCTCTTGTTTGGTTTTGTTTTGGGTTTTTTAAGCAAAAACATTGTTTTGTTCTCTTAGCGTATTTGTAATACATACAGTTTTAATGACATCCTTAGTATTACAGTGAGAATTACTATATTTATTTGTCTTTCTTTTCGGCGAACGAACTGATACTTGTAGCATATCATAGAAAATGATATTCAATTTCGCCACAAGAATGACAAAACCATTCTCAATGAGAAAAATCTTGTATCATTCCAACGGATATATATATATATATATACATATATATATACATATATATATATATATATATATATATATATATATATATATATATATATATATATATATATATATATATATATATATATATATACATATATATATATATATATATATATATATACATATACATATATATATATATATATATATATACATATACATATATATATATATATATATACATATACATATATATATATATATATATATATATATATATATATATATATATATATATATATATATATATTCATTGGAACGATACAAAATTTAGATATATATGTTGGAACGTTTATATATATACATATATATACATATATATATATAAACGTTCCAACATATACATATATATATATATATATATATATATATATATATATATATATATATATATATATATATATATATGTGTGTGTGTGTGTGTGTGTGTGTGTGTGTGTGTGTGTGTATTTTTGTGTGTGTGTGCAATGCCCTTCCAACATGGAATGGAGCATTCTCGTGGATGAGGAATATATACGATAAATAAATATATCGCTTGAATTCAACCTCACAGTAGAGTAGAGGGAGGATACCAGCCTCTGGGTCTGTAGATAAGGTTTCAATCCGGCCTCGTGGTACTTGATGGGATAATGGATAATCTATAACCACACTGAATGTAATACAACGAAACAGCAGTCTGTTGATTACCCAATTTATATATATATATATATATATATATATATATATATATATATATATATATATATATATATATATATATATATATATATATATATATACCCCAAAAAGTAGAATCTAAGGAAAAACCATCCGCATAATCAAAACAAAAAATAAAACTACAAATCCATAACCATATATCAAAAATTACTAAAAAGTCTGCAAAACTAAGTGAAATAATAAAAAGTAGATTCGAATTCCTTGACATAGAATCATTTGAAATATTATACACAACTAACATAAGATTCCAATTAGAACATTCAGTGCAAACATGATCCCCACATTCTAAAAATGGTACCAAAAATTGGAAAATATCAGAGAAAAGACTTGTTCCAGAACCGAGAAAAAACTTTCCTAAGAAGAAAGACTCAGAAAGAATAAAAGTAATAACATTAGAAGGAGAACAAAAGAAGACATGATAGAAACATTCAAAATACTAAAAGGCATTGGCAACATCCCAACAATGAAATTCTTTATAATGAATACAAGGAACAGAAATAAAATATTTGAACAACACTGCAGAAAATATTCAAAAAGGGGGCTCTTCTCACAAAGCATTGTCAACAATGGTCGATTTATTGGATTAATACCGAGAAATAATAGAAGCTAAAACTGAATAACTTTAGAAAGGAATATGATAATTACAAATCAAATCAAAAAAAACAACAAATCAGAATGTTTTGAAAGAAAAAAAATTCTCTTCCAAAAAAGCGAGATACAAGCACAAATATGTGCAAAAATTTTTTTACTCGCTATAAATATTCATCTTATTTAGTGCGTAACATGGGAAGTAACTCAACTTTTCTTTGCTATTTCAATGGGATGAGTGATTAGAAGGGAAGTAATTCTGTTGAATAAATTAGAATTACTTCCCTTACATCGGATAACGATTTTAACAAATTGTTTGCAACATAATGAACAAACACATTTTCCTCCCTTAAAAAATTTGTGATGGTCAGCACCGGTTGTAATAGATATTACTAGAAAATACATTATTAAAATATTGCACGACAGAGTACTTTCCGGGAAAAGAAGTCTAAAAAAAATTTTCACGAAAGTTCTTTAACTGAACAATTACGTGGATTTCTGTAAAACTTAGGACAGAGACGTATTGTTCACTTCAGGGTTTGTTTATGCTTATGAAGAATTTTCTACTCTCTTTGCACGCACCGAGAATCAATCTGTGAACTTTCTGCATGTGAGACAAGCGTGCAAACCAATACATTATCCCTGTCCACGTAGCAGTTAATTGAATACACTATAGGCTGTGTGATAAGGATGGAAGTATCCCTTCCATTGACTTACATCCTGGTCATTAAAAAAAACTTGTAGATATTAAATCCTGGTCTCGACCAGACTTGAAACTTGTAAGGATCACTGAGCTGATACATACAAAAGGAACCATGACTTCGTGACCGTCTGTTGTACTCAATTGGGTGGGTATCCATCGAGAGACGTGACGCTTTCTTTTGCTTATTCCAACTCTTATGCTCATGGAATAAATTTAGTCAGGCTTTTACAAAATCTGGACAGATTCATGAAAAAAAAAAAAACATAATTTCGTTAGCAATACGTTTCTTCGGATTTAATCTTCAATGAATCCTGCTCTCTTTTCTAGTCTCTGTTAATCCCTTTCTAATCTCTGTCAATCCCTTTCTAATCTCTCTCGATCCCTTTCTAGTCTCTGTCAATCCCTTTCTATTTCTCTTCAAACATATCCTTCGTCTCACACTGTTTCTCTCTATACGTTCCTCTTTCTTTCTCACTTTTTTCTATCTTTATCTTTATCCCCACCATTTTTTTCTCCTAAATTTCCTCTTCATTCGTTTTTTCTTTCTTTCTTTCTTTCTTTCTTTCTTTCTTTCTTTCTTTTCTCTTTTTTTTTTTTTTTTCTCGAATCTATGAATGATTCATTCAAAATGTCGGAGAAAATCCATTTTTTTTTTCACTCCCGGTCGTATTTTGAGGGCGTTGTATTATTTGAAACTAACTGTAATGACCTCCTGTTATCATGGACGCGTCACTTGGCCTGGACAACTTCATCGGAATGTATCACTTGAATAGAATAAACAATAAAACAAAATTGGGCAGCTGCAGGAATTGAACCTGCAACCCATAAGGTAACCACTTTAGGGTACCGTCTATTAATCTGCCAGAATTACCTATCCATTTCTTAATTATGTACTGTATCATATCGCTATATATATATATATATATATATATATATATATATATATATATATATATATATATATATATATATATATATATATATATATATATATATATATATATATATATATATATATATATATATATATATATCGCCAGCAAATCTACTCTAGTCCGTGTGTTTCAAGTTCCAAAGTACCGTACTGTCTTGAATATCTGTGATTAAGGTTACAGACAGCCGTACTGTCCTTACTCTTGTTTAAAGGAGGATAGAATTCTGTTGCAAGCTCAGACATCAATCAACAACGGAATTCTTACGTTTTATGGTCTTACTATATGAATATATTACAGTCTGAATATTCCTGCAAAGGGATAGCAGTCCCCCATAGTTATCTCAGGTATCTGACATGAGAACATCACTCCTGTCGAATTTACGACCTATTCGCGCCACCTAGATGGATCATGAGATGCAAACCCTTGGTTCAAAGGTAAGATAGGCCCTGGTCAAGTTGCACTTCACCATTAGGGTTATTCCGCACACAGGTCCTACCGTCTCTGGTCTTACCTGCTGTGGGAAACTTTCAAAGCTACATACCACTTATAAGTATTTGAACAAAACAGAAATTGTGCTTGTGTGGCTTGGTTTTGAGAGTGAACTCGAAACAAGAACCAAATTTTATTGCAATCAGTACAACAAAGCACACCTCATGTTTTGTAGTTTTGAGTTCTTCATTTCCGGAAAATGTTTTTAAATAGAATTAAATTGTTGAATGAATCAAACCAAGTTTGTTTTCCCATCATGCTAAATTCTTGTTCAGAATCGATTGAAGTGACTGAAAAGACTGACATCGCTGTTTGGAAGAGTTCCCGAATAAGATAGCTAAATAGCCGTAAACTAGACTCACCATTACAGTCAATAATTGAACAACCGTAAAATATTTTTTTAAATTATCCAAGAATAAGTACGGTCAGAATAAATTCTATTTATGACATCATCGGCGTTTTCTACAGGAAAACATCTAACACGGGTTTTCCTAAAAGATGTAGAAATATCTAGATTATGGAGAATTTTGATGGCATTGATAAAACCCTTTGAATGAGGCCCCCAAAAGATCAAAAATGCCCCCCCCAATTTTTTTTAATTCAGAAAGGAGTACTGATGCGAGTGATCAAGTCTGTAAACGGTATGGCCAGGAACACACAAACGCATAAATAAACACACAACTACACGCAAATATCTAAAAAGAAAAAAACAATGGAATCCTTCGCAATTTCTGATGGCGATGTTTGTTCAACCAGCACACATTTTTTTAACTATATCTTAGGCAATAGACAATGAGTTTGTGCTTAGAATGAAATAGAGCAAAACTATAAACAAAATATTTATACTCATGAAAATGCTTCATCTTGCCTCAGTTGAAGCAATATTAATTAAGTTCTTTATTGATGTGATCTAAAGATGGTATAAGATCTGCTGCATACGCCTGACAAAATCTTTTTATAACACTTCACAAACTGCATTAAAGGAGTATATACAAATATAAACACAGAAGGATTAATTGCCTTCTTTTAAACGGAACAATATTAGCATAAAAGGATTGATTTAATTTCAAGATTTGTACCGAAATTGTCCGTGCGTCGTCTTCATAACAGACGACACAGTTAGTTTCCTCGCTTACTCAATTTACCTTCTTTGTCATCATGATGAAAGTCCATCGATATTTAATGTAGCATTTTTTACGAACATTTCATTCTGTTCTTGATTGAAATGATTATGTTTCCAATCCACTTTGCTCATAAATCAAGAATAAACTATGCCACGATTAAAGATGACAGAACACAACACACGCTGAAGGAAACTAAAGTAGAGAAAGATCTTGGCGTTTACGTAAACGACTCGCTTGACTTCACTCTGAATATACAGAAATTGAATAAAACAATCGGCTACATACGACACTCAATGAAATACATTGATGAGGAGAGCTTTTTCTACTTTATAGATCTTTGGTATGCCCCCCCCCCCTCTTGAGTTTGTTTCCTAAATATGAAACACAAAGATACCATGGAGAGAGTACAGGGGATAGCTGCCAAGATCATTCCGATATTGAAAGATTGAAAAGACTTAATTTAGAGACCCTGGAATACAGAAGAAAACTTGCTGACCACTTGGAAGTCTATAGAATCTGGACCAATTTACAAATAGTGAATACTGAATTTCATTGCTCAAAATGTCCTGTTAAGTCAATGTTGATTCCATCTACCAATAATAAAACTAAAGGACAAGGCTATGAATTACAAATTCCTGGCCTCCAATGGTGATACAAAAAAAACATTGTTTTCTGCAAGAGTTGCAAACCTGTGGAAAATCCCGAGTAAAAAAACGATCACATCCGAGAATATCGATATTTTCAAAGATAACCATCATTCTGACATCGGTCATACCAAATTTTAACTGCCAATTTCCTCACTGATTTAATTCCACCCAAAGTGAACTGAAGCTGGTTTAATGACGCTATCAATTTCGGCCAAAAAGTGCCTACTCCAAGAACATATATACAAAAGGAATTCCAAGTTTAGGAGGTGTATTTAATTCAGAAACTTATTTGATTCAAGGTCAGTTTTTCTTTCTGTTACAATGACTTCCTAAGTGACAACAATAGTGGTAATTGAACACACATCACTCCCCCATACATGTAACTTTGCAGCACCCGAATGAACCTTTATTGCGCTTTAGCCTGTTCATGCCTCGCTTTTTTATGACCTTGATACTTACACAGGCACAATACAAGATTTTTTTATGCATTGAATGTGCTGTATCAAAATCTGTCCGAACCCCCCACCCCCCGCCTGAAGAGAGCCTGTGCTAAATTCACACGCCCGAGGCTCGGAGTGCTAAATTCATACCCCCACAGTCCGGAAGATGTTATTGTCAGAGCTAGTCTGGACATGTTCGTACGTTCTGACAGATTTCAGAGTCACCGGATTTAAATCTCTGATCTGAAGGTTCATATACGTCAACCAAGTCGGAAAAAATGTTTCTTCGTTAGTAATTTTTTGTGCTTTTAATACAATTTTTCGTCTGTAGTTTTTCGTGTTTTTTGTGTTTACAATTCCTCGGGCGTATGAATGGCGGTTCAGGCTTTCCCTGTTTTTAATGCCGCTTTGAATGCCCGCTAGAAAGTTTCAGGTGTTTCTCCAGCAATATTAGGCGTAAAATTACATGATTATTCACAAACAGATCGTCCTTTCTAGAGAATTCAGTTTTTCTTTCATAACGTGCGTAATCAAACTCACAATTATTAGATCTGTGGCTTGTTCAGTATGGAAAACATTTATTCATAATTCCTTTACGTGTTTTCCTCCCATAAACTCTGATACGGAGAGCTAACAAAAATACAACAAAGGAAATGGGAATATATACGTCATTTTATGTATTTTTGGACCAATATGTATCCGTAACAAAGAACCAATACATAATATTCGGTGTATAATACTACCAAAACTATTCCAGTTGACATTTATAATTCTTTATCCAACCTCCCTCACTTCTCTCCTCAAATACATCGGAATGGTTTGATGACGATATCAGTAAATTCTCGTCTCTACACTCTCTATTCCAGTACATTCACACGATTGATATTTTGAAAGTCACGTATTTCTCTCATTTCAAAATGCGAAAGTCTTAATCCCTTTTCTTTTTCTCCCTTGGCAACGCGTGCAGAGTAGTAAGAAAAATCAGGAGTGGTGGTGGTTAGCGTACCCAACATATTTACTTAATAGCCTTGTAAAATGACAAAAATACATGGAATGCCTCAAAATACGTCACCACTGTAAGAAAATGCTTTCAAGGAACCAAAGTTATGTTGCCTCTTTATATTTTACCTCCCACTTTCAACACTGACCCAAAGCCATATTTTCATTATCCTCTTCGTTCCAACCATCATATTTCACGGTTTCTCCTCTCCATAAAAGACCACACCCACTTCCTATACCTTCAATCTCTCCCTTTCACACCAGTCAGATCTAAAATTAAAGAGGTTCGAAGTAGTATAAAGCTTAGAGGCACCTTGTTGAAAAAATTACACCGAACTTGTAAACACTGGCTATTTTTTGTTTTTTGCGGCCTCTGTGGATTGTGAGGCCCTCAGGCTGTAGCTTGGTAGCCTTGCCATATGGCCTCGATCTCTCACAGTATTTCGTACACGCATACATAACCCAATTTAATAACTAAAAACCAAATGGCTACATTTGGGAATATCTAGGGAGGATCGGATTTGACTCTCAACTTCCTACAAAGAATTTCTGCCCCATAAGTATTTCGAGGAAGGGGGCCAAAAATAGGGTGGTTCATTTAAAATGTTGTATAATGCCATTAATGAATTATAGCCATCAAAGGTAGCGAATAGTTCTTTTTTATTTGTGCGTGTTTGCTTGTGTTCCAGCGCTCCTGGCCATGCTGTTTTGTCTACAGACTTGAAAATTGGCATCAATGCTCCAATAGACAGCCTCTAAAGAAATTGGGGTTGTTTGTTTATTTTTTTTTAAAAAACGCTTTTTGATCCTCTTAGGACTTATTCTGATGGGTTTATAAATAACACCTAGATGTCATAAAAAGAATTTATTCTGACCATATTTATTCTTCGATGGAATTTTATTGTCACATGACTTCAAATTTTAAATCTTAATTATCCGGAATAAGTTCTATAGATTGAGATATATAAAGTGGTGAATTATTTTTCAATTGAAGGAAAGGTTTTCCATAAAGAAGTCCACCTGCAATTTTTTTTACGTGACATCGACTGTCTATTGTTGCAAACGAGACCCAGCAAACTATTATGGAGCTAGGGTGGTAGGTTCTTCTCCGTGCGGTGTGCTCCCCAGATTTTTTGTTGCAATTGCTGGAAACTTTTGCAACCACATAATAAAACAGACGTATCATTCTTTCCACAAACAATTCTTAAGGATTCCCTAACACTGTGCAAAAGATGGCATTTAGGAACGTTTCACCAACTTGAGTTTCGCGTGTTGAACCAAATAGTACACAAAGCTACTGAAAACTAACAAAAACCATAGATTCAACGATGCGTCCTCCGTCGGCGGTAGTAGTAGCGGGAGGGGAGGGAAAGGAGAACGTGGTCGATGAAAATGATTCACCTGAAGATCTGGACCCAGTTTCATATCAATTCAGCATGATACGGCTGAGAAAACTGATATTAGGCAATACTTGTTTTGGGTAGTTATAGCAGGAAGAGGAGAGCAAACAGAAATATGACGATGGTTCACCCTAAGGTCTTGACTTAGTTTCATATCAACTCAGCGTGATACGACTGAAAAAAATGATATTTGGCATTACTTATTGTTGTAGTTGTAGCACGAAGATAAAGGTGAAGGGAAATGTTAGGATGGTTCACCCGAAGGTCTTGACCGTGTTTTTACATCAATTTAACAAGGTACTACCGAGAAAAATTATTTTCAAAATATCAGAGATGAATCTAAAAAGACATTCACTCGACAAAACATAGGTTGGTATTGATTTGACCTCTTTTGAATTAACCATAAAAGTTACTTTTTATTTGTAAAAATTGTTTTCCTTTAATAAAGGAACTGTAAGTTACCAATCATTTGATATTTTACGACACAAGAGATACAATGAAATAGTTAAGTTCTTCAATTTCTCAATAAATGAAAATAGAAGAACATTTTAGAACTCTTAAGTGTAAAAATTACCGAAACTCCTCATCTAAATCGATAATTGAACAATCGTTACGTCAAATTTTTCAAAAAAATTCAATCGAATTATACGTGATATCACTTGCGTTTTCCCCTTCGAAACGTCTACAACAGAGTTATGAAAATCATCTAGAAATATCTAGATACTGGAGGATCTAGATTCTATTTATAAACCCGTCAGAATAAGGAGAACAAAAACAAAAAAGCTTTTTATACAAAAACAAATAAGTATTTTTTAGAAGGGTTCCAGTGGAGTACTGGTGCCAATTTCAAGTCTGTAAACCCAACGGTATGGCGGTTAGCGCTGCAACACACAAACGAACACATGAACATACACACGCACATAGTAAAAATGAAAGAGCCTTTCGCTATGCTTGATGGCTACGGTCGTTCAACAAAGTGTACTTACCTTGGGCTATTGGCTCGATTTGCTTGATCACAACTTGTTCGATGGCGACGGAGAAAACGACTATGATGAGGATGATCAAGAGGACAAGGCACAGGAGGATATAGGAAAAACGCAGTCTCTCCAAGTAGACCTTGTACATACCAGGCTCAATATGGCAATTGCGACGTACCAGATAATGGTCCCAAGCCTTGCAATACACCACGATGCCAACCAGTAAAAAGATGACTGGAAAAGAAAAGTTTTAGATAGAGTTATGAAATGCTTTAATGAAATTTTATATAACAGTAGTAAATGACTCACTTATCGAGGCTGCCACAGTTGGTCAGAAGGGGATATAATCCAGCTTTATCTCAAGGAATTACCCAACACCGCTATAAGAATAGCACTGAATTTGGACACCGAGCGAGCCAGGCGGCAGAGATTCAATACTAGCCTCTTGAGACGGACATGCCTCAAGAGGCTGATATTCAACCTCTGCCTTAAGAGCAAAGTTCCCGATTTAGATAAGAGTTTTTTTGTTTTGTAATGTTTTTTAATTTGTGAGTTCAGTGTTGACAATATTTAGATGTTTTCCATGTTTCAGAGTCCATTGTTGATAAACAGAGTTTTTTTTCAATGTTTCAAATTTGAGAGTGACTTACAGAATCGGAAAAATCACATCTAAATTGCTAATCCTGCACGAGAGGCTGATATTGAAACTCTGCTTCCAGACTCTCTTTTCCAAATGACCATGTTGGATAAGAATTAGAATTGCGCCGACTTCGGAAATCGAACAAGTCTGGAGGAAAAGATTTTGGGGGGGATGAACCCCACATTATTTCCCCTTTTAGCCAAATCGGACAACCTCGACACTTACTATAGCATTTTACATTAGTGATGTGCTAAAAGACTCGTCATCACAGTCAATAACAATGACAACCGTAGCAACAAAAGACATGCAGAAAGAAATCAATCGAAAAATAATATATATGGTCGTAAATAAATCTTACAGTATCACTGGCATTTTCAACTGAAAATCTGAAATTGAACTAAAACATCTAGAATGTAGATTTTCCAGGATCTAGATGTTATTGATAAACCTGTCAAAATGAGGCTCATAAGATCAAAACATTTTTAGAAGGGGTCCAGTGGAATGCTGATGACAATTTTCAAGTTTGTAGACAAAAAGTGCTGCATCACACAGACGGACATATAAAAAGAGATAGAAGCCTTTGCCATCTTTGGTGGCTACAGTTGTTCAATAATTCAACCATTGTTCCTGGCTTCTTACAGAGAAGAGTGCAGGTTGGGGCTACACCTTTTGGGAAGGGAAAACTTGGAAGTCTTTTGATATGTGTTATATAGTGTTCAACAATGCACTCTAGACTAAATGTTTTCAGTTCCAAATCTCTGATTACAAGATACATCCGATTAATTTTCTCTCTCCCCGTGGAAGAACTTCAACTTCTAAATTAGAAATGTTGGATAGATTGTCATTATAAGTTTCTACCTACTTCGACAGTGTTCGTCATAATGACATTGATTATAGGTACATCTTCAGTTAACGAGCTCATGTCCGTAAGAATGTAGTGTTCTCAGGCTTGGCACTGGGGAGAACATTCCGTTATCACGAACCCTCCTTATTGGTCTGCTTCTTGTAGATAAAGGAGGAACTGGTATACATAACTTACTTCTGACACTGGATCAGTTTCAGTATTACAATCTGGTTCACAACTGTTGGCAACAGATTTTTGATTGAACATAAAGTAATCAAAGTTTAGTGACATTGGTAAAAAAAAAAGAGTCTGAACTCCAAAACTTCGTTACAGAACTTCAACGTCACGGGTGCGGGTCGACCACATACAGCATATCTGTTGGGCAGAGTTACATCCGGTCAAATAACTTACTAGAAACTATTTCAATTGAAAATCATGCAGTAGTTATGCTCCAAGGGTTCGGTATAGATTTAGCAAATAAGTTCATTACTCGTGGTCTGTTTCTAATTTGAACATAGCGTTCGATAAAGTTTAGAAAAGGCCCATAGCAGACATCATCCTGATAGATGGAAAGTTCATGAATTCCCTCGAGAGTATTGGAAACAAATTAACTTTTGGTGTTAAGTAGTATTTGAAATATGTATTTAAACCAGCAAGTGTTACCCGCGACAGGATTAGCTGGAGAAATAGTTCAAGTATTTCGCATCGTAGTGGTTTCACACCTCTTCAGAGGTAAGAGGATGTGGAATATTTTTTATGTCGTCTGATATGAGAGAAGTAAGTAAGGTAAACTTGAATCTGAATCTTGAAGAGGATCAAGAGTTATTCCTGCACATTGACCTACAATGTCACTAAAATTTTGTTAGGATTTCAGGCCAAATTCTCTGAAACCCTAGTAATCATTTACATCCTTCTTTTTATTATACAGCTCCGCGTATCTCATGTCATCTAGTGAATTCATGAACACGATTTTCCCTGAATCTGGAGCCTGCGTCATTATGCAGTAAATCCTGCATTTTGACCATCTAAATCACAATGAAAAGGTTCCAGATAGATACTTCATCTCCAATGATCAGGAATACGGAGAATAGTGAGTTTCGCTTGATTAATGTTGGTTCCATTTGGTTTCTGATCTATGCACATTGCGTATGCATATTTGACCTCCTGAATTATTGATTAAAATGGATCGATTGTTCATCCCAAAATACATTGAAATACCATCGCAGTCAATCATTGAACGACCGTAACGTCAAAATTTGAGATCATGTAAAGATGAAAGAATGAATACGGCCAGGATAAATTCTATTTATGGCATCATCGGCGTTTTCCACCGGAAAAAAAACATCTAAAATAGAGAGTCGAAGCTGCTTTTATATCCGAAAACAAATTGATATCTCATAGGCATGGACAATTCCAACCAACAATGACTAATTTCGAAACGGAAATTATATCTATTATAGATATCAAATAATCTTATGAGACAAGGAATTGCATATTACACACTACCCCTTTAAGAGGGGAACATGCACTAACCACACACACACACACATACACACACGAATGCTCACCGATCTTGTTACATACATACATACATACATACATACATACATACATACATACCCAAAAGAAGGTAGAAAACACACCTAGGCAGTTACACACACTAGTTACCAACCGGTCACAAACATATACACCCAAAAGACACCTACGCCAATCAATTCATGCTTCCTTCGAACCAACGCATTTTATCCTTCCCTATCTTAACCATCTTACAAGAAAAAAAATAACATCTCAAGTTTGACTCCTCTTACTGTCACCCAGGATAATTCCTCCCGCTTTCTCTTCGCCAACAACTAACACCAGAAATGTTTAATACATTTTATTCCCCGGTTCAGTACTACATTCGGACATGGAAACTACTGCATCTTTGCTGAAGTTTTTTTCTGGATTACTAAGTGCTTCTATGAATACGCCGTCGAGAGTAACTTCTCTGGGAATTGAGATAACACTTTTGATTTGATTATTAATTAAGGTCTCAGATTATCCACGGGCTGAGAAATGTTGTGTACGTCATTGTGTCTATTGAGTTCACCAATTTCGAAGCAAATCCTTCGATTCTGAGTACCTGTGAGTGAGAAGGGCAGGTTATTATTTAGTTGGAAGGAGAAGGAGCGGGCTGACTTGACTTGTTGGTGATTATGTGTTCCGTTGGGTGGTTTGGGGGAGTCTATTTTATCTATGTAGATAAGGGTGTCTGAGAATACGATGAGATCAAATGATTTTACATAATCAAATTTAAGTCATGTTTATGTTTTATGTGTTTAAAAAGGTTGTCAACTTTTGCTTTTCCACCAGTGTATATAAAGGAAATGTCATCTATGTATCTGACGCGGAAGAGGCAATCGTACGTTGAGTTAGATGCAAGTTTCTTTGATTTTACCCATTAAAGTAATCGCGTCCATGGCAGAGTTTAATTTGGGGGGAGTGTTTATTATTGAAGCTGAAGCTATCGAAAGTAAGTACGTGGTTCATTATGGTAGTGAATATTTCGGTACTCGGCTTTTTGATAGTTCCATTGTATAAGCTTTCTTCAGGGGCTAAAAGTCCTTCATTTAGCTGAATAAGCTGAGTATAAGGATTAGACATCTATACATATATATATATATATATATATATATATATATATATATATATATAAAAGAATTACAAGGATATATACCCGGTGAATGTCAACATTTCGGGGCTTACAGGCTCTTCAGCAACCAGCAATATGTTTTGCTCTCGTCATATTATTAACAACGGATAAAATCTGTTTTCTATTTCTTTCTTTCTGCATTCTTACAAATTGAAAAATACAAACTGAAATACACACACACACACACACACACACATATATATATATATATATATATATATATATATATATATATATATATATATATATATATATATATTGACTTATAAGGAGTAATAAACATTACCACCAAACACTTCACTCCCGAGTCTGTCTCACTCTCTAAAGTACACATTATATATATATATATATATATATATATATATATATATATATATATAGTGTTGCTATTTTCACTGAGCTAAACAGCTGCCGGTAATGCAAAGTCCCAAATAACCTCACTTTCTTATCTTGCTAATTCACGTTGTATATCTTCTCTATTTGTTTCTTTCAACGCGACAATTATGTTATTAAGAAATGGATAAACGATTTGAGTGAACTCTTATAAATTGCGTTGTATCATATTTAAACTATATTAGAAATCATCTCCCGTTATTGTGAATATATCATTTGGCCTATTCCTGCAGCAGCCCCATTTTCTTTAATTTTTCATCCTATTTTCATAGTCCAATTCGAAATTGTAATATAGTCATTGTATATTAAATTGATCTTCCTTCTGAAATATAACGTAACGGACGGAATCTGCCCGATTTAGTTTTATTCTTCAAGTTAGAGTACGTTGAAGATTCAGGACTGAGGGGATTCTTTCTACCATATGCCGGAAATTCGAATATATCAGGAATGGGCAGACCGACAGACTGACCTTCAGAGACCGGTCTCTTATGGAGATGCATTTGAGTGCACCTAAAAAATTTTTTTTTTAATCTCGGTCAAGATCCACTTAACCAATTCACTGCCATTGCATCCTTGACCCCTCAGTTCACAGTTAGTGACCAGTGGAAAAAAAGAGAAAATAGAGAGGGAATGGTTATGAACGAGAGAGAAGAATCCTCAAGATAGAAATGAAAATAAAGGAAGGATATACGCTGTCAAAGCGTTGTGAGGTGGCTATTAAATTCTCTGAAAAATGGTGATCAACAATTTCCGTCTCCGCCCGACGCCTATTGCGTCATAATCTTCCTGTGCCGCTGGATTACTTTACGTAAGAAGTATGGAACATTTGGTAGAGCATTGGTCGAGAGAGCTTGAGTCTCACGGTTCATACATCAGTTATACCGACTGAATATAGGCATATTCTGAAGGGTGTCGCATAAAAAACGATTTCTGTTACAAGCAACACCAAATCAACACATTACCAATACTTTAATTGATCTACCTACCAGAAACCTTCAGGAAATCCAACTTCTTTTAAAAACAAATTTTCGTGGCATGTGGTGCTGAAGGTGATCAGTTGAAAAATTGGAGAAAGGGCTGATCGAAGAATAAGTAACTCCGCTTGCCTTTTGTTGGGCAGTGATCACTAAAAAGGGGCTGAATTTTCAAAAAAACATACTTGATTGATTCCGGACATAAGCTAAGGGATCAATTTAGCATAAACTCACATTGGTCGTTGAACCCCCACTAAAAATCCAAGGGGGATATTTTTTAAAAAATGTTTTTAGTACACATAATAAAGAGCAAATATTGGAAATGTCAGCCTTCTAGTTCAATTGGTGTGATCTGTACGCTTGATATATACTTACATACATGGCCAGATACCCAGACCAACCTGAAAACTGAAGAAACCTATGTTAACAGTTGTAGTGAAAGTTTTGATTGGCGGTTTTTAAATAAAAGAGGTTTCAAAGATTTGTTATTCGCTTTGTACTTCCTTCGATGCTTCACTAATCACTTAAGTCAAATGCAGTCAAGAATGCTATTGTCTTGGGGGAAAATCCAAGATGACATTTTCGACCCGTACCTTCAAGATTCTCGACGGGATTAAAGTCAAATGGATTCCCAGGCCACCCGCCAAATCCATCTTTTCTGAAAAAAAATGTCTTCATGAGTTAGTCATCAAACCCCACTAACAGAGACAAATGATTATGTTTATGCATCGTACGTACAATTAGTGTCGAAAATATCAAGAAAATCCTAGAAAACAATGTGCATGACTGTCAATACCGTTAGGTTCCGTCAAGAGTAGTAAGTATAATCCCTTCTCAGCGAAACATCTAGCCGCAAATTTTTGAAAACCAACACGAGAAATATCTCAATTCAAAACCAAGTGTTTCTTCCCTTTTGTGGTCAACATAGTACTTACAAAAGTTGCGATAATTTTACTCAAAGATCTGAGAAATAACCTAAGCACTTAAGGGTCAGACTCAGGAAGGAGATGAAGAAAACTGATAAATGAGGCGGATAAAAAACCATTTGTCCGTCCGTAAAATCAATTACTAATGTATGCTTGTATCTTTCAGGTCCATTTTTGGATGTGATTCTTTAGGCTGTTCAATTATTCCCCACGTATATGTCATGGATGGATCAAATGAATGAGATAGCATTTCTCTCATTCTAAATCTAGTCCAGGGTTTCTCAAGCAGGCAGATATCGCCCACCGATCTGCGATTTCATAACTTGGATGGACGGCGGGCAAATGTGCAGAAAATGGTGAGTGTTTTGAAATACTGGTACAGAATTTTGTGTATTAAAATCTGTAACAGACAATAATAAACAACTCAACAGCAACATTTTGTATTATCAATGTACCAAGCAGCAGTGTGATATCTCACATTATTCAAACCCAATGTGTCTGTACTAGCTACGTCCAAAAAGACACAGCTATCACATTGATGATATCTAAAAACGGTGTTTGCCAAGCATTTGATGTATCTTTTCACACTTCACATTGCTTTCATTAATTATTAATGAAACAACGAAAACTGTTCATTTTTATTGTTTGTTAAGAGTTAAAAACTTTTTTTGAATCCTTTTGGATATCAAATATACAGGTGGCTGGTGGAAAAAAATATTCTATGTAAAAGCAGTCGGTGACGCCCAAAAGGTTGAGAATCGCTGATCTAGTCTATTTCAGTCAGATTTCTTTGTGTTCAAAATATCTGATCGTTATGTCGAATTTGAATAAACCAGGCGTAAGCCAAGAATCTTTTCCATTTCGTGACTTTTCAAGAGTGGGATCTTTCTTTTATACGCTTTATCAGAGACCGTCGACCAAAACTGTCACCAAAACTGTGAACATAGTTTTCTTCAAACTTCAAATTGGCTGGCTATGTATGTATAACGCGTACAGACCTCATCAATGTTGCTAAAAGTCTGAAAATTAAAATATTTACTCCTTAATAAGTCTACAAAAAAGTTTTTGTTTTTGTTTTTGTTTTTAAACCCCTTAATAAGTTTTTTGTA
Organism: Thysanoteuthis rhombus; assembly: GCA_963457665.1. Taxonomy (NCBI): domain Eukaryota; kingdom Metazoa; phylum Mollusca; class Cephalopoda; order Oegopsida; family Thysanoteuthidae; genus Thysanoteuthis; species Thysanoteuthis major. The sequence goes on along the minus strand of OY735219.1, from coordinate 42,203,805 downwards.
GGGGGGGGGTCAATTAACAGTGTATGGTTATGCTAAATTGATCCCTTAGTTTGTGCTAGCTTGTTTTTAAAAAAATTCAAACCGTTATAGTGATCACTGCTCAACAAGAAGCTAGAGAAGTAACTTATTCATTGATCGCCCATTTTATCCGATTTTTTTATCACACCCAACATGCAGCCAAAAGACGTTGGTCACATGACTGTTTCTATTGGGTGACTAACCAGACCTGTTCTCTTTTTTTGCTTTTCTCCCAGAGTTGGATAATTGCAAGCAGAAATGGTAGTGAAAGGAAATGACTTGACCATCAAACTTCTTGGGATCAAGATGGTGTCCTCTTCGCAAGCGAGTATGGAGACGAACAGGATGAAGAACAAAAAAGGCTTTTCACGAAGGATCCTATGTATAGAGACACATTCGCTCATGTATTAATTGAATATCGTACATAAAAATCTCTATCTCTTCTCATACACGATATATGTATTGTAAATATTAAATCTTATCGTAAATAGTCGGATTTATTGGTGTTTAAAATGCTGGCTCGTTGGCTCTAATCAAACCTGTAGCCCAGGGAGGGGGCAGGAGGGAGCTGACCCATCTTGGATATCCCCCCCACCCCACTTCGATAAGCCAGCCAGCCAGAGAGCCGGACCAACTTGAAAATTTCACAATTGGTGAATCTCTTCATTAACCGTGAAATACTCATATGGTACTAATTTTTTGAAAATGAAGTCAACCGGTGTTCCTGAAATTAATTAACTAAGGGAGAAAGGCCCTTGGATCGTCTTTCTTAATTTTCAAGGCAATTCAGAGTCGACCAATGAGCTTATCCCCATGGAAAACTTCTATTGATTCACGAATTCTTAAAAAAATCATGCGAAGGTTGTTGAAATGTTTAGTACGCTCAAAAATACATACAAAGGTTCCTAGAATATTAAGAACCCTCTTAATTGAGTTTTTATTTTCACTTGAAGAAATATATCATTTAAGTATCATATTTTGATAAATATATCATCAAAAATAGATATATCATTTAGAGATCATAATAATTATACTTTTTATTCATTTTCATTATTGTTTTGATTTCTGATCAGCGCGTTGAATAATTGAGCCTTCGAATGAATTTTTCAAGTTTTAACAACTAAGTTAGCTGGAAATGAAATTAATTTAGCCATAATGGGAGAAAACTTTTGTCAGTATTCACACGTCTTTTTAGTGCCTGAGTATCTAGGATGACCGTTATTTTGATTAGTACGGAATGATTGGAATGCATCTTCTCTCGTCTGATATTGCAAGGAATTTTAATCATTTTTGTTGAGATTTACATTTAAAATTAGATTGTATAAAATGATTGTTAAAAATACTCAGACCAGGCGATTTCTAAAATTCCTTGGAGTACTTGACTCAATTATTCTTACTCCTTCCAACTGCATCTATCATATGATATCAGGAAGTCACGTGATTAATGCTCTCACCTTGACTGTTAATTCAGACCAATTATTGCAAAAGGTATAAAATTGATACGAGGTTTTCAGCACTTAAGGTCATTGTCCATATATTTATAAAAAAAATAGTCTTCTCATTTATAGACGATGATAACGATTGAGTTGCAAACGCAAAATTCTTTAGCGCTAAATCGACCTCGAAAATGCATTTTTAAAAAAATCCAAAACGCACTAGAAAAACTGTTAGCCACTTAATGAAAATTTCCAATAGCTAAATATGGCTAGATTTTTCTAAAAATTGCAAGAAAATAGCTAAAAATTGGCTAATATTGAATTATTGCGTTACCAAGATAAGAAAAGCACTAAATTCAAGGCTTTTGCCTGAGTTTGCTGTCGGTGGGCCCATGAATTGAAGAAATCTAGGTTCCTAATCGGACAACTGACCTTTGACACCACAGAGAAAACAAGACGTTTTCTGTTTAGAGAGACGCACCACAGCTGTCCCTGATTCGTCGTCCTTCTATTTCTTCTTTCATTCATGGGGACGGTTGTTTCTCCCTTCTTTCCCCCCTACTGCACTACTTACATTCATTAACAGTGATGGAGATTGGGGTTAGGAACTAGATACACGGTAAGGCTGTTGCGAAGATTTGCGCTTGGGTATCTCAGAGGATCATTTCTCAAGTATGAATCACACGAACGTCTGATGATGACCTCAAAGGAGATCATCAGGGATGAGTGAAGTGAACCCGTGCAGCTGAGAGGTTCCGGAGCACCGTTAGGTCCTGTGAGTAATTTTTTTTTAAACTAGAGATTGGTGAGTATATATATGCCGTGCCCCTATTCCCCACCCTCGCGTATCCTCATTTCAAACACTGTTCACTGAACTAACGAAGGCACAAGGCATCGCACTTTCAGATGACCAAGAGGGATATCTGATATTTCTATCAGCAAAAATGTTTTGAACTCTTGTTAGTCGCTTGTGTTGTTAAAACGACGTTTCGGCTGATCCATTCTACGGTCTTCTTCAGGAGTACTACCCGAATGAGATGGTGGTAAACAGAATTCTTCCAATGATAGCAACGCTAAGACATTGGGACTGGATTTCCATATCTTATCCCAGTTGACTTGAGGAAGTCTCTCTCATCGGGTTGAACTCCGCAATTATCTGACATATACACTCAGTCGACACGTCAATGTGAGGGGCCTCCTTGATTTTTCTCAGTTTCCAACTGCGCTCCCAGTCTATAAATTGGACTTCTTCTCAGAGATGATGGTGTTATTACTCTCTCCAGGTATGATCAGCCATCCCAGATCTTTCTGTTTCGCCTTTGATTATGCTTTTTTATGATCATCCAGTCGGACTTTGGGTGGTGGACCCGTTTCTCCTTTATATATCCTTACATATTCACTGGGGATAATCTAAAACACTTATTAGTCAGACTCTTCTTGCATGGGAGACTCACTTCAGTAATTGAAGAATGAAATTGTTTATTTACCCAAGAAATGCATCCCATTGCATTACACTTCACCTTTTCAACAATCCCCTAGCGTCTATTCTGAATAAAAGAATCCCCAGTCCAAAATATTGTTCATACTCAGTGCCATTGCCCTTACATTTGTAACCAACAATCAGTGCTGTCAAAATCAGAAATTATATTCTATTTATTTCGCCAGAGTTCAGTAGTTAAGATACTTGTCTCACAAAAGTAAAACTTCTGTTTTGTTCGGGAGATCGTTTTTTTTATTCTTTGTGATTCTGAGAGATGTGTGAAATATCCGTCGAGACACGGGTAATGCTGGGCAACTTGACAGATGAACGGAGTGATTGAGTTATTTAAATTCCCCGAATTTTTGAGTAGCACCGCGGAGACCCCCCAAGAAGTTACAAAAGTGTGATGATTATTGTATATAGTTGGTTCAAACTATTTCCCTCGTTTTCTTGTTTATTTGTTCTGGTATTTTTGTTTGTTTTTTCACAACACTTACTAACAGTAGTTTGCTTAAAATTGTTACTGATTCTATATATAATCCTGTCGTACATAAATGTATTGATATTTACGAATGTATTACTTCGTTATTCAGCCTGTTTTGTTTTGTTTTTTGTTTGTTTTTTTCATTGTTTGTTTGTTTTTTAATGTCTATATTAATTAACAGGTTACACAAGGACTTGTGGGTTAATCTCTGAAAAATCTCATGCCTAATTGGTAGAATCCAGATAAATAGGTCACCCCTATTCTCTATTGATTCTTAACTGGATGCCTTTTCCATAAAAATAGCTCCTTTCAAGATGCTAACCACGACTAATACGCATAATCACCCCTACGTTTCGAACCCGTTGCATAGTAAATTAAAATAATTTTTCCGAGTTATAAGGCTTGAGAATACAACAATGAGTTCTTCTAGGTTCCCCTGCCCCCTTCTTTTTCCTCCAGTTAGGTTGGTACAATATTTACTGACCATTCATTCATCAACGTTTCGCATACTTCCGTGGTATTTTCGCTCCCCAGTCAAATGAACGAACAATGAAGGGAAGCCTGAGAAAATCCTGGATCCGTTAATTTATGACAAACTGTATTCCTTATCAGAGTAAACGTTAAGGAAAGGGAGAGCATGTTCTGCGTAGTGGTCTGAGTTCGTTTTCTTCAAGTTCATATTTTGTAGGTCAAGAACATGATTTCGTGTGAGGGTGCGGCAGGATAATGTGATGGATTTAAGAATCTCACATGTGTATGACAAGAACCGATCATCATCATCAGATATTTCTCATTCCCAATGTAGGAAGCCCTCCCGCGTTTCATCCTGTCTGTTGACCTGAAGCTTGGCGACGGGTTTCTTTCGAAGACCCTCCTTTAGACTGATTGTCAGGGTTGCCAGATGGTTAGGGAAACTTTCTGATTGAACGCGATTCGAAAAATGGCTGAATATGGCCAAATACTATATAGACGCCAGAAGAAGGAATTTATTAATAGGTACTACTGCATAAAAATCAACTTTTTTCTACGTACGGATGGTTGAAAAAGAGTAATAATAGGAGAGCCCAAGGACGAGTCCGAAGGCTCCCCAATGCGCTTAGCAGTGCGTGGCCTCAGCAAAACCTCATTGGCTAACGCATTGCACCGGCGCACTCCGTCTTTGACACACACTCCCTCTCCGGACCATTCGGCAGGCAAATGTCAATACCGTCTCCTCGGTCTATGCCGGAGAACAGATACTACACTTTGATCCCGAAGAAAAGGCCAGGAAAAGGGGTGGTATTTGATCACTGTGCCACCATAGCAATATGTGACACAAGGTCGGGCTTAATGTGGGAAGAAAAAGGAGCATCCCTTCCAAAAATGGCTCCAGCCGACGCAGTTACCGTTGAAAAGCTCATCGTAATGGCTAGACAACGTCACCCGCGAAAGCATCCACCAGAGGACCTGCTCCTTTAAGTGCAATGGAGCAGTGCTGCCCCGGGGAAACTGAGACCCTGCAGCTGGGCCGAGTAAATAATAGGAGAGCCTAAGGACGAGTCCAGAGGCTCCCCAATGCGCTTAGCAAACGCAGCCTCAGTCAAACCTCATTGGCTAACGCTTGCACCGGCGCACTCGGTCTTTGACACCCACCCTCTCCGGCCCATTCAGCAGACAAGTGTCATTACCGACTCCTCGGGCAATGCCGTGGAACAGATATTACACTTTGATCCTGAAGAAAAAGGGGGCGTTGCCTATTTGCTGCCCAACCACAGCAAAATATGACACAAGGTCGAACTTAACGTGGGAAGAATAGGTGACCCCTTCCAAAAATGGCTCCAGCCGACGCAGCTACAGTTTGCTTTGCAACCAAAGTAACCTCCGCCACGAAAGCGTCCATCAGGGGACCTGCTCCTTTCAGTGCAATGGAGCAGTGCTGCTCCGGGGAATCTATTTATCTACTGTCCCACCACAGCGGAATTTGACACAAGGTTGGGCTTAACGTGGGAAGAATAGGTAACCCTCCCAAAAATGGCTCCAGCCGAGGCGACTTCGATTGCCAAGCGACCGTAGAAGCTAAAGCAACCTCCATCACGAAAGCGTCCACCAGAGGACTTGCTCCGTTAAGTGCAATGGAGCAGTGCTGCTCCGGGGAAACTGATCTCTCGCAGCTGGGCCGAGTAAATAATAGGAGAGCCTAAGGACGACTCCAAAGGCTCCCCAATGCGCGTAGCAGTAGTAAAACCTCATTGGCTGACGCATTGCACTGGCGCACTCGGTTTTTGACACACACCCTCTCCGACTCAGTCGCCAGCAAGTGTCAGTACCGAATCCTCGGTCTATGCTGTGGAACAGATACTACACTTCGATCCAGCCAAAAAATCCACAGAAAGGGGGTGGCATGAGAGAGCTAAGAAGGGCCTTAGCGGTTTCTTTAGTAGAGCAGTGTATCAAAATTTTGAAGTCAATGAAATATGTTGATGAGCTCCCCTTCTCATTGCATTTAATAGAAAAGGGAATTTTTTGAAAAATTCAAGCTTCAAAATTATTTACCAAGTTCGAACAGCGACGCCCTGTATTAAAAGATAAATTCAATGTTCATGGTTAGGGAACATATTCAACTCAATAAAATCCTTATTTAGAATGTAATAAAGTTAAATGCAATCACCAGCAAAGATTTGGTACTATTTGGTATATACTCAGTGATTATTGAATCCAATATAGAATAACAGTTTTAAAAAGATACTTACATTAATAAAGTTGCATGCATGCACGTATCAGTTAATAATTACATAAAATCTTAGTTGTAAACAATGTGTATGTAGCGATAAAAAATGAGAGTCCATTTTATTGGTCTTGTGGCTATTAAACATCTCAAGTTTATTGCATGTGTCTCTCAACAAAGTTTGCCCTCGGCGTTCCTGGAATATAGTACGGCGAGTCAAAAAGATTATATCAGATGAAATTAGGGTTGCTAAAAGACGAGGATGTTTGTGCCGGGAGAGGGCACTTGGAGGCCCTGTCTAACCCTAAGCGTGACCCTAAGTATATATTATCATCTCGATAAGATAATGAGAGCCGAGTTGCCGAAATGTGATTTCATTAATTCATCGAACAAAAATGCGGTAAGCTGTGATAATTATTATATTGCGCGGTGGAAACGAACGAAAAAGACCTTACTTGAGTTGTGTGGTACAAGGCTGCTTTTAGGGAGTACCGGAGAAGATCGAATGACGGTCAATAGCTCACGATACTATCGTGCATTCTGTTGCTGATTTAGCGCTTTTAGCACTACATTTTGCCTGTTTTTTTATTTTGTTATTACAGCGCAAAATTCCAAATGTTAGCGCTATCTGTGGCCAACTTTTGCTATTTCCTAGCCGTTTTAGCCATGTGTAGCTTTCAACAATAAAAATGGCCAACAGTGAATTTTAGCGCATTTTGACGTTTTATGGCACTTTTTCGATGGCGATTTAGCGCGAAATAGTTTTATAATTTGGCAACACTCGTCGTGTATGTAAATGTACTGCGAATAACAAACACAGAAATGACTGGTTGTCATTCAGGAGAACAATCTCCCTCCTTTCTTCTTCCGTTTCTGTATTTAGCTGACTATTGTTTCAAAACAATCCCTTCCAAGGCGAGGGGCACGTGCGAGAAAAAATAGATCAAATCCTGCCTAAGGCTCAAGACATATTCTGGAAAGACAAGGTTGCTCTAACGTGGCGCCGGCTATATAAACCTAACAGAGGACTGGCTAATTTGAGGATTTATCTCAACAAATGAAAAACATAAAATTTTGAAATAACTTGACAAATTACAAGTGGTAGTGGTGGTAATAGTAGTAGTGGTGGTCGTGGTGATGGCTTGGGTGTTAAATCAAGTAGCTGCAGTTTATAGGCGTAACAGAAGCAGTTGTAGTCGTAATATAAACTGTAATAATAAAACATCCATTGCGGTAGTAATGATGTTGAACAAAAATAACATAATAAATTGTAATCGCGATAGTAGTACTTTATAATGTTCATAAAAGGAACAGTGAACATTAAAAATTGAGGGAAGATTTGGAGAGGATTTTCTACGTCTGCTGCAGCCCCTCTGAAAGCCATCAAGGCGAAGACGGACCTTCCAAAGTGGTTGCAGAAGGTCTGATAGCCGACAGATAGTCAACAAAAAGAGTACACTATCTGTCCACTTCTATCGCTCCTAAGATCTTGACATCCCAGGGGACATACCTAAAATATATCGATCAAGTATTTCACTAAGTTTTTGTACCAAATCATAAAAATCATATCTTGAGTATGGTTCCCAGTGGCGTATGGGAACCTTTTGATAAAAGAGCGGCGAGGGGGCACAGGCTCGAATAGTCCGAATTTTAAACGGTTTTGCCCAAATTACACTGATCTGCCGAAATTTCACACTATTTTGCTCGAATGAGGTGAGGGCGGGCAGTGGCCCTACTTATCCCCTGGTTCGTACGCCCATGTCGGTTCCTGTCGACTCGACTTCCAGGCAGCCCTTCCCCATCGCACAAAAATGGGGTTGGATCGGTGATATACCCTGACGCCTGTTGCAAAAACCTATGGAGCTCTGAGCATATTTCTGATCTCTATCTTCATTCAAAGTATCTAGGTCTCTATATTAAAATAAAAACTAATTGTCTCACATATTGCCCTGACGGGCAGGCAAATGAATCCATGCAAATAGAGTTGAGGGATTCAAGAACAATATTTACCAAAATAAAAAGAAAAAAATACCATTTTCACCAATTCGAAATCATTAGAGATCCTTCTCAGCGGGATGGAACGGGTACTACCAATCCTACACCCTGTGATGAATTATCTACAACCCTTGCCCCTAGGCAGAGCTTTGATAAGGCTCCCACTGGCCTTTCCTCTCTGCCTATCCCTCGTTGAATAGAATGAAGTGATGTCAAATCACGTGAAATAACTTATGTCTCTGTACTATGTACAGCCCTGGATTAACCATTAAACAAAATAAACATGCGTTGAGGGAATTAGGTGATGTGACACCAGCGTGTTTTCCCAGGGCCAGATTTGCGAGGACCTTGGTTCAAATAGATCATTTTTATACTTGCATTTTCCCCTCAACTTTTTCCTTTAGGGAAATGAAAATGAAAGTGTGTACACTATGTTAGTTCACTATGTTGATCGTTAGTAATGAGCTTCTCTATGCTTATTGCTATCCAAGGTTCATGTAGTAATATTGAATGTCGATCCCCTTATTGGATTTAGAGTCGTCTTTGTATTCTCAATCCCAAGTCACATTGTTTTATGCAATGTGATAATGGTAATGCAGTGTATACTGCAATAAAATCTCGCTGCAAGTTTTGTTACTTTCGAAAGATAAAATTTTGAATTACATATACATGGAGACACCAAAATCTTTTCAGTGTTTAGAGCCTCTTCAGGTCTCAATCCGTATAATGTTCTCTCTGTATAATACCATAGAGTTATATGGATCAATTACAGCCTTTTTTTCTATCCCGTTAATTTTCATTTTAGGATACTGAATAATATTGATAATATTCCAGATATGAAAAAAAACGCGTTTTTGCTCCAGGGACCCCAACCATCCGGGTCCTACTCAGCCTAATAGGTAGTCCACCACTGATTAAACCGGAAATCTAGTCTCAGACTGAGAGACTATTGGTTGGCAGCTTAGATGCTTTAATCCTGTGGGTGATCTTCATCCAAAAGAGCTTTGTGACAGTTGTTTTGCTGTAAGCTCTTAAGAACGTTTCAACAAACCACCTTACGGTGTGTAGAACAGCCTACCATAATTGTCATATAAAATAATTTTGAATGAAATACTTGTGTGTAATCATTGTTAGTAATTAAGTGTAGGTAATGATTGATTCAAAACAGTGAAAGGCAAGAGAAATAATTCATAGGAATTATGGAGAAAGTGATGGTGATAGTGTTGCCAGTGGCAAGTCATAAAATTTGAAATTTTTCTGACCCCTTCGAAGTCATACTACCCCCCCCCCCTATCATGTTGGGCTTGTTGAGCGCTAAAGCAGCCAGGACATCTTGTCATTTTGTTTAATTTCCAACAGGAAACTAACATTTTAGAGATGTGTTAAAGCAGTAACGCTTGGAGATGAAGAACATTCTTGTATTTTCATTTAATGGCAGGCATGAACCTATTGTTTTTGAGAAATGTTACAGCAGTGGCGATAAGAGATGCAGAGCATCCTTGTGTTTTTGTTGAATGACCAACATGAAGCTACCTTTACAGATATATATATATATATATATATATATATATACATATATATATATATATATATATATGTATATATATATATATATATATATATATATATATATATATATATATATATATATATATATATATATATTCATTGCATTAGATTTCTCGAAAACCACAGATTAAAACAACTTCAAACAGTACACTGTAATACTTTGTATGCTTACTTATATATCTGACAATGGCCAGTCCTCAAATAATCACAGCGCACACACACAGATATTCCTTCAATCGTAGTGAGATATCGAATGTATTAAACGCATACAAAAGATTTCAGCTGTGTATTTAGTCTCAAGTTTTAAAAAAAGAGTACTTGGAACTGTTTCATACACCTAATATGTGTATGTATATATGTGTGTATAATAAGGAATTATGATATCTGACAAGATATAGATTTAATGACAATTTGGATAATATTTGAAATGGATAACGGAGAAAATAGAATACAATTTTTTTAAATGATATTAAAATGCTGGGTCTTGAAAATGGAGAGGGTTAAGGACAGGCTGAAAAATCGTAAAAAAATTAGGTTTCTTGAGTTTTCAATTTGGTCTGTCTGTCTGGCTGGCTGGCTGGCTATGTATTTATGTGTCATGCGTACTAACCGTACCAATAGAGCTAGAGGACTGCAAATTTATACATTTACTCCTTCTTGTGTCTGGAACAAACGCTTTTTGTGTTCTGTAAAAATTATCCCCTTAAATAGGTCTAAAAGGAGGTTTCAATTTGTAATGTAAGTTTAGGCTAAATGGGTCTCAAGCTCGTGTCCAGCAGCATATATTGAAAACAGTGGATTGCTCAGGGATCACTACCCAACAAAATGGAAGAGAAGTAACTTGTTTATCGATCACCTTCACCGATCTTCTTCCATTTTTTAATTGATCACCCCGACACGGCATGCAGTCAGAAGACGTTGGCCATGAGACAATTTCGAATGACCTATTCTGTGATTTTATTCAAACGTTTTATCCTGAATGTCATCATCTTTGGTGTAATAATCACTAATATCAAAACTGATAAGAACTTATTCATTTCTTCTTTCAGCTGATTGAATGTAAACGTTTTATTTTCAAATACGCATCAAAATTACTGAAAATAATTCATTCGTACCGATGTAACCGATTTAGTGCTAAATTCAAGGCGTTTCTTATTTTGGTGTGCAGAAAGGCATTGAAGTAGCGCAGGTACGCTTAACCATTTTTTTTCTTTTGGGTGTTTTCAATCATTTTATTTGGTATGTTTTAGCGTTTTCAGCCATTTTCTTCTACATTTAGCGCTTTTTGGCTATCGAAATATTTTGTTGAGTTGTCATCACTGAATCGGACCATAACAGTGTTAGGAGTATCTAGGTGCATTTCGTAACGTAACGGATGATTGTTAAGACACACCAAGGTTTGGTAGAGGCAGTGTGTGTGTGGGTGCAAACGCATGCATATTGCGATGGATGATGTTTCACAAGTCAATGTCAAACGTTAATGATCTCCTCCTCACCTCTTTCTCTCCCTCTCTCTCTCTGTTCACTTAGATTCCATCTTTAATCGGGTATTTCATTTAGTTTCAAAGGTGTCTAAATTCATTCTTTCGGGCTTAGAAACGTATGTACATTCTTCTGCACAAGAGTAGATCAATAAGTCTGAAGCATGACACGTAGTAGTTAGCTGGATTCACTTTGATCTGATATTTTCACGTTATAATGTTGAATAAAGGTGGTTGATATTCATCACTGAACGCATTGACAAGGAATGTAATAAAGTGAGTGTTTGTTGTGTGAAATCAATGTTTGTTTGCTGGTCTGTTTGTTTTTTATCAAGCTACGGACATTTTTTTACAATTCAAAAAATGCGCTTGCATGTCTCAATTAATACCATAGAACTCACAACTAGCACAAGATATTTTTTGAGCTGTCATCATATGCACTTCAATTAACTGCAAGTCTAGATAATCTCCTAGCACTACGAAGCTGAAGAAATTAAAAACCTTGGCAATTGTGACCTTTCCCGTTTCAAATTGCCGCTGCTCCGGTTTTAGAGTGGCAGGCGCTGATGACGAACTTGTAGTCAAAGGAGCAGACGACGCTGACACTAACCCCAAAAATACTAACACTAAACCTAAAAATCCTTATCCTAACGCTAACCCCCAAAATACTTACCGTAGAAAAAACACTAACCCAGCAGCTGGTAACAATAAGCAAAACGTTTCCCATCTTGAAGAGAGAGAGAAGCTGAAGGATTAGGACTGAGAAAACTTCTACCCTTCGTGACCTCGTCATATCCGACGAGAAAAGTCTCACATTTTTTTTTAACCATTTTATGACTTCTCACATGATCTTTGATTCATTTTCATGATTTATTTCATTTTTTTCAAGACTGAATAAGGATATTACAGTATTAGAAAACATAACAAAGGGCAACGAAAATGTTCCCAGAATTTTAAAAACTCCCACATGAAGGCAGAATTTAAAAATCAAAATGAACTACTCAGGAAAAGAAGAAGACTTAAAAAAAAGAATAAGAAGAGATGTATTACAAACATTCAAAATAATTTTTTAAACTGTAGATGACATCCCAGCAAATTATTTACAATGAACAAGAGAAGCAATAATAAAATTTATAAAGTACGCTACAAAAATACTTGAAAAAACTTTTTCTCTCAAAGGATAATAAACAACTGGAAGTCACTAGTACAGCACGACCCAACTATACTAATAACGAAAATCCAGTGAATAAATACGACTAATACACGAGAAATAAAAAACAACAAAATACTTCATATGTAACTAACTGGGACAAAGGCGAGATACGAGCATAAGTATAAGCATCAATTTTGATGTGGTTATTTTCAATATTTCCCATTCTGCAAAATACATTCAACACTCGATTTCAAAATAATACAGGAGGAGAATTTTTTTCATACATTTTAGCATTGTTGTATTCGTTACAAACAAGCACTTCTTACAAATTTATTGCTATGGCCCCGCTCTTGGCTTCGCCTAACCTGTATTTATTCGACCCTAAGTAAATATTGACAGGTTATTCAAGAAGAAGAGAATAAAGCAAACATTGTTCATCTTGTGTTGATAAAAGTTGGAAGACAAAAACTCAACACAAATATATGTGTGGGTGAATTTTAACTGTTACGAGACCTTTTTTAAAAGCGAGATTTTGAATGTCTCAATTTAAAACGTTAAAACAAAAATCGGTCATTTATCTAAAATCCCAACTTAAAAATTGGTTATCTTTGTAAATCAGGCACTACGAAGACTTGAAAAATCAGGCCCTACAAAAATGTGAAAATCATTTCTTTGGGGCTAAAAATAGCTAAAAGGGACTGATTTTTTTAAATTCTCAAAATTTTCAATTTCAACGTAACTTTATAGTTTAAAATGTAAAGTACACTCGAAAAAACGTACTGAGGTTCTAATAACTAATAAATGTTCAAATTTCATTGTAGTAGATATATTATTTAAAGATCTTTCATTTTTATTATTGGGTTAATTCCTGACCAATACGTTGAATAATGATACTTTTAGGAGTCTTTGTATGATTTTTCGAGCGTACTTCATATTTTTAACTCAACTTAGGAACCTTTCCAAAGGGCCATTTATTAGCTCCATTTATTAAGTACCAAATAAAACCGTAAAAAGTGAGAAAGTAGTGTGAACTAGCCATCAAAGTCAATAAACAACCGTAGCATTAAAATTAAGTCATATACAAAATTCCATTAAAGAATAGTATAAATTCTATTTATGACATAATCGACGTTTCCATAGGAAAACTTCTGAGATAGAATTTTTTTTAAAAACTACAAACATCTGGATTCTGTAGAATCTAGCTGTTATCAATAAACCCGTCAAAATAAAGCCAAAAAGGGTCAAAAAGCTTTTCCCCCTAAAATGGAAAAAAAAGGTCTCCAGAAAGGGTTTAGTGGAGTATTGATGCCAATTTTCAAATCGGTAGACAAAACAGCATGGCCAGGAGCATTGGGTAAAAAAAAAAGTACACAAACACATCGGTCGTTTTAAAATTAACATCAATACAGTTGAAATTAAATCTATAGTCACCTGGCTATTAAATCTATCCAATTTTATCTTTTTTTTAGGAATCCAGCCATTTTTAGCCATTTAAAATTACGAATGTACAATAGATTTAAATTAACAAAAATAGCCCACATCAAAACGGCAACATGATGCGTTATTCCAAAAATATCCATAGCAAGATTGATAAATAGAATGGTTTTGAAACTTACGTGCGAATGTTACCAGTAAGATGATGAGTAAAAGCGGCATCTTCTTTTTCTTTTTTTTGTTTCAATGAGAAATCCGGGAGAGCACAGAGCTGTAGAAAAACACTACAACCTTTTTGTTTAGTATTTCTACTTTTTCGTGAAACAAAATAAATAATCTGTCTTTTTTTTTTTCAATACTTTATAAATTCGTTCAGTCCATTGGTTTTTCTAACCTTTAGAAAAGTTTTTAAAGTTGTTCTGCACGCGTGCAAGAGGATAAGAAGGGATAGAAAGAAGAAAAAGGAGAAAAAAAAAATCTATCCTAAGTTCGCAGTCCGGCTTCTTCGAGTGAGGAAGAAAACTAAAAACGATTATACCATGGAATGGTTATTTGAAACTGGTGCTGCTGCTTCTTTTCACTTTTTTAAGAATAAAAAAACGAACGTGTTCCGTTCCTCTGGGTGGTTGGTTAGTGTTTTCTTGAAATTTATACCATAAGGGATATCTAATTTCACAATTATTCAGATTAATTGGCGTTTTACAATGAAGTCAGGGAATGCGAAAGAGCAACTCACAATCGGGATCCTGACCGAAAATCACACCAGCTGGTTAAAAAATGTTTTTTACTTCAAGAGCCACGACTGCCATCCTGATATAGTGGAGGACGTTCAGTTCTTTTTTTTTTTTTCATCACTGACTTGGCTGGAAATGAATGTTTTGTAGACGTATACTTGGGTTTTGTTAATTGATTGTGAATAACAGCCTCTGTCCGGGTGCTGTGTTGAGGCAGTTGCCTTCCTTCCTGGTCCGAGTAAAGGTTTGTTTTGTTTTTTATATAGTGGGCGAATATTTTGATTTCTACCGCACGTGTAAGGACGATGCAACTGATGAAATGGCACTGGTATGACATGTGGTTGCGTTGACTTGATGGAGGAAGAGGAGACTAGTGGGAGGAATTAAGGTGGGGTCAGGATAGGGGGGGAAGAGGGGGGAAGGAATGAACGAAAGAGTAAAGTTAGAAAATAAGGGAAAGAAAGAAAGAAGGAAAAGAAAAAGCCTGGCTGCTGCAGCGTTATACCCCACTCCTACATCTATTCCGACTCTAGGCGATTACCTATTTTTATATAGCGTACATAATAAATGGAATCGTTTGTATACAAAGACTTGTCAGTTTAGCTCAGTCGGTAAGAGAACCACCTATCAATCACTGGGCCGTGATTTCAAATCAGAGTGAGGAAATGTTGATTTTATACATCAGTTTGGTTTAACTTGACTCGATTGACAAACTTTGGAGAGTTCACTTCCTTAAATATGGTGAATATTGTTCTTGTTACGGAGGGATAAAAATGTCAACACCAACTTGGACAGGAGTTGGACAAAAATAGAGAGAAAAGAAGAGCTTTTGTAATAAACGAGTGGTAAAAAGAACAAAATCATAATAAAGAATATGTACCTATCTCTTTCTCTGTCTGTCTGTCTGTCCGTCTCTCTCTCTCTCTATATATATATATATAGAGAGAGAGACAGACAGACAGACAGATAGACAGACAGACAGAGAAAGAGCAAGATGTGCGTTTGTGTATGTGACAATATGTATTCAGTTGACAACAAGGTAAATAGTAGTATTTAGGTAAAAATTCATTGTACCAACATGTTACTATTTCGACGATGTTGAAAGGCGGAATATATCAGTAGAATAAATTTACTCCAAGTACAGCTATTTATCTTAGTGTCAACTTATGTGTGTGCGCGTGCGTGTGTTTGTTAGAGAGAGAGAGACACACACACACACACACACACAGAGACAGAGTCGTATAATGTACAGGTCTAATGAATGGCTATAGCTGTTATTAGAATCATCGATACAACCACGTTTTGTACTTCCCCCTCTTCTAAGTTCTGACATGAAAAGTAAAACCTTGAACTGCACTTTTGTATTGTAATACCTTGGCTGTTGACAACTGCTTCTCTTACTGCTGTTGTATGTAAACTGCAATTTAAACATATACCACGACGTGTCCGTCTTCAGTACAAGTTACGTTGTACACAACACAAGAGGTTTATGGCAGTATTTGCAAGCGTTGGCCACTTACGGGAAGAAAGGAGATTTTGTCCTAGTTTTCTTTTTCATATGCTAGCTTTGTTTCATTCTTCTTCCAGCGGAATCCCGTCTTCAATTTCTTCAATTCATTTTTAAACAAACCCCCTTAACTACCTGCGTTAGTGATCGGCGCTCAAGCCCAGGTAAAGGGACTAGTTTTCAAATGCAGATTTTATAATTTATCTCCCTTTCAACTTCTTTAACAAATTCATAAGATTTCTCACCAGTTGAGTTTTAACTTCGTAGAGTGTTCCACACTCGCGGCCTTGTACCGTAGGTAAGTTTAGTAAATCAAGTAGAGCTTCTTGCATTGATAAAGTTTAAAATACGTTTTCTTAGTGAATCCACGGCTTTAAAAACTCTTGGTCAGGACAATTGAAGATACATTTTTACAAAAAAAAAACTTTGATGACAACGAATAAATACTTGAACAACTGTAGCCACCACAGGTGGCGAAAGGTTCTATCCCTTTCATATGAGCATTCGTTTGTGCTTTTATGCGTTTGTATGTTCCAGCTTTCCTGGCAATACCGTTTTGTACACAGACTTAAATTGGCATCAGTACACCCCCCCCCCAAAAAAAACTTTTTTGGAAAAAAAGAGCTTTTTTGACTTTCAGGAGGTTTTATTTCGATGGACATTGTTTATTCATAGCATCTGCAATCTCTAGAATCTAGATATTTCTAGATGCTTTAAACTCAATGTTAGACGTTTTCCAGTTGAAATAACACCTAGATCCTGATGAATCTGGACGGTTTTCTACTCAATTTTAGATGTTCTGCAGTGGAAATAACATCAAGAGATTCTCCAGAATCTAGATATTTCTAGATGCTTTAAACTCTATTTTAGACGTTTTCCACTTGAAATGCAAGTGATGGCACAAACTCGTTCATATTTGTTCTTAAATGGAATTATTTCTTACATGACTTCAAATTTTGACGCTATGGCTTTTCGATTATTGACTTTGATGGTGAGTTTTATTTGTTTTTTACTTGATGTGTTGTTTCTGTTACTCTATTTCGGGAGATTTCTATTGTTCCCACACAATGACTGTTCCACCACAGAAAGAAAATAAGAAAGAATGGAGAGTAAAAAGATGATGACAAAGATTTTTAAAATATCAAGCACAAATCTGGTGGGTTGCCTAACAGGAAGTGCCTCACGACCAACGTCTTTTGGCTGCATGTCGTGCAGGGGTGATCAATTAAAAAACCCGAAGAAGGAATGATCAATGAATAAGTTACTTCTCTAAAATTTTGTTAGGCAGTGATCGCTAAAATGAGTCTGAATTTTCAAAAACAGGAAGCGCTGATGCAGTCGGACATAATTTAAGGGATCCATTTAGTATAATTTTACATTGCAAATTGAAATCCGACTAAAACTTATCTTGGAGAGGCTATTTTCTAGAAACAAAAAAAAATGTTCTATCTAAACATAACAAGAAAAAAACGCTCAAATTTTTATCCCTTTAGCTCCATTAATGAAGCCTGTACACGCGATACATAGATAGTCAGTCAGCCAGCTAGATTGACAGACCAAACTGGAGAAACCTATGTTGACAGTTTTCGTTGACAGTTTCTAAGGTACAATTGATGCATTTTTTCAAATAAATATATAATATCCGTACATTGCATAAAGGAATGTTCCATAACTCATTATCTAAAATATTATCTAAAATGATCTTAAAAAATAGATCATTTATCTAAGATTATCTTTTTTAAAAATATTGCTTGGGACATTATTGTTTCCAAAATAACCATCGAAACCCCCAAGAACACTTAATTGGAAAAAAACAAAAACAGAAAAGAGTTTTTAGATTGTGCTCAGTGGTGTACCCATTGAAATCTTCAAGGTTAAACCCATCGAAATCCTACAATGAGCTCCCAGACACACACACACACACACACACACACATATATATATATATATATATATATATATATATTATTGTGTCATCCACAGACAGCTGTTTCGATGTATTACATCCCTCCAGTGTGGCTATAGACATTATCCCATCCAGTACCGCGAGGCAGAATTGAAACGTTCACTCCAGACCCACAGGCCGATATATATATATATATATATATATATATATATAGAGAGAGAGAGAGAGAGAGAGAGAGAGAGAGAGAGAGAGAGAGAGAGAGGTAACATTTTATCATTTTCCCCATCTGATATTTAACGACGGAAGAAAACAGTTCCCGAAACATGTTTCGGAAATAATTACAATCCATATTTCCGAATTTTCGAGTTCCCATATTGTCTATTAAATTCACCATTATGTCGGATAAACCTCATCCATTCTCTTACCATAGATAAATAGATAGATTGACAAAGATTTGGCTCGTTGGTCAGGACATTTGCGGGGCTACGATGATTCAATTATGAAATCTATGCTGCCTGGCCAGCTGTATCATGACGCCTTTCCCGAGTCTAATACAACCGAGGAAGTCAGAATGAATTCGGGGAAGTAGGAGTGACGAATACAGTTCTTTTAATTATGAAATAAGGACGCTCACGCTAGGTAGGAGAGATTGCAGAATCGAAGACGAGTGGTCTTCCTGCTGCTTGCAATACTTGTTGCGTTGGATCGCATAATAATAAGTTTGACCTAGGTCGGTACTGGGACTTGTCTGTTAACGAACAAGATTTTTATCTTGAAGACAGGTTTGAGGACGCCAAGGTGCGAACTTTCAAGTTATTTTTGTATTTCCTTTGCTTCTTCCTTATCCCTCACCTCTTCCACCCTCTCTTCTGCCTCCTCCTTTTACATTCACATCGAGGCTATCACAATTTCTTTAAGAAATTGAAATGAAAGTGTGTGCACTTGGTTTTGCTAGGGTAAGTTTTGTTCAACATATATTATGTTGATCTTTTGTAATGAGCAACTATTTATTGGTATTTAATTTATTTGTAGTTACACTGAATTACAGTTCCTTTATTAGATTTAGAGTCGTATTTATACTCTAAGTCTAATGTCATATCTTTTCAATGTTAATAAATCTTAACCCAAGTTTTTCATTATGAAATAACTTTTTATTTTATGGTTTAGCATTGTTTTTATTTTGAATTACACACACACACACACACACACACACACACACACACACATATATATATATATGGAGACACCATGATCTTTTCAGTGCTCAGAGCCTCCAAAGGTCTTAATTCGGCCCTGCTGAACGTTGGCATCAAACATTATTACGCCAGTTGCAGAGGTTTACAATGGTTTACCATAGTAAACGAAGCAGAGAGTATTTATACCCACGATACATACTTCACTGTTTGTTCACGTAGCGATAACGACGCGGACAATGGAATCGGAGACCCGAATTCCTACTTTGGTCCAAGTTTCATCATCATCATCATCAGTCTTTTAGCGTCCGTCGTTGGACATAGACCTTCCCCAGGATTTGCCACACTTCTCTATCATGGGCGTCACGGAGCCAGTACTTCCTGAACTTGTTTAGCTCGTCTCTCCATCTAACATTTTGCCGGCCTCGGTTGCGAATGTGGTCTCAGGGAATCCATGTTGTGAGTCGTGATGTCCATCGATTGTCTGCCATTCTTGCAACATGGCCAGCCCACCGCCATTTGAGATTTTTTATGGATTCTTTGATGTCTCTAACTCTTGTCTTTTCCCGGATGTACTGTGCTGTTTTGTGGTCTCTCCATGTGAGGCCCAGCATTATTCTTTCATGTGCACGTTGCATGGTTCTCAGCTTACGGGTCTGTCTCTTGGTTAAGTTCCATGTTTCAGCTCCATAAGTGACTATTGGGAGGATGCATTGGTTAAACACCCTTCTTTTTAGGATTAATGGGATCTTATTATTTTTGAAGGTTGAGCTAGCTCAGCCAAAGGCTTGCCATCCTAGTGTGATTCTTCGCTTGATTTCTTCTTCGCACTGATGGGGAAAGTATGAACCCATCTCTTCTACACAGCTATTGGCACAGTTGCAGGTCAGTGCCGTTCTATTGTATGTAGAGACAAAACGGAGGCTATTTACTACATAGAATAATGGATACAATGCTCGAAATTGACAAGTTTATCTAACCTGTGGTGGGGTGATGCCTGAGGCGTTCCAAAAGGCGAAGTGCTGGGCGACTTTGGATTTCTGGAACCACCTACACGAACACATGATGGGTCTCCACTTGAAACTTTGAGGCTAATAAATAACCATTCTTTGTTAACTATGGGATCTTAAGAATGTCTGTTAAATCGTTAGAAACAGCATACACTGATGTGTGCAGCTTATTGGTACAGTTTATAGAATAGATTGCCAGCACCGAAGTATATTATTTGTTATCGACTTATTGTGAGTATTCTTGGAAAAGGACATTGTTTTAATATATATCTGGTATCCCAAAAGTCATGATTTGAAAGTCGAATAAAAGTTTGGATTTTCTCGTAATCTAATTTTTTTTTTCTTTTCGGCATTTTGTTGAACATTTGAAAATGACCCATGGAAACTATCTCAACGGAACCAAAATCGTGTAATTTTATTTTAAGTGATGAATCAATTATTCTCCTCCTTATAAACGAATAATCCTTCTTTTTTTTTTTTCAAGATATCTATTCATTCTCTTACAGGGATCGAATATGGCACGAGGCTTTTTTGCGTAGGGAGATTTTTGTGTGGTTTGATTAGGATATAACCAAATTGCACCGGCATATTACTGCTGAATGAACCCCGTTATTGAAATGGGGAGGTGCTGCCTGGGAGACGGATCTCCAGAAACAAATAATTCAAATCAGCAGAATATATAAAGGCAGTGTCAAACGACACAAATGAATAGTTACCAAAAAAGGCTGACTGTGCGCTGAATGGAGCCGACTTTCTAGGGGGAGGCAGGTACAAGGCTGTTCATTTTGGCGGGAACGAATGCACTTTCGGTGGGACAAGACCGTGATGAGCAAAATTACGGTACCACTTCCTAAATGTAGGCAAATGTACAAGGTATCTTTGTGCCGAGGGATATATTCTCTTGACCCCCCCCCCTTCATCCCCAAATGACGTCATGATTAACAGGTGCGGATGATCACGCTAAAAGTTTAGTTTCCAGATGGTACTGATCATAGTTTTTGAGCCAGGGACCTCATTTTGGGAAAGAAAACAATCTCTGATAAAGCACAGTGTAAGTTTGGGGGTTCGGGGATTTTTTTTTTAAAGCTCCGACAGGTGCGTTCAGTCACATGAAAAATTGATACGATAAAAATGAATCGTCCAACAAATTTATCTAGAAGCTGCAGACCACAAATCCAAAACTCAGTAAAATCCATTTTAATCCATCGAAGTTCACAATTTTTGGCGTTCCCAAGTATTTAGAGATAAAAAAAAATTGATCTATAAATATTTGCGAGGAAAATAGTGATTTAATGGATGAAATGTGCTTGCGTCGTGCAAAAAATCCGCATGCGCAATGTGCATAAATCCAAGATTCAATAAAATCTGTATTAATCAACCGAAACTCGCTATTCTTCGTACTCATGATTATCGTAGGATGATGAATCTATCTAAAACCATCTAGAATACAAAAATTACATTTTAAGAAGAATTTAAATAACCAAACATTTTCGTCGAAAAGATTTTCAATTGTGGTCGTCGGATCTAATTTGACAGTGAAATGAAGCCCCAGTATTTAAAAAAAAAAATACAAAAAAAAAAAAACAACCTATTTCTTAATGCATGCATCCCCCGCTTTTTGGAACTCTGCTTGACGCCATGATGATCACCAACGGCTTGTTAGATGTCAGGACACCTTGTTGTCTAACCCTGTATACTAAGGACCTCCATTGACCGATTGTTTCTGAATAATGAATTGATGGATATTGTCAACTCTGCCTTCAAATGAATCACTGCATCCTAATCGCTTCATTTTTGTTACAATACCCTCACTTTATATACATACACCTAGACTTTACCAACCCAATTATCCAAGCCTGACCTTTCAGTCAGTGATACAAGGTTACGTAGAGCAATACATTGGTTTGGTAAGATCAAAGGCGTCGCCACGCGACCGACTGCCATAGCCAATTTCAAATGGGAACGGGTCTTACAGAACTTGAAGAACAAAAGAAGGATATAATTTTCATTTTTTTTTTCTTCAAATGAAACATTAAATTATATCCTTTCTTTCACTCTCATAGAGATTTTCAAAGTGAATACGTAATTTTTAATTCATAATTCAAACAAATATTTGATAGAGATTTGATGAACGATTCAAAAGGTGGACGTGGTGTCATCACGTGATTTGAGATATTGTTGGGACGTCACCAGATAGAGTCTATAAATATGGACCCGAATTTAATCTCTCTCTCTCTCTCTCTCTCTCTCTCTCTCTCTCTCTCTCTCTCTCTCTCTCTCTCTCATTCCATTCGCCCTAATGCTACGTGAAGTCACAGGGCAAAATTCTGTGTCCATTTTACAATGGATTATTATTGTAAATCGAGTCCCACCATAAACAAGAGTAAAAAGACGAATTTTTAAAAAAAATGAAAACCCAGTTTCAAGAAGGTAGTTACTGAAGTGCACATGTAGAATTTCACAGCTCCATGCCAAACAAATGAGACTAGGAGCTCTGAGACAGACAGACAGACAGACAGACGAGATAAAAGGGAGAGAATACCTAGACATCCTGTTTTTGTTGTTTGGTCGGTTAGAAGATTGTGGTAATGGTGATTCACTAAAATAAATCTCGGGGGGTGGGGCTATCTGCTTCGATCTAGGCTGATAACAGATACTGAATTCAGCGTTGCCATTTTTTTCTCTTGTTTTGATTTCAGCTCTGCATTCAATTAATCCTGAAAATGGAAAGGAGAAAAAGGTTCTTAGTTCAATTGACTCCGTTAACTTGTCAAGGGAGGATGAGAGAGGACAGTCAACCTCTGATGCAGGTGTGAAGGCGCGCCAAATACCCTCTGGGCTATAATACCTGTTAATTAATAATCATGCCCTATGCTGTGGTATATGCTTGGTCTTTGACATCGAGTGTTGGGACCCTTTGCTATGCCACTGCTTGTCAATGTCGCCTGAAATATTCTCCTTGTTTGTCTTTCTGTCTATTTTTCAACCAGCAAATGCCTGAAGTCTAGGTTTAATATTTTTAGCTCAACCTTTAAAAAAGATTTTGAAACCATAATGATAAAGATAAACACATCTTTTATGCTTCCATGCAAACTTCGATTTGAAAACATTGATATATGTCAAACAGGTCATACTGTCATATGACCGACACAAGAAAAATTACATTTTACATTTATGATAATGATGAAGGTTTTTTTACCAGTTAATTAAATGCATGTCCAAGGATCTCTATGTGATCGTTAACTGAAAGAGTTTGTTGTGTGGGTTTGCGTGGGCGTGTATTCATACACCAAAACAAAACGAAAATAACGCTCCAGGAAATATGCACCTGGGTATATATATATATATATATATATATATATATATATATATATATATATATATATATATATATATATATATATATATATTGTGCTATATCGTATAGAAACTTATTTGAAATTATCTCCCACCATAACACGGTTAATGTATGACTCGCCCTGGACGACGTGAAAAGAATAAACAATTAAACAAAATGGAGCTGCAGCAGGAATCGAACCTGTGAACGATAGGGTAGCCGCTTTAATATTTTTTCCTCAAAATTTGAGTTCTTGCACTTGTTGTGTAACCACAGAAACGATTTGAAAAAGCTATGCATGTAGGAAAAGAACGCTGACTGAATGGATCACCTTTGATGAACTGAAATCTTCTTTGGCTGAAATCGATCAAAATGAAATCAGTTTCCATATCTGGTACCTCCAGAAGACGTTTGAACAATATACTTCTGCTAAAAAGAAGGGCATGCAACCAATGCATTATTCTAATAGTCACCTACGGAGCTGAAACATGGAACCAAACCAGAAGACTGGCCCTAAAACTGAGAAGTATGCAATGTACACAGGAGAGAAGCATGCTCAACATCACATGGAGAGATAACAAGACAGTCTTAGAGAGAAAAAAATCAGGAGATAGAGATAGCATAGAAATCGTTAGAAAACTCATATGGCAAAGGGTTGGCCATGTCACCAGTATTTCAGGCAATCGCTGGATATCACGGCTCACAATGTGAATCACCAGAGATCATATGTAAAATTGTGCATGGCAAAATATAAGATGGCGTGATGAACTAGACAAATCCAAAAGATGTTGGCTCTGCAACGCCCATGATAGAGAGGTGTGACGAATCCTGGGGAAGGTCTATGTCCAAAGATGGACAATAAGAGACTGATGATGATGACATCTGAACTTATATGCATTTTGATTAATAAAAAGTAATTTTCATCTTATTTGGTCAGTTTAAATATTGGCGTTGAAATCGGACACAAACTGAGTAACCAATTTAGCATGAAATTACATTGCTATACGGCTGATGATGATTTGGCGAAAAAGACTAAAGACTAACTATTGATTTCTCGATCGGTTCTGTTTCCTTACCAGCAGGAACCATATGACGAAAATGTCGAACATATTGAGCACGAACCGACTAACAGACCTACCGACCCTTGTATAGAGATGCGTATAGAAGCATCTAAAATGTTTTCCCTTCTCTTTGAAGGGAGTAAGTGTGTAAAATTACAAGTTCCTACTATCGATGGTTTGGACTGAGAAGAGTAAAGGAAGTAAAATATGAATTATAATAAAGATATAAAAAAGAAAGAAAAAGTAATAAATTCTGATTCTAAAAAAATGTTTAGCGACACCAGATAATTCAATCTAGCGTCCGTAGTTTTTCCTTTTCTCTTTCTCTCCTTGTCTCACACTTTCTTTCTCTCCTTATTTTTTTTTCGTTCTCTCTTTCTTTCAATCTCTCTTTCTTTCAATCTCTCTTTTGTTCTCTCTTTCTCTCTTTTTTTCCTAATTTCTTTCTTTCTTTCTTCCTTTTGTTGATTGATAATGTGGGAATAGAATCTGTGTCTTCCTTTCTCCTTCCCTCTCTATCCATCATTTTAAACATTTCATTTTCTAGTTTTATCCGGAAGTCATTGTTGTTAGGTTAGGAAAATAAAGTAAACTCAGAAGGAATTTGACAAGAATGCTCGCAAAACATTATTCAGAATATTTTGTGTTTTCTTTGTTATAATACCAGGAGCAAATATGTCCCAAATATTTGCATTAGCGTTGCAATCAGAAGCTTATTTATTTAGTCTTATTTCTAATTTAATCTATGCTGTGAATATCTATTATGCATCATATTTATGTAGAGTTTATAGAAATATGAAGACTGATTCCTTTATAAAAGACGTTTGTGGCTTAACAATGAGAGACTTTAGAAGGAAAGGAGGACTATAGAGTGCCGTTCTTATTAATGAAACTAAGAGATTCAATCGTTGATAAGGAAACAATTGTCCTTATAATCCAACGTTATTTTATAATTTCAAGTTTTCAATACCACGATAGTTTCTGACAACAATAGATGGAATGCATCCATGGCAAACAAAAGGGTTAATCAACGATACAGCTATATATACATATACATTTATCAAGTATACAGAAAATACATTTCTCAACTGACACATCATACATAACGAAGAACCCCTCTAACCTTACCCCACTATCTTGATTAATACTAGAGATAGCCTCAACCCCAACTTATTAGGTACCGAAATAGTCTACCGCTAAACCATTACTCAGCTCCCCAATATTCATGACAACCGATTCCAAAGAGTGCCAAGCTCCTCTAAATTTGTTTTCAACGGAAACCTTTTAACCACTAAAAGGCTGCTGAAGATTGGAACCCCTCCCGAAACATGTAGATCATACTAATCAATTTAGTTATGAATTGATTAATTAGCAAATAAAGTCTCTATACTTTTACCAAGTCTGTCTCATACCATATATATATATATATATATATATATATGGGAAGGTATGTATTCAATGACAGGCCCTAAAAGGAGCATTCCTTCTTATGGTCAAAACCATTGACATTGAAAGCCAAGAATAGTCATCGAAAAACACGTGATTAGCCTGGAGGATAATGATAAGATTGCACCTTGTAATTCCTAAATGCTTTTGGTCCTGACATTTAGTGTCTGATGAAGTGGTTACTATCATAAAAGTCAAGAAGAACACTCAGAAAATAAAAATTGCCCCAGAAAAGTTTCATCTGCTCACAGGATCGGATTAAAGCCGCTTGATATCTCAAAATGGCACACCCACCCAAGTTAATATATATTGGTTAACTGACAAGATTTTCGAAAATTAAAAATTCTTGAAGAAATGACGGTTACATACATTTAAATACACCAGAATACGCCAGAAAAAGCACACTTTCCCATAAAAATATTCTACTTCATTAAACCCAATCTTTACCAACGAAACTTGTGCTTCCATAATGATTAGTTTTCTACAATCGTATTTGTGTTGATGGTTGAATCATTTGGATGTTTAAAATAACTCTCTATGTAAGAGAGAAAATTAAATTTAAAATTTAAACTTTCATGTTAAATAATGTGAACAACTTAATATAATTTGATGCAGGAAACTGCAAGAAACCTGTGGTGCCCCTTTCTCTTTAATGCCCTAAGCAAGTGTTTATTTTGTGAAATGGTTGATCCAGGGCTGATTTATATAGAGTGAATAAGTTTAACTGAGTGTTTATTCAATCATGATATTAACATTTCTCTTTGATCATCAAGTTTATATTATCATAACACACTAACGGGTTTGAAAAAGGGTTTCGCGTCCAGCGGCATTGACCTTTTTTTTTAAGCGATCACTCCCCTCCCCAACACTTCTGCTTAGGAACCATACAGGTTTAGAAAGTATTGGCTCCGTAATATCCATGATAGAGAGGTCTAGCGAATCCTGGGGACGTTAAAAAGCTGATGAAGTTTTGTGAGATCCTCTGGCGTATTTTTCTTGCAACGAGGCTCCAAACGTCAAATAACTGATGGTCTCACCAAGTTTAAATCCTGTACTACATAAAATAGTATAGTTTCAGCGATTACACTAGTCGCAACTGTAAGTGTTAACAGGTCTAATTAGTCACTCAATAGAAAGTATAGTGTGACCTAAGTCTTTTTACCGCATGCTGCATTTGAAAAAGAAGTGATTGATGAATGTTACTTCTCTCGCCTA
Source organism: Thysanoteuthis rhombus (assembly GCA_963457665.1). Lineage (NCBI taxonomy): Eukaryota > Metazoa > Mollusca > Cephalopoda > Oegopsida > Thysanoteuthidae > Thysanoteuthis > Thysanoteuthis major. The sequence goes on along the minus strand of OY735219.1, from coordinate 42,176,642 downwards.
TTTGTTGGACAGTGAAATTAATTTTCTTTTAAATAACAAAAAACAATTGTGAAAGTAGCCAGACACAAACTATGGAGCCAAATTAGCCTTAACTCACATTGCAAATTACTGCTCCCTTCAAAAAAAACTGTTGGGGGATGAAAAATAAAATAAGTTTCTTTCTATACTTATTAAGGAATAAATGTTTAAAATTTCTGCTTTTTTTACTCCATTGGTGCTGTCTGTACACGAGATAGGTACATGCATATATATATACATATATGGCCAGCCAGCTAGTCAGACCAGCTTAAAAACTGAATTAACCTCTGTTGACAGTTATGGTGAAAGTTTTAGTTGGTGATCTCTAATATAAAGTGTAATGGCAGCAAAGGCTGCAAATGACACATTGTCAGATAGAGAGATAAGAGGTTTTTTTCACGTTTTAAAAAGACACCAATAATTTTATTCATACTTCACATGTCACTCCCCACTTCTGGTTTACATGCTTGCATTTTCCGTGTCCTAGATTTAAAACATAATCCTTTCTGTTCGTATTGATTGTTTTTGAGAACTACTGGTTTGTTTTCTGCCCTTCGGTACTTATCTGATTCCGCCACTGGAATTTCATGATGGAGGCACTTGAAACAGGAGTGGCACTCGGGTTGACGTGCGCAGAGAAAGCAGTTTAACCCATTGTAAAAAAAAAAGTCTGTTCAAAACCTACGACGTTGTTTATAACGTTGTTAGAAAACATCAACAGAAACTGTCACCAAAAGTGTCAACATAGGTTTCTTTCGACTTCTTGCTTGGTCCGGCTGATTGACTGGCTGGCTACGTACGTATCACGTGTACAGGCTGTACCAGTGGAGTAAGAGGGTTGACTGATTTTTTTATAGTCAGTTACAGACTTTATTATTCAAAATCCTATACTGCCCATCAAAATTTCAAAACGCCAACCATAATCTGCACAGTTGATAACTGCCCACCCAAGACTTGAAATTGTATATCAGCAGATGACATCGCCTGAGTTGAGAAATCCTGTTTTGAAGGTTGAAGTATTTGTAATACCCCTTTAAACCATTTTTTGACAGGAGGATTACCTTATATATCTCCAGGAAGCATTGCATAAAATATTATATTAATAGCTAACGACACATCAGTGTGTTGAAAAATGAGTTATATGTATTATGTACTATATATTATACTATACTAATATAGTAACAGTGCAAAATGACTTGCCGGTCCTCTGCCTAGGGCCATAATGCAGTATCTATGCCCCTCATTGGAAGGTGTTATGAACAAAACACGTATATATATATGTGTGTGTGTATTTGTGTAGGATAGGTGAGAGATAAGTGTTACATCTCATTTTTTTTATTAATCAGTGGGCGTATTTCGATGCATTTCGACGGGGGGCAGCCATCTTTTTCAGCGAACAGAGAACAACCATCGAAGATTTAGTAAACAAACGACCGCAAAAAAAAAACATCCCCCGAAGTCGGTATCTCTGCAATTCTGTGTAAGGATTGCGACAAATTCTACATCAAAGAGACATATATATAGAGAATATACGAGCATGAGAGAGGCCTCAGACTGGATGAAAGGATAAATGCCCAGGTTGAACACTGGAACATACACAACTGTAACTTCAACTTTCAACAAACACATCTCATCAAGAAAATTCACGACTCCTCGACATGCAGATACGTAGAGGCAGCACTTATATCCCAATGCAATAGAATAACACCAAGTTATGATGTCTTTCAGATTGCAAACCCTCCAAATAATTTGATTTTAAAACAGAATCACATAGATACAATATATCATAATACCAACATACAAGATAACAACCGACTGTCAATTTGGAAAAAATGGTACAAGCATGTATATATCACCCCTTTAGGAAAAATAAAAGAAGTCTCACCCACCGTCGACCAGGAAGATCAAATAAAAACAACACATCTTCTTCTACTCTGCCCCATATATACCAGCACTTATCCATTAAATGCTGGAAACCAACTCTCCATCCTATAATAAAAATAACAAAACCCACTTTCCTTGAGAAATGGCCATTCTACCCCTCTGTAAACAGCATTTTTTTCTCTGTGAACCACCACAAGTATTTTTTCTCCGAAAAAGATGGCTGCTCCCCACCAAGGTGCACCGAAGTACACCCACGAAATGATAAAAAAACTGAGATACATCACTTGAGTTTTTCTTTTCATCAGCTGTCATATATATATATATATATATATATATATATATATTGCGTAGAGCAAAATCATCTTTAATCATATTTAATTTTCATAGGAAACCGAGGCCGACAGAACTCAAGATGGAGATATGAACTTGACAGATTCAGGAAATACTGGCTCCGTGATGCCCATGATAGGGAATCGTGGCGAATCCTGAGGAAGGTCACTAAAAGACTGATGATGATGATGATGATGATGATGATGATGATGATGATGATGATGATGATGATGATGATGATGAATTTTCATAGAGCAAAATTATCTTTTTATTATCTTTTTTATTTAATAAAGTTACATCGAAGGTCAGGAATAGGGATTAGCATATTTAAGCTCGCAGGTTATGAATAAAGACCTCTACTTGATCAGTTTTGTCACTCGTTGCTTACGTATCTGAGTTAGTGTGGGCCCATCAATTACCCAACTTGTCATTGTATATACATTGTCATCATCAACACTTCTCGAGTATTACATCGTAGGATCAGTCTGGTCGTCTCTCATTAACTCCTAATTAGTGAGACTGTTGATCATTTCTTAACAGGTTTTCATTTAATTTGTCCTTGATAATAGACTAATTCTACCCCCTGGGTTTTTTATGCTAAGTATTAACGCGTGATGCTTCCCATGGCGTATTTATACAATCTGATTGACTAGGATTCAATGTTGCCGAAGAAATTCAAACTCACAATGAAAAAAGTGAACAGGTCTGGTAAGGCACTCAATAGAAATTATCATAGGACCAATGCTGTGTTGGGATGATCAATTAAAAAAATTGGAAAAGTGGTGATTAATTAATTAAGTTACTTCTCTGGCCTTTTGTTGGACAGTGATCACTAAAAAAAAGTCTGGGTTTTCAAAATGCAAGCGTGAGTTCTGTCAGACTCAAAGAAAGGGATCAGTTTAGAATAAACTCACATTGCAAATTGGACCTCGGGGAGGTTGAAAACATTTTTGTAGACATAGTAAAAAGGAAATGTTGAAATTTTCAGTCCTTTAGCTCCATCGGCGCAGTCTGCCCGAGTGATACATACATACATACATACATAGCCAACTACACCAACCTAAAAACCTATGTTGGCAGTTTTGGTTTGGTGACAGTTTTGGTTGATGGTTTCTAACAAATAAACATCGAATACAACCAATAGATTCGTTGTCTTTAGAGTAAAAGCTGAAATTAGCTGCCGACCATCCTACAATTTTAGTTACCCCAGCATCAAAACTGAAAAATGAAATCAGCATAAAAAGAGCCTCCTTTCTCTTCCTGTTGACTAACGTGATCAGAACCGACTGACAGATCATCCAACCGTCCGACCGTCCAACCGATCGAGAAGCATCTCATGTATGGACACATCTGAAAGTGATAAATAAATATTACCTTGCGTGAGTTTTAGTACGAGATCAAAGAAGCAGAAAATATGCTGTTCGGAAATCTCCAAGTCTTTTATTTGCAATGAATCGGACTTTGCTGGTTAGGTTTTTTATCTCTTGAGTCACATCCTACACTCTCGTATACGCGCCAAGCAATACAACAGATAGCGTTATATACGGACGCGATATTACCTGCACTGAATAGTAAAGAGGACTGAAACTGCTCTGCTCATTGGGGAGCCATGGATTAGGTAACTTCTCCTGTGTCTTAGACCTCAATTACATCGTGAAAATTTCTTTTTCAGTGTTGACGTACTAAGTTTCGAATACTATGTGTGTATGTGTGGAGCTTGATATACCGAAATCATCCAATCAGTGGGCCAAGCATACATGTCAACACAATATCAGAGTCACTAATCAGGAAAGAACCGCCATTAGATTTAAGGCTCAAATAATCAATTCCTTGATTAGATATGACAGAAATATACACCAGACAAAGAGAGAAAAGCAGATGTACATCATAGAATACAAGTTACGAGTTTCGATATTCCGTGGAAAGGGTCCTGGTTGTGCCATAGAAATGAAAAAGTAAGTATCAAATAAACGATTCGAAACGAGTTCTCTCTCTAGCACTTTTTAGCGTTGATAAATATATCATAAACTAAAACAACACGTTTTATTTCTAAAAACAAACTTACGAACTGAAATACAATGAAAATGAAATTCAACTGAATCAGTGCAAACTCTTGACGTGTTCTTCTCAAAAAAACAACCGACAATCATCCAATACAATGGAACTGGCGCAAATTTTTTAAAAATGAATTTCCCAGTTGATCGACATCAGATACGAGCATTACTTTCAAAGGAAAGATGTGAGCAAACGCTTCGTTGAGATGGTGTGAGGCGTTTGCAATGTTGATTTGTTTGTCAGTGACAGCTATCGCTGCAATAGATTCACCCATCTAAGGATAACGGATACAAGCGCGTGAAAATGTGTTTAAATGGTTTTATTCCAATCGACCGATTGAATGTGTATAAAGACAGGATATTGCTTGAAAATTAGCGATATTCTATTTTACAAATAAAATCATGTGACGTTTAGATAAGGCAAATGTGGAGATTACACGGTCTGGTCGCTTTCTCTTCACAGACATAGGAACAGAAATAAACTCCGTCACTTATGACAAGTTCGTACTCGGGATGAAGTTGTAAAATTGAATATTCACGGGATCTTCATGTCTTGTTCGGATAATTCAAAATTCGGATAATTGGTGTTCGGATAAACGACGTTCCTCAATTAATTGGGATATTGGGGATTTTCCCCCAAAAATAATTTTGATTCATCACTAACTGGATAAGAATCAATTAGCGTCACCGACCCGTCCCAAATATCTTGTTTTGAGTACCAGCAATTAACCGCAATTGCGATAGCTTTATTACTTCCGCTGAAATTAACTGAAATTGTAAACTTATATTAGGTCTGTTATTATTTCAAAGAGGTGCGCCTGTATCATTTGACAAAATTTATTATATTTCTGTCCGTGTTTATCAGCTCAGCGTTGATTGTAGTGTTATCTTGGGGTGATTCCATTGTCTAGTGAATTGTCCGTTAATCTAACGAAGTATTTTCTTACTTGCTTTATTCACTATTCATTACATCACAGTTATGTGGTCCGTGGGCGGGATTTGTCGGAATATTTTTGCTCCCGACCCCCCGAAAAACTGCCCAGTCCCATAGTATATTACTTCCATAGCAAAACGAAAACAACTCAGGATTAATCTTGACTATCTTACGGCATTTCCACTATTGGTCACAATTCGAACCGCTGCATACCTTCGCGATCAAGTTATCCTAATTCTTCATCAAGTCAGGATTTTTGACTCGTACTTCCACCGGCTTCTGTCCGCTGTTGCGTTTGAAAAGTATTCTGGTTGACATCTAATATCACTTGCTTGTTGATCAATAGATGATATTAGTCTTCCCTCTGATTTTCGTCCGTGAAATGATCGCTAAAGTATTGTGTCGTTCACGAGTTTCTCTTTATGCAAAACGCAATCCACTTTCTTGGGTGGCGTTTGTATCAAGTGGCAAAATCCCATAAAGCTGACCCTCGACTGGATGTTGTTTCCATTTGACATTGAGGACTGCTATGATAAGTGATATTATGTGAATATGCTTGGCCTAGTCTCAAAGATTTTGAATACCCTTCAAAAAAATTTCATTGAAATTCATTCAGAAATTTTGGAGATATCACGTGAACGGAAAGTAAGGATCCAGTTCGGCATTGTATTTGTATAGTAAATTGAACACACTACTAACGGGTGGAAACCAGCCAGGTTTAATTTATTCTATAAGTTGTAGCACTCCGAAGATTCTGGCCTAAAATGATTCTCCATATAATGTTCCTTTCTTACTCGGTTATTGTTACATACATACATACATACATACATAAAAGATATCATTATCATTAGGATTTAGAAACACAAGAAAAATCTAATGCAAATTTTAATAGATTTATCGTCGTCTCTCCAATCGGAAGAACCTGACCTAAAATTCGGGTTCTTATTGATAAAAAAAAATGTACATAATTCCTCGCCTGAATACATTTGTTATTGTGAGTGGATAAAATGACCTCTGTTTGCAAGGCATTGTTTTGAAAGCTGCAATACTTTTCTTTTCACTCACTCATAAAAAATCTCTCTTTATATATATATATATATATATATATATATATATATGTGTGTGTGTGTGTGTGTGTGTGTGTGCGCGTGTGTGTGTGTGTGTGTGCGCGTGTGTGTGTGTGTTTGTTTTTTGAAATTGTTAGAGACGCGATTCATGTCATATTTACGTCATTTTTAGATGGTCACAAAATGTGTTTATTCCAATGTAGGTTTCTATTCATTCACAAAAAATCGACCAAGCAGGCCTAGAATTGAAAAACGCTTAGAATAAAACAGGGAGCAGTGGGACGGAGGAGATGAAAGACACAGCATTAGCTCGATAACCATTATTCGATTTGCTAAAAAGCGGGAAAACGCATGAGCTCATTTATATGAAATCATCCTTATATAGGTAGAAGAATTTTTAGATGGTCACAAAATATATGTCCATTCCGGTATAGGTTTTTATTGTAATCAGAGCACCCCCAACCAATCGACTAAGCAGGCCTAAAATCGAAAAACACCAAAGACAGGTGGCGTAGGATAAGCAGGTGGTGAAAAAAACAATGCTGGCTCAATAAACATTATTGAAATTGCTGAAAAGGGAAAAACATCAGAGCTCATTTGATTATTGTCATCTTAGTAAAGGAAAACACCAATAATGTCTTAAATAGAATTCATTCTGGCCATATTCATTCTTCGACAGAATTTGGGTACAGAACATCATATTTTGACGCTGCGGTTGTTCAATTATTGACTGTGGTAGCGAGTCACTCTCTCTTTTCTAGCACTATTTCGACCTCCCTCCCACTTTCTATCCCTTTTTTCGTCTCTAATCTAAAGATCATGATCTGCAAATCGTGAGTCTAACAACGAATTATTACATCCACATCCTGCTCAAAAGGAAAAGGTCTTTCTTCGTTGATATTTTAAACACTCTTAAATTATTGACAAACCCCTACTGAGTTAACTTTATTTTCCTAACCTAACATCAATGACAAGTTCAGACTTCTGGTTAAGACTAAAAGGCGAAAAGTTTTAAATGATGGATACAGATGTAAGGGAAAACAGAGAGATGGATTCTATTCCTACATTATCAATTAATTGAAGGAAGGAAGGAAGATGGAGAGATATAGAGAAAGAGAGAAATAAAGAGAGGAAGACAAAATGTAAAGCTATTAACGCTAGTTTGAATTATCTGGTGGCGCTAGACAGATTCTTTTAATTAGAATTTATTACTTTTTCTTTATTCATTTCATCTCAACTATAACATTTTTATTTATTCTTTACTTTTCTCCGCCATGGTAGAAACTTAAAAATTTGCACGTACACTTTAGTGGATCTGATAACAGAAAAATCATGCACATTATGATACAAGCATGGAATTTATTGTGTTTGTTCTTCACGGGTTTCTAATCAGATCTACCTGACTGGACACTTGGAAATCCTAGATTGGGGCCATTTTGCAAGACCGCTGCCAAATTGGCCTCCCGAAGTAGTTTTTTTTTTCATAAAAATGAGTGGACTTAACCGATTAGAATGATTTTGGTATTTGAATGATTTTGGTTATCTCAAAACATGCTAGAATATACTTATCCAGTTTAATGCTGATATAATGATAGTCGAGGTATAATATGAAATTAGTAATAGAAAAATATCAGAAAAGATTATCAATATAACTTTATTAGAAAAGTAGCAAAAAGGATATCAATCTAATTGTATAATGAATAAGTGAATGTTTTTTCTAGATTCTGCTATTCACATATGCAGCTGCCGAGTGTTGTGCTAGAGAGCTTTGAATTAAAGAACTTTCATCTCCGGTTGCAACTTTTCTTACAGGAACACTTGTTCATTTCCTGAAAGCTAACTACAAGTGGGGGCAATGCGATGTCTCCTCTTTCAGTGTCCGCACTCACTCTGCAGGACTGCTGCCTGAAGATGATAGTCTGGCAGTAGGTGATCCAAGCCTGATAAGCAGCACACACTTGGCATGCTCTATGAGGGCTGCCTGTGATGAGGGAACCGAGTTGTACTTGCGAACAAATAGATCCAGTCCTGCTACATTTACGCCAGTGGCTACTCTTGATCTGTCATACGTGAGAACAACAAATCTCTCTAGCCGTTGTAGGTCAAGATCTCCGATGTTGGATGCTGATTGAGATTGGTGAAGGTTTCAGAAACCTCATCACAGAAGTACTAAGTCTTCCGTTTCCTGCGTAAGACAGACACAACATTACATCCAGCGAATGAACATAAGTATGTTATTCCATTGGCTTTGACAGGCCCTATTGCAGAAACTACCTCTAGACTTGGCCAGAGGCAATCTACATGGTCCGGTGTTTCATCTGTGGCATGTGTCAGCTTGGGACACAGCATCTAGAGACCTCCTTGTATTGCTAATACCATCTTCTCCTTTTGTCACATAAGTTTGCTTGTTGTCCTGTCGTATTGAAGACAGCTTCTCTGATTGTTTGCGGTCTCATTGGTTCCTGTAACTTTTCTCATTCTTCGTTCCATTTTTGACGTGGCTTCAGATTTCAGGCTTGACTTCTTGGCAACATTCAACACTATGTTCATACTTTTGTACTTGGATTCCACTCTCTGGATGGTGTCTAACTCAGTCTTGTAATTAAATGTCTTTGAGGTGCATGGGGAAGGGCATTGATCAGTGCTGTGCCATCTATGATGAGTGTTTCTTCCTTTTAGTTCTGGAATGTTCACTTGTCTTTGAAGAATTTTAGCCGACTGTTACTTTTGACGTATGAACTTTGCTATTGACACAAAGGAATGCAGGAGACGACTGGTTCTATTGCTTGAAGAAGTCACAATGCTTTTATTAGCATGGTGAAGAGTCATAAAAACAACTGACAGTTATCCCTCAACACCTTCTCCTTAGAACTGACTTCAGCTTGCTTTATGACTTGTTTAAAAACTGGATAGATCGGACCTTCATTTTTGTAGCCCCTTTATGAATGACTGGAAATGTTCTTTGTCCCGCTAGAGATATGTACCAAACATTTCGGCAAAAGCTGAGTATTCAACCTTCATTGTGTCTAGCGCTAGTAGGTCCGCTGACTCTTCTTGGAATTGGTTGCCTATCTCCTGTAACACTACAGAGAGCGTTTCACATTCTCAAAGAAAGATCCCTGGGCACCCCGTTTCTGCAGCCATTGTTTGCATCTTTCACATCTACCACAGCCTCGTATCCAGCTAGCAAACGGCTTACTTTGCGTATTTTCAAACAAGGTTCAAGATTGAACAATAGCTTTTACATCGATGTAGCTAATGATACCAATTTAGCTATTCTGGAGCTAGATTTAGTTCCTTTTTAACTCAATAATGAAATCAAAATGAAACCTTCAGACACTGTTTAATAATTTGGATCGAACCTTTAGGAACCTTTTCGAAACAAAAACGTAACTTTTAAAACAAGGATTTATCAGGGTTTACATCATTAACAGAAATATTGTTCCGTTATGAAATTTAATCATTTCCAACGCCTTATATTTATTTTTGATAAACTATTTGAGTTGTGTCATTTATCTTATTTTTCCATTTGTGCCATTTTTAGCGGTCCATTTCCATCTGTGCAATTTTTACCTGTGTCGTTATTACCTAAATTTATCCCTTCCATCAACTTCGACGACTGAATTAATTTGTTCATGGGCTTAGTTAATCGCCAGATCAGAAAATTTTTATCTAGAGTTGTGAACAAAGTTGCCCTTGTGAAACCACCTCCGGATGTCGTTGGTAGTATATACTGAGTCGTGGTATGCTTCTATCAGGATCTGTGTAGGTCCGTATATATATATATATACATACATACATACATACATACATATATATGTGTGTGTGTGTGTGTGTGTGTGTCACAGACACATGATAGCATCAGTCCTTGTGGTAGTTGTCTGTCAACAACAGGTCATTGACTCCTTGGCCGGGTCATAATTCAATGATTATTCCTCATTAAACATTATCTCGGCTTTTCCTCTTTTTCACCTATGGGTTAACCATCCTGTTTTCGTTAATTATTGATTTATTTTGTTGTCATAGAATATTTTAATACGCTAAAAACACCATGTTCATGTAAACCAATAGATGGGACGTAACTCCCATGAAATGAATACGTTCACTATGGAAAAACTTGGATTTTATCAATTTCAAAACAACTTCCTAGGAACCAATCAGGTATCGAAACATTCTGATCTGGTTTCAAAAGAGCCTTGCTCCACACCCACTGTCTGCTCAGCTGTGATGCGTAGCCTACTCAGCCATATTTGCTGCTGACATTTGAAGCGAACTCTGTTAGATGAACTTTGTGATGTAACCATTTATGAATTACCCGTAGCATCTTTTTCTGGTTATTTGTACAAAAAAGTTTCCTCATCGAAGCAAAACGGATAACAAATATGTCGATGCCAGTATGTCTGATCGGCCAATATTGGGCGAGGCTAATTGATAAATCGATCGGGCGCTACATAAAATCAGCAATCCAATCTTACAGACCCAAAACCATAAGAATCGACGCCCAAATCATTGAAATCGACCCGTATACACATTTGTATACAAAAGAATCTTTGTGAAGCCAATCTGGCAGCCATCTTGAAAAATAGCTGATATCTTGGATTATCAAGTGGCCAATCGGTGAGATCTGATCAGAAACCTCTGGGGAACGAGCACCCCAAAGTTCATGCTTGTATCATAATCTGCACATTAATTCTCAAATATGCATTTTATCTGCTCCTCTACTCCCCTCAACGAGTAGGGAAGCAATTTTTTTAATTCGGCTAAGTGGCTGAAATAGTTGCGTTCCGAGTAGAGTCTGACTTTGAAGCAAGCAGTCTTGTTTACTGTGTTGTCTCTTGGCGTCAGTCAAAAAATTGTTGCTCTTGGATGAAAACATAATTCGCTGGAAGCGAATGAAAATACGAAAGAAAAAACTGTCTTCTTGTTTGAATTTCGTTACACGGGTTGTTTTAACGATCATGCATAATATTGTGTGAAAACCGAACGCTTACACGAGGGAAATAGTTCGACTTCATCATACTTGATGGAAAACTGATTTTATCTGCATATGGAGACTGTCTTACGGGATTTTAATGTCAAGAATCTAAGATCAACCACTCAGACGACAATTATAGCTAATTACGTTAATATTTCACTGGACACACATTCAACAAACATTTTATAGTCTATGTAAAAAAAAAAGCAGGAAAGGTGGGGTTGGTTGAGCGGGAAATAGCCAGTGTGAGAGAACTACTTACTTTATACTTACTACATCCACTGTCAACAAATACTTGAACGTTTATCTCTGGCGCTAGGAAATGATTCGTTCTACTTTATGGACTTTTCAACAATAAAGCTACTGTCGATATTTCAATACTTTTATCTTTTATACGGATAAAAGAGAATAGACAATTGTTTACGACCAGAACATACACACAGTACCCTTTGATACAAATAGTTACCAACAATACAGCTACTTGTACAACCACCCCCAAAGTTTCGACTTGAGTCTGGGTAACCCTTTTTGCTTTGTCTCGTTATGATCCCACTTCAATGTATCTTTTAAACATGTCATTTCAACAAATATGCCTTGAGATTGATCAAAACTACAATTGCACTGAAGAAAGTTTTTGAAGAGTATTGAATGAATTATAATAGGAAAATATTTTTTTCACAAGCAATTGTACTCATCATCATCAGTCTTTTAACATTCATCGTTGGACATAGACTTTCCTCAGGATTCACGAAACTTCTCTATCGTGGGCGTCGCAGAGCCAGTACTTTCTGAATTCATCTATTTCGTCTCTCCATCTAATACTCTGACAGCCTCGGTTGTGCATGTGGTCTCTTGTGAGTCGTGATGTCCATTGGTTGTCTGCGATTCTTGCAACATGACCAGCCCATTGCCATTTGAGTTTTTAATGGATTCTATGATGTTTCGGATTCCTGTTTTCTCCTGGATATATTGTGACGTCTTGTGACATCTCCCTACAAGGTTGAGCATAATTCTGTCGTGTGCACGTGGCATGGTTCTCAGTTTGCGGGTCAGTCTCTTGGTTAGGTTCCATGTTCTAGCTCCATAAGTGACTATCGGAAGGATGCATTGGTTGAATACCCACTTTCTAGGATTAGTGGGATCTTCTTGTTTTGAAAGTTGAGCTTGATCTGCCGAAGGCTTGCCATCTTAGAGTGATTCTTCGTTTGATTTCTTCTTCTTTTGATGGTCGTTGTCCTAGGTAGATGTAGTGGTCTACTTTGTCTAGTTTGGCGTCTTCGATTTTTAACTTTATGTTCCTATTTCCAACGTGATTATTGTACATGATCTTTGTCTTACTGAAAGTCATGTGTAGACCGACTTTCTCGCTCTCTTCATCTAATTGGGGGTCGTTTAGGTTCTCTGCGAAAAGGGTAATATCGTTTGCAAATCAGAGGTTGATGAGATATTGGCCGTATATTTTGATTCATTTGTTCTTCCAGTCAAGGTTTCTGAAAATCATCTAGCAGGCAGTGAAAAGTTTGAGTGAACCGGTATCACCTTGTCTTACCCTTTTTTTGGAACCGGAAAGGCTCCGAGTCTTTATGTAGCCTGATAAAGGAACTGCTGCACTCTGATGTATACGGGGTCTACACCTTGTAGAGTGATGGCCTTCATGACCATAGAGATTTCCTTTTTAAAGTCGATAAATGCTACCACAAGCGGCATCTTATATTTTGCTGTTTTTTTCTTTCAGCTGATTTATTGAATGCAGGGGATCCATGGATGAGTAGCTTCTTCTGAAGCCATCTTTTTCCCTTGGTTGTTTTTCATCTAGTGTTTTTGTAATTCGGTTGGTGATGATTTTTGTGAAAAATCTGTACATTCATTAGGCTTATAGGTCTGTACTTATTGAGGTTTGGGTTTCCTTTTTATATAAAAGCATTATGATTGCAGTGTTCCTATTTTCCAGGACTTTGTTTTAGGCATAAGCTGAATAGAATGGCCAGTTTCCTCGTGATGATATTACCTGTTTTTTTCTGAGTTGGTCAATGGTGATTTTGTCTGGTCCAGGAGCTTTTACTTTCTTTGTTTGATGGCTTGTTTCACCTCCTACGGGGTTACTTCTGGAAAATCCCCGAGCTGATTGCTCGCGTCTTGCGTATTCTGTTCATTGTTTTTTAGTCCTTGTTTGGAGGAATAAAGCTCTTAGTAGAATTCTTAGGCTCGTTCGACAATCCTGTCTATCTGTTACTAGATCTCCAAGTTCCTCAAGTATGCTGGTTATTCACTTCTGTCCTGGATTGAGACTTTTGTCTGTAGCTTTAAAGCCTCGACTTTTTTCGAGAGTCGATTCGATGATTGCTGTTGTGCATCTTCTTTTTTCACCTATTCGTTTCCTTTGTGGAACATTTTCTATATTCTTTGTTTGTGTTAACTTGCATCTTACATCTCAACATTCGGTGGTCGCTTCCTACGTTGACTTGGTTTAGAACTTGAATATCTTTGATAGTGTCGCTTTTGTGCGTTAAGATGTTGTCTATTTCGTTGTTAGTTTTGTGATTGGATCTCTTCCAAGTCCATTTTCTATTGTTTTTTTTTTGTTTTTGTTTTTTGTTCTTTTGAAGAGGGTGTTCATGATTTCGAACCCTTTAGCCGTTGCAAAATTTACGAGGTCTTTTCCTCTCTCGTTTCATTCCTTATATCCAAATTTACCACTGCAATTTTCATTTCCTTTTCCTACCTTTATGTTGAAGTTTCCCATGATGACATTGAAGTATTTTCTGGTGTCTAGGAGTAGGAAGTTGAATTCATCATAGAACTTGTCATTTTCCTCTGAGGGTGATTGCAAAGTGGGAGCGTAGACTACGATGATATTCAGTTTGTACACCTTTGAAAATTGTATGGTGACACTTGCTAGTCGAGACGACTATGAAGCCTGTCATATTGTCTTTGAGGTCTTTATTGATGAGAAAGCCTGCTCCACTTTGTTTTACCTTTTGTTTTCTTTTCTGTAGTTGTAAAGAAGATGTTTTCTCTTTAGTTCGATTGGTTCTTCTCCGTATCTCCTCATCTCGCTAATACCTATGATGTCTCATTTGATGTTTTTAATTTCATTTTCTAGATCAGTTAGGTACATGCCAGTTGGGAGTGTTCTGACGTTGCAGGTGCCAATGTATAGCTTTATTCTTTTGATGAATCCTGGATCATTTAGCGGTGCCACATACACCTCTTCGAACGCTTCCATCAGCGTTGTCTTCGCACCACCCTCAAAGTGCGCTGGTACGATTTTATCCGAAACAACGGAATTCTCACGACTGCCAGCACCTCCATCATTGAGGACATGCTGCAAAAACGCAGTTGCCCTCAGCAAGGCCACGTTTGGATGGTTTGGGGGCTATGTTTGGGTAGTCGCTGTTGGACTGACGTCCCGTCAGGAACGGGTATTCTCTTGGTGAAGTGTTTGGGTAGTCGCCGTTAGAGCACATCATCCCCACCTAAGACAAGTGATGTAGCTGGGCCTTTTGGGACCGAGGACTCAGCAGGAACGGCCGGTGTTATTTTCTTTGTATGAACCATGGGGAGTGTTGGGCCATGCCCTGCCACGCTGGCCCATGACACGTGGGAGGGTCTGGTGGATTGGTCACTGCCGATGTTGTTCAGAATGGCCTTAGAGCTCCACTGGCTCGTAAGACCCTTCGAATCCGTTCTTGGAATGTAGGTATGGGTGTCCATGGAATATGGTACATTTTTTCCAGGACCAGTAAGAAAATCATTCAGTGTGGGTTTGTACTACGTGTACTTAGATCGTTATTTTGTGTTTGATCGTGCCTCTCTCTTATTTTTTAAAGTTTGTTAAAGTTCAGAAATTGCATAATTAAAAAACCAAGTTTTACTCTCGTAGATCTCTTCTGCGTGTGCTTCAGAGAGATAGAGAAATAAAGACAGAAAGAGATCGTTACCCACATAATCTAGTGTTAAATTTTAAGAAAATCCTGAAAAGAAAAGTATTCTGAGAATAATCAAAAACAAAACAAGCTCATTTAAATCGTACTAAAAGGAAGAATATGTTAAACTCTTAGTACGTGTGAAAGTTAATTTTCGTAATAAATGAAATTCAAATCCAACTTAGTTTTGCTAGGTATAACGATGGTCTGCCAAAAGGCATTTCTTACAACTTCAATCTGTTAACAACTGTGTGGAAAACCACATCTAGGTATCTAATATTTCCCTGAGTGACTATCAGACAGTGCTTTTTAAGAAATAACATTATGAAGCATTGAGTATATTACCTGATGGTGTAGCGAGTTTTCGAAAATATACCAATCAGATTTATTGAAGTTGTTGAGAATTAAATGTATGTAAATTACCTGTCTTCGTCATTTTGTTTTTAACAGAACTGTAAGCATATATTATTGTGTCCAGACAGTGGAATAACTTTTGCTGTTAATAAGTTCTGAGACAGCGATTAGAGGTGTGTATTTCATGATCTACTGTCGTTCTACTTTATATAAAGTTCTAGAACTCTGATGTTTTTGTATATTCAAAATTGGATTAAGCAGTATCCGAAGAGAACAGAATGTTTTTCTTCTCCTTATCTTTTTGTGTTTACATACACCAGCAGACTTTTATATTCCTGTAAGCTCCCCCACATCCAGACACACACAGATATATTTATATAATTGAATTTAGGGAGACTTTTTAACTATACCAAACGTGCAGTGTTGCCGCCTCTCTTCATCCCTGATTCTGCAGCTGGCTTCAGCGAGTGAGGAAGTTTGTGAGATCTCGTGGCGCTATGCTTGCCTCTATTTCCCAGTTGTGGTGGTCAATTCCACGGGGGTGGGAGGCTAGGGTCTGTTTTAGGAAGTGCCCCACTGTTTCGTCCAAACGTGGCCTGCTGGAGGCAACTGCGTTTTTGCATCATGTCCTTAATGATGGAGGTGCTGGCTGTCGTGAGAATTTCGTTGTTTCTGATAAAATCGTGCCAGCGCACTTTGAGGGTGGTGCGAAGACAACGCTGATGAAAGCGTTCGAGGAGGTGTATGTGGCGCTGCTAAATGATCCAGGATTCGGTACCATATAGGAGGATGGACAGCATAACATCTCTGCATCTTCAGTTTAGTGCTTTTCCTCAGGTTGTTGTTGGGCCAGACACGTATTTGTTGTCTGTTGAAAGCCTTGTTTGCATTTGCCAGCATGTTTATATATAGAGAGAGAGAGATAGAGAGGGAAAAATATATAACAATGAATGTCTCTATTAGGTGATTTTAAACATACAAAGAATTGGAAATGGGGAAGTTGGAATACGACGTACTCCTGCGTACCCTAGCCCAAATTTCCTCCAAAGAACCAAATAATCTACCTGAAATTTAAAAAAAAAAAATACTTCGAATTTCGATGAGAAAATAGTTTCTTGATTTATTTTTTTTAATCGAGGTGAATTTTCTTTTAAAAAAAACCTAAAATTTTGATGATTATCAGCTTTTTCACGATTTTTTTGCCGTTTTAACGTCGTCACTTTTAAAACAACATGGATGTCTCATTGAGTGGGTGCAGCAGGACGTCCTGAGTCAAGTGTAACATCCGTCCCATGGTTAAGATAGCATTTTTGTGGACTAGAGGGATTTTCCAGTTTGTTTGTTTTGTTTTTGCGTTTTCCGGTTAGTACATCAGCTAAAGTTTTAACTTCTATTGCGATGTAGAATATACGTCAGCAGTGATAGTTTTGTTAAGAACAAGTCGCTGTCTGCATCCATTGCATCGCACGTCCCAACAATATACAGTACCTGTCATAAGTATTTGAACAAACAGCCATTTCACTTCAGATCGCTTCCGTTTGAGAGTTTAAAAAAAAGGAACATTACGTAAGAAACCAGAACCAATTTTTGGTTCCTATCCTTCAGGAAGTTCGTTCAGAATTGATCGAGGAGATCAAAAATATTAAAGTTACATTACTAAATGAAAGAGTCGCCAAACTAGAGAGTTAATTTTGATCCTATTGAGCTCAAAATCCATAATGGTCCGTGGAATCTTTGGGAATAAAACGGATCCTGTGCTTTTCCAAGTATTTACGAGCAAAATCTTTTTATCAATAATAATTTTTATATAACGTGGTATTTGGACATGAATTATGTAGATTGCAAAAGATTGATTCTTTTCGCGTAATGTTCCTGTTCTTAACTCTCGAATTCAAGGTTTCCTGGTCATTGATAATCCACATCTTCTTGTTTTTCAATGAAGATTGATTGTCATAGCTGGCTAAATGATTTAGAAAAACAAAAAATGTAAAATTGGGCGATTAAACCGTTAGGTTCCCCTTTTGAGTATCAAGGTTACTATGCTGATTTTAATTCATTTAAAAACCGGTTAGTAACCCTCACAAATCTCTTTGATTAAATAAAGTAATGATAACATAATGAGGGCATGATCCATTTCCGTTGGGCATAAATTAATCTGACGTGTGCACCGAACCAAGGGGGAGGGGGGTAATTTTACGACGAGAAATTAGAAATAATTCGGAAACCTAATTCAAGCATTGTTAGAGGATATGATTAACACAAAATACTAAAACGAATCACCGTAGCCCCACAAATGGTTTCCCCGACTAACCAGCCAAGTGGGTTACAGATTCTTCTCTCCTTGCCCGTCGTTCTGTCGGTGTGTCTGTCTGTATCTCCAGGTGCTCCTGGTAACACTTTTATGGCTACAACCTTGAAAATTTACACGAGTACACCTCTAAGCATTATTTTAAAAAGTGATGAGAGGTGCTATGGTCATTTTGGATCAACAATGCCCAAATATTGAGTTGGTATGTTTTTAGATGATTTTTGATAAAAGAAGTATTTTTTTAGATAATTAGTTCTGGTACGGATTATTGATATCATATTTGCTATATCTGTTCACACACTCAATGCATCATAGAAATTTTGGCATCTGCTTGTTTTTTGCTTGCGCTTATAATATTTCCCAAGTATATATGTGTTAATTAGAGTGAATAAAAGGTTTGACGTATCAAATAGATACTAACGAACTATACTACTTATATATATATATATATATATATATATATATATATATATATATATATATATATATATATATATAAATAAAAATAAAAAATTATGTCATCTTCAGACAGCTGTTTCGTTGTATTACAACTCTTCAGTGTGGCTATAGACTTTCCATTATCCCATCCAGTACCACGAGGCAGGAGTGAAACCTTCGCTTCAGACTGGGGGCCTATATCCTACCTCTGAGCTACGGAACTGGACGGTCAGTAAGGCTGAATTTAAGCGATATAGGTTAAATTCCCCATCCACCAGTGCTCTATTCCTATGGAGGAGCATTATATTTCATTTTAGCTGGGGTATCTGGCATTGCGTATTCAATCCTGAAAGGCCGTGAAGTAAATTTATGAGTTGCCCGAGGAACTGATCGGATGGGTCAAAATATCAAATTGACCTTTTTTTGAAAATGCCAAGATTGACCTGACATTAAATTGACCTCCAGGGGTCATCAAAAGTCAGTATCATCTATCTTTTGTTCATCCTAAACTCAAGTTATCCTTGTACACAAACTTGCACCCTTTGAGGTTCAGCTGTCTCTGTTAGATATGAAAATGCTAAAATTGACCTGATCTCAAATCAACTATTAGGAGTTACTAGAGATCATTGCCACCTAGCATACGTTAATCCTGAGGTCAAGTTACCCAAGTACACAAATTTACAACCTTGAGGGTTCAGTCGTCCCTGCTAGATTTGAAAATGTTAAAATTGACCTGACCTTAAGTTGACCTTTAGGGGTTATTACCATCTATTTTATTTTCATCATTGTGTCAAGTTCCCTTTATACACAATATTTCAGCTTGCGTGGTGCATCTATTCGGGAGTCAATAAAAACATATAAACAAACATTTGCCATACATATCTATATAAAAAATTATATTAGACGGGAGCTCCTTCCAGCAGCCAGACTTTCTCTTGCAACCGCTACAGAAGAGCCTGCATCTCCCACAAGTCTTACCTGCTCACCAAAAGGGAACTACAACAGACGTGGTAAAGCATCCCAAATCTTCGTTTATGAAGCCAAGCCATGGGAAGGTAGGCATTTTTTCACAACTACAAAGTATATCCTGTATATATCAATTTTACTGCTTGGTTATATTTAAGACAAAAGCTCATTGTTTAAAAAGTTGAAATGTTTGCGTAAGAGTAAAATTATAATGTAAGTAGGGCAGTATGAACAATTATATGAATACAGCGAAATGTCTGCAGGACACGATCTTCAAGGTAGGGGTCAACAAGTGGAAAACACTCAGGAAAGGTAAAAGAGTATACACCGGTCATTAAAAAACTTGACTGCGCTAACTGCTCACCTGACTTCATTAAAAACTACAAGCAAGTCGAAACAGAATTCAGTTTCCCATACAATATTATTCCAAAACTACGTATCCCATTCTAACTACTTTATCAGTTGTTCCTGTAGTAAAACAAGTCGACCCGAATTGAAAGAGAGAATTCTTCATCAGTTTTTGCATACGTAAGTCTTATTCGAACCGTCATGACGTCACTGGTTTTGGTGCGGTCATCATCATTCTTGTGACAAACGAAAATAAATCCAAAACTCAATTGTAGGAGTTTGACAATATTTTCATATAATAGAAATTCAATGTTTCTATTATTATTCGGACTATCCTCATCTTGGTTGTTTTTCATACAAAGTTTCGGCCATTGTACTCTACGGCCTTCATCAGGTATCATCTGGTAGGTGTGGGGAAGTAACGAGCCGAACCCTTTATTTAACCGACGGGGGTTGATTGACCGCACTGTGGACACATAGCGTAGTGGTTACAGAATCAGACAAAATCACTGCAAGTAATCTGATGGTTCTAGGTTCAATCCCAGTGTGAGACAATAATAATACTACTAATGCTCAGAAGTGGTCAATATACCCGAATAATAATAGAAATAATAATAATACTTCATCTCGAAAATTCAGAGATATAGAAATTCAATGTTTACACACAAAAAAAAAAACACCGAGAACTACAAACGCGAGTCTTAAACTCAAAAGTCTTTGATTTTTATGTCTGACAAATCAACGATAATAAAGTCAACTGTAGGAGTTTGACAATAAATGTGTGTAACTGACAAATTCGTCGAAATAATGACAGAATTAATAGCCAAACCATGATTTTATTCTGCACCTTCCAGAACAAGTTCGTGTGTAGGAAACTGTCATAAAACTATAGACACAGGTTTCTTCAGTTTTCAAGTTGGTCCGGCTGGCTATGTATATATGACGTGAACAGGCCGTACCAATGAAGCTAAAGGACTAAAAATTCAAACCTTTACTCCTTATTCCAGTCCCTAAATAGATTCTAGTTGGGGTCTCATTTTGCAATGTAAGTTTATGCTAAATTGGTCTGTCTTTGTGTCAGATTGTGTTCATGCTTGTTCGTTTTTTAAATGCAGACTTTTTGTGGTCAAATACGAGAGAAGTGACTTATTCATTGATTACCTCTTTTCCTAATGTTTCAATTGATCACCCCAACGTGGCATATTGCGAAAAGACATGGTTGCGCGAAAGTTTCTGTTGAGTGATTAACCAGACCTGTATACATATGAAATCTCAAATACCCAAGGAGGCAAATATATACACAAGTATAATTCATAGCTGAGCCACACAGTGTCAAGATGAAATTAATTTTATCTACGAGTGATAAGACTGCATTATATTCACTTCTTAGTCTCGCAAGACCGACCAAAATATAACAAATTTGTTCATATCTTTATTGCTTCGTTTTTACCTCAATGACACATGCGTGGGCTAAGGCACAATAAAGACATCTGTGAAGATAGAATGCCTTGTTAAAAATGATCTATTCTCTAAGTGTCAAATGAAGGAGGCTTGTCTGATTTTTGTTTGGCGGTTTTTCATCAGTCTATGTGGTTTGTTCGAGCTATTTTCCCCGTCTTCGTTGTTTTGTTTTTTTTTTTGTTTTGTTTTTTCTTGCTTTCTATCAAACTCCTTGTGCTGTTGAGTTTTTGATTTATCTTCATTTGTCATGACAATGACAATGACCACATCAAAAACCAGCGACGTCATGTGTGAATAACTGTGACGTACACAAAAACTAATGATGAATTCAGTCTCTTAACTCATCAGGCTGGCATGTTACGCAAAAGTTTGCCAATGTCATTTACAGGAACTGCTAATAAAGGACGTTAAATTGGACACGTAGTTATGATATAATATTCTATGGAGAAATAAATCCTGCTTTGTTAGTCTTTTAGAATTTAATGAAACCGTGGAGTTTAACCCTATCTCAGCCAAACTTGTTTTAATTCGTTTATCACAACACTCCAATCTATTCCTGTGTCTATTTTGTTCTAGAATTAGGCATTCTAAAAAAAATACGACACCTGAGGAAGGCCGAAGTGTATAGTGGACGGAACTTCATGATGAAAAAGAAAAACAAAAACTACGGGGTAATTAGTTTGATTTAGGATTGCTATGTAGTTAAAGACGTTTCTGAATAAGCAATAAAAATGACCAAATGCCGAAATAGTCTTTAAAACATTGCAGCATTTCACACACAAAAATTAACGATTAAAATATTACTTCAACAAAGTCAACTTATTTCAATCACTTCTTATTTCAAAGTCCTTGAGCGGGATCCTCAAACTTTTTAGACCATTGCCTCCTGCATGCAATCTTTGAACCCTCATCGATATTAAGATTTGTTATTTGTACATTATACTTTTATACATGGTAAACTATATTATTGAGACCATCAGTCGTTCTCAATACTGACTTAGTCTCAAGGTCATGATTGTCAAAAGCTGACACGCACATTTCGACGGTAGTATAGTACTGTAAGTTTGGTTTTTAGTTCCTGCACGTGGGCGTTAGTGGGAATGTTGATGGAGGAAGGGAGATGTATGGTTGCCATGACAGCTTGGAGAATATGCGCGCCACGTGACGGACAGACTATTTGAGAAACAGAAAACACATGGAATTTAACCCATGTGTGCTTCCCGACGTAAGGAGAATTAGAAGACAGATAACCATGACTGTTGAGTGATAAATGAGTTGTCATTTCATTCACGAGCGATGGAGGTGTATACACGATTTGATCTAGTGGTGGGGACACGATTAAGTAGCTGTGCCTACGAGAGATAAAGCGTAAAGTTTTGCACAGTGATTGGTCACGGTGAAAAGATGGTAAAGTGCGGATCGGCTGGGAAGCCGGCGAAATGATACCGATCCTATAGAGGAGGGAGAGAGAGAGGGAGTAATCGGCACCGGGGCAAATGAGAAATTGAACACGGTTTTTATAGGGAGTTGTCGTAGGAAGTGACGTTTTTTGATATTCAGCCAAGAGTAGAGTCTCATATTGAATCTCAACTGAAAGTATAGAAGGCGTCGCAGTAATATCTCGAATTTCACGTAAAGCATACGATACACAATACTAATACATTGATCTATTATAGTCGTAAATTTTCTTTTATTGTTATCGCAGTATTGAAGTTGTAGTAGTAGAATAGTCAGCAATGGTGGTAGGTGGAATCTCAAGAATTAATTAATGGGTGAGTCCTAATAAGAGCGGCTGGGGGTGGAAATCTTCTCCAATATCTTCAAGCAGGGCTGGGGACGGCAATTAGACACTTGAGATTATGCAGTTATTCAGATTTTTATCTAAGTTTTTTTTTTGCAAATAAGTTGACGTACTTGGTTTATATGGGCTAATTTCCCAATCATTATTGACATTTTGGAAACTTATAGTTGACAAAGAATAATGGTACTGTACAATTGTTTTATCCAACCCCAACTTAATATACCTATATCAAAAGATGATATTATTCTTCGCTAGTAACAGCGTTGTTGCCAAGAAATATTTCGAACATATCCTTTTGTGCCCACCTGCCCTTGAAACGTGAAAGCAGGCGCTCGTGAATTCTGTGGGTGATTACAGTTTCAACGCTTGCATCAGGTGACAACAGTTCGAAAAGCTCCCAGGTGTGTATGAAAAGGAGAAGGTTTGCTTCCTTCAGAACGACATTCCAACATACGACACTTGAGGAAGTCTGTAATGAATAGCGGCTGAAACTCTGAGATAAAAAAAGAAAAGTGAAAAAATAGGTAAATATTCTGAACCTGGATTTCTAGATAGTTGAAGACGTTTCTGGCTCAAAACTCACAAAAGTGGCTGAATGCCAGGATTGCCTATAAAACATTGCAATACTACAGTACACACCAAAAATAAGAATTTAATTAAAATATCACTTGAACAAAGTCAACCTCCGCTGGAGGCAGAGATTCAATACCAGTCTCTTGAGGCCGGCCAGAGGTTTAATATTAGCCTCTTAATGCGGATTTAAACCTCCACCTCCAGCAGACTAGCTCGATTTCCTAATTCGATATTATCCCAACGCCTCAAAGAAAGAAAATTCACCCATTGTACATAGATTTAAATTGTTTGGTTTGGGTGAGAACAAATGCCGTGAAACTCAATTATCATGTATGATATGGTCGGGTTATTTTCCTCGTCCATGCGTTCATTTATTCACAACATCTTGACCGTGTAACCCCTGGCCCACGTTGGGTGTTGTTCATTCTAGAATCACTATACAAAACGCATGTTTGATTGGACTGGACATTTCACATTCGTTTTTGTTGATTTTTTTTTTTTTTTTTGCATATTCGGGTAGTGTTTTCGATGTTCTGCCGAGTGTTCCCCTGCATTGGATGATCTGTTTGCTTCTACCGAGAAGTCCCTCATGGTAAGAGGCTCCCAGATGCTATTTATATCGATGCTTGGTTGGCTGATTGGTTCGATCGAAGAACAATAGTCCAACCATATCTCTTGTTGATTAATACACTCCGTCTAACGAAATTCAGACAAGAACCGTGAGATTTGTTTTGCCGTAATACCAATGTTACTCTCAGACCCATTTTTCCGGAGCAAACGAAATGACTAACATTACAATCGGAAATCCCATGATACAGATTGGTTGACTGATAAAATTTAGAGCAATGTCAAGTGAGGGGAATAACGGAACACTAGTCATTTCATTTTTTTAAAAAAACATTTCCAATACGCTTACCGCGCTAGGAAAGTAAATGTCCCAAGCAATAATTTAAACGTATCACGTTTATAGAAATCATGCATTTGAAGTCGCAGAAATTTGAGAGTTTTTTTCTCTTGGTAAAGGTGTTTGTTCCTGCTTATGACTAAATCACTAAGACGGGCTGTTTTCACCCTGACAGAAATCAATTTTTCCAATACGAACGTTTGGTGATGAATTTCACCCAAACTCAATTTCAATTGCATGCTCTACTCACTGAGTCGATTTATTTTTGTTAACTCTCTTGTGCGAGGGGGCAAGTGGAGCCTCCCAGATTCGCCCGAGTTTTCTTAAGTATTGCATTTTTTATTCATTTATTTATTTGTACGATCCAAGGTCCTGAGCCATGACATCGAACCAGCGGGTACGGGAAGCGCTCCTGGGTCACCTCCAGCCAGCCCACTGGGGTTGAAAGTTCAGGATGGCGTACATTGGGGTGTTCTGGAGAGAGACGTATTATATAGCTGTACCAACGGAGACGCTTTGTCGCAAGGTGGGAGGCTGCTGGAATAGCTCTCGTAGCTTCTCATCGGGAACGTGCTGGAATCATTGAATGTCTTCGATTGTCTTGGCAGCTTGCTGTCAAAGCCGTTGACCCTGGCCACCAGGTCTCAGACCCTCTCGGGAAGACCGATAACACCGAGGCTACACACGAAACTTCGTTCCTTGGTAGATCATCCGATGTCTCCACAAGGGTCTCCATATGTGCTGATGCCGGTCAATTTCAGGTTTGAGGTCCCGTTTTGGAAATAGTCGATCCGAGGTATTCAAAGACAGGGACAAATTCCACAGTGATATTGTCGAAATGGAGTGTGGTAGAATCGGGGCCATCGCAAACGTAAAAGGGGTTCGGTCTTCGACTAACTGACGCTTGGACCGAGCTTGTTTGCGTATGAGTTACAATGGTGGCGTTTATTTGTAAATTTACTGTTACAAACGTGACATACGATCAGTTCTGGTGTTTCTAAATGATAAATAGAAAAAGGGAGAATCATGCAAAACGCGTGCAATCTATTTTTCCTCAAGGGAGGTAATCAGAAATCAACAACAACACAGCCAAACAAGGCATATTGAATATATTTCGTAAAAGGCATCTTTGCATTCATTCAACAAATTAGTGGCTGAAGTGGTTTGAATATACATATATATATATATATATATATATATATATATATATATATATATATATATGTGTGTGTATATATATATATATGTGTGTGTATATATATATATATATGTGTGTATATATATATATATATGTGTGTATATATATATATATATGTGTGTATATATATATATATATGTGTATATATATATATATATATATATATATATATATATATATATATATATGAAGGAGAGAGGGGAGAAAAGGAGTGAGATATGTATTTTTGTGTGTATGCAGTTTGTTTTCTCTTTTTTATTTTATATTCGGATGCATATATGTACATATGTTTTACAGTTTAACCGTCTGTAGGGTGTAAAACTTAAAAATAACTGAACTATGACGAAATTGAAAGACAACAGAAGTTATATCAACTTAGCCAAGTTAAAACCTCCCACCACACCTAAAATGCGTGTATGCATACAACATGCACACAAACTCTCACACACGCACATGGGTGCAAGCACTCACTGGTTCATATATGTATTTACTTGATATTTTCAATTTTCTATTTTCATACATAGCAATTTTTTGTTCGGACAATCTCGTCTCTTGGCGGATTCATTCTACGGTCCTCTTCATGCTTAAAATGTAATATTTGTAAGGAAAGGGAGTCTCTCCTGTTGGTATCTTTCTCCTGTGGTTTTACTTGGTTTTAATTCAATAAATTTAGCATAAAGGCCAAAGCAGAATGATGGGGGGGGGGGTCTTTGGTCTCCTGTTGACTATCCTACACTCAACTAGATTCTTTCGTGGCCCATTCATACTTGCAATATCTTTCTCCAGTGTTGCAAAGCAAAAGAAAAAAAATGGTATCAAATGCATTGTTGAAATAGAATATTTACAAGTGTTGCAGTTAACCCTCGAATTTTCTGTTTGATACCGGTTTTTTTTGGGGGGGGGGGCTTTTCACCAGTTGAGAAAGAGATTAATAAGAGAGACTGTCTTTCATTACAGACATTACCGTATTTTTGCAGAAACATTTTTTTTATAAATAAAAAGTCCCCTGATCTTCATAGCCCTCTACACTATCAAGTCATTTTGATGTACTCATCTATTCAAATCTATATTAACATCCACGGTGGCTGGCTGTTTACATAATTTACATAACACAGTAACGTTAAAAAACAATTGATCAAGCGTTTGCTTCCCGAGACAGAACTTGGTAGAAAAATGTGTGTCTTATATGCTGTAAAATACAGTTCATTTTACTCCTGAAGAAGGCCGTAAAACGAATTGAACGAAATGTAGTATGAACAACACAGGTGAGAAGAAGAGATTAGATTGTCTGAACAAAAAAGAATTTTCATAAGAAAGTCAAATATTGTGAGAAAATTTAAAGAAACATTTTATTTTTTTCTATGCTATCAATTTTTCTAATTAGAATTATCCTTATTTCGAAGAAATAATCGAGACGAAGTTGTTATAAAAAAAAATGTAGTTTTACGTTGACCGATATTCGAAAACATTGTGTTAAAAGTATTATGACCAGAGTTATTAAAAAAATTGATATTTGTGGTATCTAAATTTAAATTCATTCGCAAATTCATTAACATTATATCCTTTGCGGCTGAATTTGATAAAATACAGTTTTTAATGGTCAAGTTATCTGCTTTCATTTGTTCTGTAATTAGTAGTTATCCCCCTTTTTTCTTTGTGAACCTCGTCCGAACAATTATCAGATATCGGTTTGTAAAGTAAACATTTATGATGAATTCCTTACGGATATCAAATTAAATCAATCTTTGGGCGATTTACTTATGAACCATTCTTCTTCTGAACCAAAATATCTAAACAAATAATTTGATATAAATTTATCTACACAGAGGAAAATAAATTAAGCTGAAAAAATACAAAAACAAAAGTCAATCTAAAATTGTTTCTTTTCTTGATGAAATTTAACAAACGTGTGGCGTTAATTTCATAACTTGAAAAAGTAATAGAATGGAAATTATTCTATTTTGGCATTTATAATATGAGGAACTATTGGCACTCCACTTTCTTTTCATAGAACAATAATCTCATGTGTATTGTAACTTTCAAGTGCAGAATTAATTTCCATAAATATCCAATTATGTTCTCTAAATACAATGATATATTATTTGTGGTTTAACAGTTATGCAAGGTAGGGATTTCATTAGAATCATTGTTTTGGAACCATTATCCTGGAAATTTTTTACCGCATATTCTTTCATATAAGAGGATTTTTTAACTGGAAAAAAATGGCCCCAAACCAGCAGTACGACTTATTCAGTCAGAAATAGCCAATACTTTTTTTCTACATAAATACAGCGTTTACAGACAGTGCATATTAGCAAGCGATAATGTCTGTGGTTCAACTTTATTCATTACCTTGTTTTTCTTTCTGGTATACGGTGAGTATTGTATCATATCCATTTTAAATCATTTTTATAACTTGAAAATAACGATTGATTTGTCGAAGATGAAAGAAATTCATGTTTCAGTGAGAGTAGGCCATGTGCCATAAATGGTATCTTTATTAGAAGGGGAATCCCCCATGGCAACATAATAGACTCAGCTTATATTCGAGTCAGTTGATTTTCTGAAATTTTATGCTCAATACCAAACGCGTCTTACTCATATGCGAGAATATGTGGTTCATGAAAAAAGGAATACGTTTTAGTAATTATGTCGTCTAATTTCAAGTGATTATTTATGGTTCATTATAAGTAAGTAGCTTGGATATTAATATAATTGATATCTGCACAGTAAACATCATTACAATTCATTAATTGTTGGAATGAGGTTCTCAAAGAAAAAAAAGGAGATTACTACTAATTACGGATCAAATGAAAGCAGGCAACTTGACCATTAAAAACTGTATTTTATCAAATTTAGCTACCAAGGATATAATTCAGGGTTAGCGGTTAGTGCTAGCGGTTAGGATTACAGTTGAGGTTCCGATTAACAATTTATTTTTAATATTTGTACCACTAGAATGCATATACAGTTGAAATTAATATCACAGAATGATTGAATAAATGTCATTTCTAACAGTATTTCTCCATGCGAACTCGTGTAAATTTGAAGTAAACAATTTCCTCTTTGTTCAAAATTGTCTGCCCAAACAATCACCTAAAGATCCTCCCATAAGTACACCATGATTTCTCTATTCCATCTCCACCAAAGATTTTCCAGAAAATCTAAATCTTATCATTCAAAATGCTCTCATTTAATTAATTTCTTTTAAACTATTTTTGAAATCTTAGGAGATCTGTTGTTTTTTGTTTTTTTCAAGGAAAGAAGAAACACAGGAAAATCAAAGGGAAATACCTGACAACGAACAGGAATCTGAATTCAAAACACCAAAAAAAAGAGCAGGAAGTCAACCATTATTGCATAGATCTATTTTTTCTTTGAAGATACGCAAGCAAGATGCTTAATTTTTTTCAATTTACTTAAGGTGCTTTCTTTTATTAAACGATCTCAAAATAAACACATGAAAGACAAAATTCTGCACACAAACTGTACACGAGTTGTAAGCGTAACAGGTACAGCAGAATAATTCTTATAACCAAGACGATTATTTTATAACATTTTCACGATTATGGATTTATGAGTGATTCGGGCTCCGATACAGTTTACTGTGAGAACACAAATGTAACTAGTGTATTTTTTAAAGAATATTTTAGTTGTTATTTTCAATGTCTAGGCCAGTGGTTCTTAACCAACTCGGCCCCTTCTTACCACCACCTTTTTAGTAGTAGGGCCTTGCCTGCATGACCCCCACACATCTTCAACCAAATGATTAGTTTGGAATGGGCACTGCAAATACGTGAAAAA
This sequence comes from Thysanoteuthis rhombus, assembly GCA_963457665.1. NCBI lineage: Eukaryota > Metazoa > Mollusca > Cephalopoda > Oegopsida > Thysanoteuthidae > Thysanoteuthis > Thysanoteuthis major. The sequence continues at coordinate 42,147,299 of OY735219.1, read as the reverse complement.
AATCCCAATATTATGTAATCACTTGTCAAGAGAATTTCCCAAATAATTAGAGAATGTTTTGCTTTTTCCTGTGAGGAGAAGGGTGGGGGACCCCATTCAAGCACCCCCTCCCGTCTAAGAACTATTGGTCTAGGCATACTTTTCAGTCCTTTGAAATAGACAGCGTTATTATTTAAGAATAGAGAAGATAAAGAGAAAGCAAAGAGAGAGTGACCAATTACAAGAGTAATCATTTTTTCTTTTGTTATTTCTTTCTTAAAAGAAAAAAAAACTTCAAAACATGTAGAAAATATAGTTATAGGGGAAATTATCAAAACTGCGAATGTGTAAGGTGGAAAGTGCAAGACAGAATTTAAGTAATGAAAGCTATATAGCGGGAGGAGAGAATTGAGCAAAGAAAGCTATATAACAGAAGGAAGAATGTTATTGTCGGTAAGCATGAAAATAGAACAATAACAGGAAGACAGAATTTAGTCAATGAAAGCTATATAGTGGAAAGCTTCATGCTACTGCTCAAAAGACCAGCAACAATGTCAATCTATTTTTACACCTCTGAAACGGTAGCAATTTTTGTAGGAATACACCTCTGTTCAGACAGATCAGAAATATGAACGCTGTTTTTACACTCATTTACTATTGAAAATTATTGCATATTTTATGTTAAATTCAATTTGCCATGTCGTGTAAAAATATTCTGGTATTAAAGACATTTACTTTTCTCGTTGGCTGAAATTCAGCCGATGGAAACACCTAAAAAAGAGGTCATGTGATCAGTAATCTGAGACCAGCTCAACATAACTGTTTATCCCCTTCCTCTCTTTCTCATTGGACACGGAACAAGAAAAATCACTTACTGCATTGTCCCAAGCAGTTTATTTTCATACAGGTTTTTGTCAGCAGCAGGCGATATGTCAAGACGAGGGCTGCAACAATTCACCGATGCATCGCGATATTTTTTACTTTGACTCTGATAGATACACAAAATTTCTTTTACGATACTAACCATCTTTTTAGCTCATCTAAAATTTTAATTTTATTTCAATAGAATGAAAACAAAATTCAATGAATTACATTGCAGTACTGACGGCAAGTAGTAAATATGCCCGATCTATCTATAGTCCTCGCGCCCACATTTTTAAAATTCCCCGGACGTCAGTAGAAAGAAACCTCCAGTGCAGAAGTGGTAGAGGGAAAAGGTGTAATGTTGTCGGTTATACAATCAACATACCAACTTCTGTTTCTTTTGTTCATCCGTCCATCTAACTATGGAATAATTGAAATACAGCGGCTTTTCAATTTCTGTTAAGTCATATATTTCCAAATTTTTAAAATACAGAAAAACGATAATTCTCGGTTGCTATTCTTCTAAGATAAAGATCCCAATATTCAAGAAAGAAAAAGGATTTTTTTTCAAATCGATTAAATTCGCTTAAAATAAGAAATCTGTGTGATTATTTTTTGTTTTTATCATCAAAAGACATTTTACAGGAAAATGTTTTCCTTATCATAGACCAATCTTCGTCATTTAATATTTTGAGGCCATTTTTCGGTCCGTCGCTGATTATTTTCAGCATTTTAATCCATTTTCTCTACGAAGGATCGTACTTGTAAATATTTACAGCTTTTAAGAGGTTTTTTTTTTCAGCTTTCAAGCTATCAATAACCATTCATCAAAACAAAAATTAATTTTCCATTTTTTGTAAAAAGTACAAATTTACTTAATTCTTTCAAGGGAAAAAATAGTTTCAATATGATAGAAAGTTTATGTAAAAGTCAAGTGTAATATAACTTTTTTATACGCAGTTTTGTTTTGTTTTTTTTTCAATTTCGGTTCTACACATATTTAATATATAATAATAATATAATGATACAATATACCAGATGTACAGATGCATAACCCACCAACCTTTCCATCAAAAAAAAAAATCACTCACGCTCATTGAAAGATGAGTCAAATTCAAAAGTAACCTTAATATTAAAATATACATTACATACAATACATATATTGACTCTTACAAAGAGTGCCATCACCTTCAGGATCATTGTTTATTCCCTTTATCAGACCTCGACAAGAAAAAAAAAAAAGAAGCAATTCAACTGAACTCAACATTCATCACCACGACAAAAAGCATATTCATTTCGAACGAACTTTCAAAACTAGTCTGAAAAACTGTTTGAACATGATTTGTTAATACAACTTCAACAGTAAGTTTCCCCACGGGACCACAACTTCTTTGCAATACACTTTTTTCTACTATTTTCTCCGTCCTTTACATCCACCCCACCTACTGCTAAGGAAAGGCCGTGATATTTGGAAGAAAGAACCTGGTTGTTCGCATTGTTAATAGTTTTCATTTCACTCGTTCGATTCAGGACAGTCCTTAAGGCAGGTACTAAAAAGATTATCCCAACATTACAGCATCTAAAAGTCAGTTGGATTACTGAAACTAAGAAATAATTTTGTAATTTACCAAGTCAATAGATAACTAAAGTTTCAGCTTTAGTAAATTCAGTACAAATTAAACCTAGTATTACAGCTTACTAAACGTCCACTGAGTACATTTACTTCTACAGTACGAAATCAAAATATGCATATTCATATATATTCTACGACACAATGGTAAAAGCATTTCCTGTTATTCTTCCTCACCTATTTTTAATGACAAATAGATTTGATGATGACTTTGCATGAACTTTAATTGTATCTTACACGGCTGTGCAGCAAGAAACTTTGGTAACTCCTGCCTTAGTGCAAGACAAACTTACATAACAGTCCAAGTATATGAACTGCCTGAAATGCCAAAAACAAGAACCAAAAGTTCAATGAAACGTCAACTATAAAGTATAAACGCCACTATTGACAGATCACGTGACCCTGAGTAGAAGAGAATTTCAAGTAAAAAGTTCATTATCAAGAAACACATATCAAGTTTCAAGTAAAAAAAAAACAGCTGAGAAGACTGATAGATCATGTGACCCGCAGTGGAAGATTTTTAAAAGTGGGAACCATCTCATCAAAGAACACTTTTCAACCAACTTTTGAGTAAATCCAACCTGAAATACTTATAGGGACAGACTTACCAACCAACTAACAAATCCTATTATAGAGGATGCAAGTACACTCTGAAAAAATATATTTCAAAAAAGATAGGCACAGGTAGATAAAAATATATCTTTTCCTCTATTAAGTGTAAAATAGACAACACAAAAATATTTCCTCAGCCCATGTAAATATCAATGATAGATACGTACGAAACATCTATATCTACTTATGTGATCTGCTATTTTGAGAAAATGTTTCAAGACAATATTTCAGAGAAAAAAAATACAGATAAATTGAGGAAAAATTTTTAAATATCCCACCTTCCCTTTTGTGTAGAGAAAATCCTGAAGGAATGTTGATTTAGACTCAGTTTAATACAAGTTCTATACACTCCAGACATTTACCAACCACTTTCTGCAAGGAAGCCTCCATACTTATTGGCAAGAGAAAATCTCCAATGAAGAATTATGGAGTAGAACAAACCGGGACTCAATTGCCACACAGATCCTGAAAAGAAAGCAGGGTTGGATGGGTCATGCCCTCAGAAAGTCAGCCTGCAACATGACTAGGCCGGCCCAGACCTAAATTTCGCAGGGAAACTGGAAGAGAGGAAGGTTTGGAAAAACATGGTGCAGTGATGAAGAGAGGCAGACACTTCAGGATAGATCTGGAGAAGACTGCCCAGAGCCGAGTGTACTGGCGGAGTGTTGTGGATGACTTCTGCACATGGGACCAAAAGACTCAAGTAAGTAAGTAAGTAAATGAGTGATAAAAGTTATTTTTGTTACTTTGGAAGGGAAAGCTTATGAGCTGGCATATTAAGATTACTTTTATCCATATTTAACAAAATAATATCATGATGGACATAATATATTAGGAGGTACGATTGGTGTAGTCAGTAACAGCTTGGACAATGGAATCAAAGTTCAAACTCTGGTCATAGTTGTTTATGTTCACTTCATACTAACGTCCTTGGGAAAGGCATGAATCCATCTCCCCTCCCTATCTTCAGCTACAATTAGAATAATAGGATAGATTGGGATCTCTATCCTTCAGAAGGAAACCAGTCAAGGAGGACAACTCTGATTTCAAACCAGTGGGTGGGGCCACCTTGAAGCAGTTAGATGGCCAATTAGAGTCAAGTTGATGCCAGACGTATTGTTTTCTACTTTCCTCTGGACTACTATATCAGGAGGGCTAAGAGGACTCCAGAAACTGGACATTTCAAAAGCTCCATATGCTTCACCCAGGCATATGCCCTGCAGGGGACGTTCAATTGTCTATAGATAAAGAACAGAGGCCATCCATAAAATATCTAAATTTATTTTATTCCCATATTTGTAGTATCCATTTCAGATTAATCAATTGGTAGGAGATGTGAGGGGGATGAAGGGGGTAGGGGGGCAAAGTCTAAACAACTTAAGGTGGGGGCTTGTGGTAAAAAGGTTGAAAACCACTGATTTAGAAGAATAGTTAATTTCCGTAGCCAATTGTCTTTAATAACATTTGTGAAAAGAAAGTTTTATATCTCATCCTTCAAATTCAAAAAGTCAACTGAGTGAGGAATAATTGTATGAGAGTACTTGATAGTACACAAGAGAAAGAAAACAGGTCTGGTTAGTCACTCACTAGACCAATGTCTCTTGGTAGCATGCTGTGTTGGTGGTGATCAATTAAAGAATTGAAAAAAGTTGATCAATGAATAAGTTACTTCTCTCGCATTTTGTTGTGTAGGGGTCACAAAAAGCCGGAACTTTGAAAAAATAACTGAATGCAGCCAGGCACAAATTAAGAGATCAATTTAGCATAAACTCACATAGCAAAATGAACCCCCATTAAAACCTATTGGGGAAGGGAGTTTGTTTTTTTTTCTTCTTCTAGACATAAAAAGTAAAAGTTCAAATTTTCAGCCCTCAAGCTCCATTGGTCCAGCCCGTGCATGCAAGACAGAATAGCTTATTAAGTGAGGAAACCTACATTGATAGTTTTGATCGACGTTTTTTTAACAAAAACACCTTCCTCCCCAAGTTACTTTGTTTTGCAATGAGCTGCTCAGATAGTTTGAGGCTCAGACACTGAACGATCTTTGTCATGACTTAAAAAGAGCAGATTGAATGACTAGTTACTTCACTAAAGAAAAAAGAAAATAAATGAAGAAAATAGGGCCAAGATATGATCCCTGCCTAAAAGATTTCGATAGGCCAAGAGAGCAACTTCATAAATCAAGATTCCCTAATAGAAATATTCCCTATACTTTCCAGCCAAGCTGATATCAAAGTACCTAACAAATGCTTTAGGATCCATTTAGCAGTGTCAAGGTGAAAAAGAAACTGGAGAAAGCCTAATGCTTTTAAAACTCAGAGGCTCAATTTCCTATTGTTTAAGGGTATGCACAATAGAAGGTATTCAGGTATGGTCGCAGCCAATCCTGTAGAATCATGATAATTATAAATGGTGTGAATTATCATAACAATAATGCCTACTGTTTATGCCAAAAGTACAACTAGCTTTTTAACCAAAAGACTGTCAACTCAATAATCTGGTTTGAAATGAAAACTTTTTTTCCTTTACTAAAACAATCAGATAGAAAAAAAATGTTGATACAAATTCTAAAATGAACAAAAGCAAAAACTAGTTCTACAAAACTTTTTTTATTCCTCATATTGTCTCTCTTTTTTTTTTACTCTCTACTCTCTTCCATCCCCAAACCAATTACACCTGAGTGCTGCAGCTGATGATAATTGTATACATACATATATATATATATATATATATATATATATATATATATATACATGTATAAAAACAAATAATCACCCTAGCCATAATCACCGACTCAGCCAAACAATGAAGAACCTAGGCTAGAAGTATTATATTACATAGAGCCTTGAAAATTTCCATGTATAGTCCAGAAGCCACCTTCTGAAAACAGCCTTTTTGATTTTTAAACTTACTCTTTTTCCACTTGTTTTTAGTGGGTTTCTCTATTTACAATAATAATCCATTGTAAAATAGACACTTTTATTTCACCACGGCTGTGGCACAGCATTCTGATGTTTAGGCGTTTGTGGAAAAGCTTAGTTGAAATGATAGAGTAAGTGAGAGAACTTAGTGGAATTTTAATTTTTTTCTCAAATAAAAATGACATTCTTTTTCGTGCAACTGGTTTTGTTTAACCCATTCCCTTGAAACTAATAACTCCAGTTAGGCGACACCTTTGATCTTGTCAAATCAGGGATTTCTCAATGTAACTTAGTACTGTAGTCCAAAAAGTTGGAATGGGGGTAGGTGGATTAGTAAAATCTTGGGTGATAGAGAGGGGGTAGTGTGAGAAAAATGCAGCAACTTGGCTACAATGATTTATTTTCAGGCAAAGGTGGCAATATACTATTATCATTTCGATTTCTAGTACATCTAATCCGATTATCATAAATACTAATGTAAGACAAATAGCTTAACCAATTTATACATTTGGAAGAACCTCAAAATTTAGCTCCTTGTCTATAAGGGGGCTAACTTTGCAAGTTCGAGTTGAGTATCTTTTATCTAAAATCCAAAATGCTCCAAAATCCAAAATATTTTAAAAGCCAAAATGATGTCACAATAAGAAAAATTCTATTCTACACCTGACCTCAGTGTCGTAAGATTCAAAGACAAGAGACGAGTTTGATTTCCACACCTTCATCCAACTCATTTTGACTACACTTGAAGCTTGGTTATCTTTCCTTCCCCTTGTTTAAGCAACTTGTTCAATTTTTCAGAAAAAATCTTTTTGAAATGGGGTGCCCAGACGCTAAAAGGCCATTTCTGAAAGAGTAAACCGGTCACCATAACACTGATGCGTAGGAATACATATGAAAAAACACAAAAAACCAACAGATCTGACAGTACAATACAAGCATGCCCTCTCGGAATAGATTCCACATTCTAGAACCAAGAACTCCCAACAGACGCCAGAAGGTACACAGTCAAAATGTTACGAATAAATGAAAAAATAAACAAAGAAAATAGTCCAACCATATCACACACAATCATAAAACTATCTGATTTTAACATAGTATTTGAAGTAATTATCTTTTATATTTCTGAGATCAATTTGATTCCTGTATGTTAACTTGAATGAATACAGTAAGAAAAAAAAGAACTCAATAAAAAGATCGTCAAATTCATTGAAAGAAACAAAAACATGATATCCAATTTTTTTATAACAAAATATAATTCTACTTGATATACTTATTCTTGCTGCCAATAGATATGAGAAAAGGTGGATTTCTTTCGACAAATAAAAGAAATCAGCATTCTATTGTGCATGCACACACACAGTACAAATGAATACAATGTATGTGCATTGACAAGGTTTTGAATACATCCTCATGTACACAGACTACTTCCTTACACACAGCATACATATACATAATTTAACAATATTTTTTCATCTTGCAAGTATATAAAAAAAAAACTACCATCTTCTTTCTAATTTTGACCTCAGAACAAGAAAAATTCCTGCATGAAAAACCATAAGAAGAAAAAAAATATCAAAAAGGAAGAAAAAATGCTGAAAGAGTTTTTAGGGGAAAAAAACCCATCTAGAGGAAACAAATATCAATCATCAGCAAAGTTTAAGAGGTCAGCCATCAAAAATGGATCATTAAAACTGGATAAAATAAAGTTAAAAAGCAGTCAAAAATTAATGAAAATGGTTTACAATACTTCATCAAATGAAATGTTGAAATAATCATTTTTTTACAAAGTACAAAAGTAACAAATATTAGCTGCTTGACTAGTGATCGATCAAAATCAGTTGCAATGGTACTGTACAATTTTTGATGGCTGACACGTTAAACTTTGCCCAATAATCTTCTGCATTAATACTCTCAAACCAATTTTACACTATACCTGTCAAGTTAAGGAAATCAACCCTGTTTAGTAATCACACACTCAAAAGATGAATATGAACTGCCTTACACTCACATTAACAATGTTCCATGAAATTAACCTTTGTCTCAAACCTCAATATAGACATACACTGACCCCCCCACACACACAATATACATACATATATATATATATATATATATATATATATATATATATATATATATATTACTTACACTGGCATGTTTTCAACAGCAAATTTACGAGAAATAAAAAAAGAAAAAAGAAAAAAAGGTATTCACATCTGTAGGAATTTCACACACACAACTACAAAGAGTTTTTTAATCATTATTTTTGACTTTCTAATGTTTGTTGGTATTTTTGTGGATCATGTCATATACCCGTAAGACAATTTTTTTTTTTCCTTTCAACACACAGTTTTACCTAATTTTCTCTGGTTATATAGCTTTCATTACCTAAAGTCTGTCTCCAAGATTTCATTCTGTTTTTACACCAGTTTGATTTACATTAACTGACAATCATAGTTCTGTAGGCATAGTTTGTGGCTTTAAAGAACAAATAAGGAAAAAAAAGAATGATTTCCAAAGTTATAGTGAACCACTATTAGTATTTACTATTTTGGCATTAAGTCATCAATTTTTATTTGTGTTTGGTTTTAGTGTAAAAAAAAAGTGTATTGAATGAAGGCCCAAATTCCTGGACACACACTTATAGCCAACTTAAAAATTAGGAGAGAAAACAATTGTTTTTTTTCCTAAAGATTTCACTCAACTAATGACCTGTACCCAAACACAATTGTGTAGAAAAGGTGCATATCTTGTTTCAACTAACAAATAGGTATCATTGATGTCAGTGTATAAAACAAACTCTCATTAAAACAAACTAATAAGGGAGGAAGGATGTTCATTTTAGCTGATTGCCCGACTTGACTGTTGGTATGGGTTAACACAGTAGAAATACACAATCTTGAAAAAGTATACACACTGAACATGATACATCCGATAGGTATATAAAATATTTATAATTTATGAAATTACTTAATATATAATGAGGTTAAGCAGTTCAGGTCAAATTAAGATCTGACTCCTCTGAAAATCCTTCAACTGCCATAAGTTTGTTAACTTCTAAATGGAGAGAAGTAATTGTGAGAAGAAATAGTCAAGTGATACAGTTATGATACCATCAAGTAGAAACTTCCAGAAGCAAACCTCCAATCCCAATGAATGGACAGACAACCTCTCAACTCAGATCTCCTCCTCTTTATCTGATATCCAGCTAAATGGAGTCCATCTTAACAAGGGTTCACTGTGTGTACACACACACATATAATCTAAAACAGGACAATTGGTAAGTCACTCATTCAGTGAGAGAAAAATCAGATTTCCGTCAGTAGCACATGGTTGAATTGTACACAGAGACTGAATATTGTTTTCTAAAAATACAAATTAATTCATTTCTTTTCATAACTTAATTCTCTCCAGTGACCCAAACAGTAAATATTAAAAGAATTAACAAAAACTAAAGCCATGCTTTCTATTAATCATATATTATGGCAAAATAGCAGGAGTAAGTACTAAAGCAGTATTAGGAGAATTTAGAAATGAAAACTTTGAGGATAACTTATAAAACACAAGACTCATTAGTTCAACAATGTGTCCACCATCCTCATGTCCATATCTGTGATTTCAAAGGGGTTCTAAATGAAGTAGCAGAAGCATTACTAGTTGTGGTAGTAGTAGCAAGGGAGCAGTAAGAGGAAGGTGAGGACAGTTCAAGAGAAAACCTATTATTAAAAAAAATTAGTGAATCTAAATCATAGTAGGTGTATAATTTTTGTCGATAATTTGTTCTTGAGTCTTACAGTATGTTTTTTTTTTGACAAGGCTTTAAATGAGTATATATAACATTTTTTGTTATAAGTTTAGCCATTTTTGAAGACAGTTTTAGCCATTAATAACAAATGATACTTGGCATCAATGTAAAAAACAAATGCTCGATAAATCATCCATTAATCAGAATTGATGTTCTTTTGACGACGTGACACATTCTCCTCCTTCCTCTTTCTGTTGCTTATACAAACAAAACCAACTGACCAAAAAGCATCTAATAGAGATGTATGAACATAGCTAAAAAAAAAAATGAATAAATAAATAAATGAAGTGTCCTTTCTTTTAAGAGACAATGGAGTATGGAGGCTAGTGATTAAGTCCTGGTTTCTGTTGCATGTGTCAATTAAGAGATCTTTGTAAGTCTCAAGTCTGGTCGAGACAAGGATTTTATTACTACAAGTTTTTATGACAGCCCCTACCCTGGCAGGAAACAAATCCACCAAAGGGATACCTCAATCCTCATCACACAGCTTAGAGCTGCTGAGTGCATAGGGAAATTTGTCCCAAGAGTTTTTCACACTTTTCACTCATACCAAGAATCAAACCCAGGACCTCCTGCGTGTGATGTCAAGATGTTTACCATTTCACTATCGAAGCAATGACAACACATACTTCCTATTTCTTTTAGATTAATATCCCCAGCATTGAATATACACATTTTTCAACATAATACTCACTGATTATCTTTTAATGTCATGTTATATATGTAAATGTATATTATGTAAACAAGCAGTATATACTAGAATCTACCTTCAAAGAATCCTTTAATGTCAAGAAGATATATCTTGTTATTCTTTTGCCAGAAATGTCCAAAGTTTCAAGAATAAAATGTCATCGAATCCGCAAAGTGTCACTTTCATCAACTCCTCATTTTCACCACAGTGAAAATCAAAGATATACCAATTAAAGATCCCAGAGCTGAAATCCATTGGAGAAGTATGTGGTGTAAATTACATATGCTCAACTATTGGCCCATAGACCAGCATTTTTTGTGGCCTAAAACCTATCAAAGCATTGATTTGAAATTTCATAGAATTTTTCTCACAATATAAATTATAAAATTGATTTTCTAAAATTACTATTGTTTTGGCACCACAAATTAATAATAGTTGCAATTCATGTTTGTCAAAAATAGAAATTGGGTAGGCTTTCTGTAGTACAATCTACTACCTATCTTCTAAGTTAACATGCGGTCCAAATGAAGATGGAAAATTTCTCATATGGCCCGGGAGATCAAAAGGTTTGCCCATGTCTAGTTTAAATAATAAGCTTTTCACAACGGTTGAAATCTAACTTTTCAATTCTTATAAATTTGCTTAATCTCTGCTGGCAACATACACTGGTATATGGAATATTTTCCTCAAAAAAGGCCATATCATGATTGAAATGATTTTCAGATTCAATAACTTGGTTTTCTACTTCAGGAAGTAACAGTGCTCTAAGAAAAAACTTCATAGGTTTCATCTTTTGTGATATTTCTATTAGGCCTTAATTTACAGTGATAGTCTCAAGTTACTTCTTTATTTCAATCTATCATATAAATTATACCTAGAAAAAATGATTTTAATTTATAATTCCATGTTTGTGAATGATGATGATGTACTTTTGTATATACCACGAGAATTGATTTAAAAGAAATAATTCTTCTTTGATGATGTCAACTGGGGACTGACAAACCTAGAGACATCTAAAATCTGCTGCATAGATTTCTTCTTTGTGATGACTTCATCAAGTCCTAACTTACAGTACTAGTCACAAGTAGTTTGTGAGTTACTTTATTGCAACTTACTAAGATATTGAACCTAGAACACTGTAATAAAAACAACATTAAGATTAATAAAAATTAGTCAAAATTTAATAATTAAGCAATTATGTAATTTAAAAAAAACACTCAAGATCTGCATTTAAATATACTGAGCAGTTCTTATTTCTTGAAAAAAAAAATACTGTGTTTAGTGACATTCAAACAGGATCAAAGAGTGAATACAAGATTTGAAATAAGACAATTGAAAAGTAATAAAAACATTGTGGCTTATTCAGAAATGGATGAACAATTAGCCCAATGCAAATTTAATCGTATAAAGTTGCACACCAAATAAAAACTCTCAGTGCATCAACATGAAAAAGGTACAAGATGAAGTCACTTTCCTTTTTTTCAGAATCTATCTTTAGTCTGTAAAGAAAAAAATTGGCAAAGCACATCTAGCAAAAAAAATGCTCAAACATTTATTCTTCATTAAGATGATAACTGTCCAGAAATTTCACCATTTGATAAATTTTTGTTTTCCCCCCAAATTTCTTCTGATCAATTTTTAATTGTTTGATTTTCAAGTGAATGACTTTAATAAATACGATGAAATACTTCATAGTATTTTGATTTTTCTATTTCATTAATTTTTATTTGAAAAAAAAAAAAAAAAAAAAAATCAATGTATAAAAGATTATCATCTTTATTATAATCAGTTGAATAAATCATACGATAAAAATACAGGTTGATCGAAAAAAAAAAAAAATGTATACACATTTTGTTTGCTTGAGTTCTTACCTGAAGATTAAACTCTTCGATAAGAAAGAATGAAAAGAATAATCTGTACTACACATAAATGGATCACCATAGCCCGCATGTGTACCAGAACTAATTATCTAAAGTATTATCTTGAAAAAAAAAAGAAAAAAAAAAGTAAATCCCCCCATCAATCAAAATTCAGGCATTGTTCATTGGTTCGAAATGACAATAGAATACCCCCAAAAAGCACTTTTTGGAAAAAAAAAAAAACAAACATTTTTTAGATGGTGCCCAACGGTGTTCTCACACAAATTTTTAAGGTTGTATCCCGAAAAATGTGACAAGGAGTGCCCAGAGACACCTAAAGACATATGGACACTCAAAAAGAGAAGAATCTATAGCCCACTTAGCTGGTTGGTCAGCCATTTGTGAAGGCCACAGTGATTCAACAGGATACTTATTCTTTCTTATGGAATGGTTTACTTAACTTTCAGGTAAGAACTAGAGCAGTTATTAGCAAAAGAAATATGTATCCATTTTTCTGCAGCACCCTGTATATAAATTTGTTTTATTTTTCAAAGAATGCCCTGTTTCCTTAAATTTTCATCAAGAATTTTCAAAATTCTTATCAGTTTTTTCACCAATAACTATAAAGGTAAAAGTTATTGTTAGATCAATTAGTTTTTAATATTGTTAATTATTTTGTTTAAATGATGTTAATATAATTATTTTATGATCTTTTAAAAACCTCTATCAATTTTTCATCAAATAGAATTAATAAAGTTATAATTATTTTTTTTGATACCAAATGAATTGAATAACAGTTGGACTCAAATACACAATAAGATCTTAGTAACCAGGATATCATTAACAAGACTAAGGCATTCATAACAGATTGATTTAAAACATCTGGATACTAAAATCTTTTGGTAGTTTCAAATCCGCAAGTGATATTTACACAAGATTACATATGTTGACATACAGACATATTTAAAAATAAAACTTTATTTTTAGTCAATGAAAATTTTAAGTGAAGTTGGAAGGTATTTTTACAGAAGAAAAATAAAGACTAACAAAGAAATGCAACCAGAAGACAAGTTCAAAGGTGAAGTTTTTAACTTCGATGAATCAAATCCCTTAAAAGCAATATAGTCATTTTAAGACTAAGTTCAACGAGTCTGTCATCAAAAGTCAATCCAATGATTGGGACCATTTTGACTAATCACCACTAAACTAACTAACATTAATTAATTTCATACTTGACCTATTTATGCTTAGACAATACGATCTCATATATTATTTCTTAGCTAAAAGTCAATAGTATATTATATGGCTTTTAGAGGAGGTTTTTTGTTTTTTTTCCACACTTGAATATGATGTTAACCATCAATTTTGACTCCGATTTTCTTAAATCAAATTTCTTGCATTGTAGGCAAGTAAATAAAAAAAGGATTTTTAGAATTTTAATAAAGTTGATAAGAGAAATATGCAAACCATAACAATATGAAATGTCACATTATAATGTACACATTTATGCGATCATCATTTATTTACAATTTTCTTATTAGTTTAATCCCACCCAAACTGAACTGAAGCTGGCTTAATAACACAATTAAATGCTGTCAAAAAAAGCCTATTTCAAGCACATTCAATATATTACTGAATTTTAACTACAAAAATAATATCTGAGATCACATTGAACCAGAGTAAAAAGGTCAAGTATGAAATTAACAAATGTTGGTTTGTTTAGCAGTGATTGGTCAAAACAGTTCCAATTATCAGATCAATATTTGACAACAGACGCATTAAACTCTGCTCATTTTTATATTGTTATGAGAGTTTGATAAAACCAGACGACAACCTAGTTTCTCAATTGGTTTGATTAAGTTTTATCCATCTAGTAACCAGGGTACTTGCATCTGAATACGAAATAAAGGTTCATTTATGATCTTAAGACAACAATATTCAATGCAATTCAGTTATTGTTCACCAACACATTTTTTTATAGTTTTCATTTAACAATATATTTAAAATAGACAAAGCTCAAATTATAATCATTGTCTACAAGTAATTGTTATCTTTTAAATCAATTTTTGATAAAAGCTGAATCAGCACGATTTAAAATGTTGTAGCTGGTCTTCTGTCAGCAACTCTCTGTAGCACAAATCGAGCTCAAAGAAATTTTATACAAAGGATATATTAGTTTATTTTCTTATTATAAAAGTCTTTCAGTTCATGGTATTTATTATTTACACTAATGAGTAATTTGACCTGAAGCAAAATGTTTTTGTTTTTTTAAATGTCCTGTGAACTAAAATTTCAATAAAATACCTCCGCAGAGCATTACAGAAATTTCTAACATCATCAGTTTATATTTTTGATATTGATGTAATTTTTATTAATTTGAAAAGTAAATTTTTTCTCACTGCTCTGTATTGTAAATTCGGATTCAGATGTTTATGATAGGAAACATTATTACGTCCATGTTTACTCAGACTAATACTCGATCATTACTACAGATATACCTCAAGTATGTGATATGGGTCTGTTTTGTTTAGATTCATGGACTAAAATTTATGACCCATCAAAAGCTTGAAATATTTAGAACTGGTTTTGTTAGGTTAATTGAAATAATATCCCCATCTACATTTTCTTTCTATCTGTGAATTTTACGGGGTAGCAGCAAAGAAATGGAGGGGCGGGATCATTTGTTAGAATTGAGACTAAACAGAATAAACATACATGATAAGGTCGGACTTTTCCTTGTCTTGATGTTCATTTGTTGACAACTTTTCGGCGTGAACCCTCCAGTCTTCGTCAGGTCTTCCATGTACTAAAATGTGGAATCACTTCCCAGTGTTGAACTGGACACATCACATTCGTTTTTTTATAGGTATATTACTGTATGTTACTATTACGTTTAAATTCCGAGTTGCTTCCCTTCCATTGAGAGAAACTGGTTGCTTTTTCAGAAATGGCTTTTTTTTATAAGGGGTTCCCAGAGGTTTTTAATGTTGAAAGCCAAAGGGTACACGGCCGAAACGTTGTGAACAAATGAAAATGCGATGAGGAAAATGGTTCAACCATATCATATACAATGATTAATATACCCCATCTAATAAAATTCAGACAAATAGAAATGGAAATGCATGGTTTGGTGATCTGCCAATTGAAATTCAATGCTGGCACCAGGGATTGAACCTTTAACTTAATCTTCTTTTATCTAATGTTATAACCAATGAGCTCTTCCAAGGTACATAGAGAAAAATCTTTCCACTAATTTTCTGCCCAAAAGTGCAGGTAAATTGAATATTTCACTTTTGTAAGCTATGGAAGATAACAACAAACCGATTTTCGAAAAAAAATAAACCAAGGTTATCTGATATATCAAAAAATCTTTCCAAAAATGTATTTACTCATAACTTTTAGCCCACTTGTGTCTACACAGACATACAAATTATATATAGATATATACATTCATTATATATAGATATATACATACATGTGTGTATGTGTTTGTGTGTGAAAGAGTGAGAGAAAGAATTAACAGTCTGGGTGTATGTACTTTGTGTGCGTGTTTGTTTTTTGGGTTCGAGCCCTGTGTTCTAGCTACGCAAGGCCTCCAGCCGGGCTCTCATGTCATCTTCTTCATCTTCATCATCCAAGATAGGAGAAGCTGATGCAGCTGCTCCGATGCTATCAGTCGATGGTAATGAATCTTTGACAGCAGTCGGCATTTTACCAAGTTCACCTGAAAGACAACACAAGGAATTAGGAGACAAAAAGAAAATTAAAGAAACTCCAGAAAAAGATAAAAGTAACAGAACTGAACAGATGATCGAGAAAAAAGAACAAAAATATCAGTTCAAAGAGTTATTTGAACAATTGAACTCATTCTATTTTATAATTTCATGGGTACTGGCAAAAAAAATTGCCAACACTGACACTCAATGTTGCCAGCACAAATAATATTTCAACGCTAGTTTAACTGCCAAAAAGTGCTAAAAATTTTTTTTTTTTTAAAGCCCAAAAAGTCCCAAAAGCCGAAAATGGTCAAAACACATCAAAAAGATGCTAATTTAACGATTTTCACTCTGCCAAATTTTTATTTGCCAAAAACGGAGATTTCACATCTATGTAATTTATGTTGTTTCCAATGTTTCAGCCAATCCTTTCTACAGCCTTCTTCAGGTGTACTATCCTTATTGAAAGAGAGAGTCTCTCTTTCCAGTAGTACAGAGCAAAAAATGGTAACAAACAGGAAATCTGAACATAAACAGCCACATTTGCTGTATAAGTTACTCTATTTTAGCCATGTGTGTAGTACAGATTTTTCTATAATTTCATTTAAATGGAATGTTGTAAAAGTAGTTTTTTGTCAAGAGGAACCAACTTTAATAAATAGACAACAGAGTGATTGTACTATTGAAAAACAAGCAGGTGTTATAAAGCCCACACATTTTCCAGATTCATTCAGCCACACCTCTTACATACTGGTATTCTAGCCGTAGCTATATAGCTGGTGTCTCTGGGTTTTGTCCTTCTATTTCTCATCTTTTGAGTTTCACAGGATCACTGCAGATGACTTTTGCTCAGTGTTGAAGGCAATTAACTAAACCTTTCAAAGCACAGAGAGGATGGTTCGGTTTTTTTTTGTATACATTATGTGACCAGTGTATTGATGTGAATTATGACTAGTGAAATGAAAATTCAGAAGACCTTGTTGTGTGGCTGTTTGACTTAGTAATTATGTAAATAAAGAGATGGATGCCAAGACATTAAATACTTGAAAAATCAACACTCCGCTCTCAAAACACGTTATCTGAATCTCTACTATTTAAGACACTTAATATGTATTTATTCCATTAATTGATCACTAAACCCACCCATAACCAGACATAGACTCTACCGACAATTCCTTGAATCTCCATCACTTTTTCTGAAGAAGTCACAATGAGCTGGCAAAATATCAAAGTAAACTAAAATCTCATTTGTACGCAAGAAGTCCTGAATCATTATTTCACTCTAGTGTATGTGTGTGTGTGTGCGAGTATGAGAAAGGAAAAATTCTCACCTGCCGTTAAATCAAACAAAACTTTATCTACTTCTTCCTGGGCTTCATCTTCAAGTTCATCCTGATCTTCAAATCCTTCCATTGTGTCTTCAAGCATTTCTTCAATTATTCCAGCCTGAAAATATAAAAGTTGATATTTTGATACAAAACTATAAAACATTGCATGCTTTAATTCATTTCTGTAATACAACATAATAATATATAACTAGAGTTATATCAAAAAGCTTAAGTACCATAAAAAATTAAAGAATGCAGGGCCAGATTGAAACAGCTTGATGCCCTCAGCACAGCCCAAGAATGGTGCCCTCACCTCAGCCTTTCAATTGCTCAACTGACAAGATTTTCAAAAACAAAAAATTCCAGAAGAAATGAAAGTTATTCATTTCATCATTCTACAATAGTATTTTGGTGGATGATGGAATCATTTGAATGTTTGAATCAACTGCATATATAAGAGAAAAATTTTAATTTAAACTCTTCTAAACAATTGGAACAGCTTATAAAAATTCTTAGTAATTCAATGCAGGAAACTGCAATGAACCTATGTAGTTCTTTTCTCTTTTGATACCCAGGGATCAAAATAAAGGATATTTGAGTTTTGAAATGAACTTAGTTATGGCATCAATGCTATTTAAGTGAACATACTTGTTCTGCAGATGGAATAGGGTACATAAGGAAAGAAAGAAGAGGAAGGATCAAAATTTCAACTCCAACTCAATCTACCTTTGAGTCTAGTTTAGTCTTCATCAAGATCAATGATCCATACAATACATATATCTTCAACAATATTTTGATAGTCTTAGCCAACCCAGTTTCAAATAAAAGTAATTACCAAAGTATACAAACTCCAGTACAATTATTTAAAATTTCAGTCATACATCTAAGTGCTATTTTTCTTTACCAAACAGACACATTGACAAAATGTACTATACATGATTAGGAGAGAAAAATGGGGTTGGTGGTACCACATTCCACGATGCACTGCTAATTAGGGGCCTACACCCCTCCAGATAAAAATCATTTGGGAGAAAGGTACTATTGGTTAAACAAAGAATCACCTGAGGCCAAAATACCTGGGTGAGGTTAATACCTAAATTGCGGGCCCATATCACTATTGTTATTGCTCTTTTCATATAAGTATCATCTCAAATAATTCTAAATAACAAATGATGTCAGAGTAAACATCTGTGATTTTTTTATTTCATTAAAATAAAATCCATTCCTGTTTCAAAAGTTTGATAAAAATCAGTAATTTATGTATAGTACAGAATATACTGACATTCATCATTAAATATGTTTTGTCAACATACTTTGAAAATGAGATTGACAAGTGCTATTAATGAATCTGAATAATAAGCTCATTGACACCCGTAATAATCAACTTTAATTTTCCTACCTTTATATCATCAAACTTTACATAAGTATCATCAATGACTTCGATATTTTCAATCATTAAATTTCGTTATCATTCAAAGTACAAAGCCTGACTTGATAATATCTTGAATATCATCTGTTTTATGTATCATCAAATCTTCACAGAGCTTTCAGAATGATGGAAGTGCATTTAAGAAAAAATATATCATTCAGTCATGAATTTATTAAATCATAAACCAAAAATAGAATAATTGATACATGAAGAGAAGGGCTAGTATTGCTGAACTCATAAAACTCATGTTTATTATGTAATTCTAAATCTGAGAATTCAATACTGAAACTCAAAACTGTTCAATCACAAATACAACTACTTTTTTAAAATAACTTATCTATGTTCATAATAACTAGAATGAGATTTTTTCGTTTTTTTCTTTTAAGTTCACAATCAAAAAAAGGAAGAGAAAAGGCAAGATTCCCACCTTCATCATTTCTTTTGACATTTCCATCATTGTTGATTGAATTTCAGGTATCTTTATTAACGAATGCATACTTTTCATCACCTCCGAACTTTTCTCCAAGGCCCCAGCAAGACGTAATGTGGCTGCAAGAACATCATTGTCACATAGTTAGACAAAAAATATTCATACAAATAAAATACAATCAATTGTAGGAGATTAAGAGAAAGTTGGGGGGATCAATGTATTGTTGAAATTCAAGGAAAAAGTCAATATTTATAGGAGAAAATAACATGAAAAATATTTGGAAAGAAAAGGTGCAAGAGCAGACAACTTTTTTTTTTTAGCAAAAATCAAGTTATTTCTAAAATGATAAGATATTTATTTATTTACATATTTATTCATTAAATAAAAATGTCTCGATGGGCATCTCCACAAAAAATTTACATTAAAAATATGTATTAAACATGAAATATACACAAAAGTTATAAAAAATGATGAAACTTTATAAAAAAAATTGCAATCTTATCAGTAAAGAGTGTATATTGTTGGTTTATACAAATTACTTAAGAACTTCATTTCTAAATCAAATTCAAATTGCTAATTAATGGTTCTTCATGTTACTTGCAATTAAAAATGAGCAATAATGCATAAAATGAATGATTCAATATTTGAATATTAGCATTTATGTACTAAATGCTATTATTAAAATTGATGTTCAAGTGATTTGAAGTCTAATGTTATTTGCTGACCACCATGAATCACAAAGAAGTTATCTCCCTTCTAAAAGTAATTGAAAAGAACAATGACGTGGATCTTAGGTGGAGTTTTATTATTCCCTTTTATTCTGGCTTCTTCACTGAATAAATGTAGTCAAGTTACTAGGAAATCATGAGAGAAATATTTTCAAAAAAGTGCGACTTATTACATTTTTCCAGATTTCAATTTTTGATGAATCCCACTTTCCTCCCTGTCCATCATTTTCTCTTTTTGTTTTCTTTAAACATTTTCTTCATCTGTTGATCACATCCTTTCTCCTAATTTTTCACTTTCTTTCTCACTTTTCTCTGTTTTTATTGGTATTCTTCCAATTCTGCCCCCTGCTTGGTTTACATCATTTATTTCGTTTGAATTGTTTCCTTTCTTTCTTAAAGAAGTTGAGGGAAGAAAATCCACTTTTTCCATTCATCCTGAGTCTTGTTTTTCAAACATTCATGAAATGGCCATGGTTAACAAAACAATCAAATTTTGTGAGATTTAATTAGATTTATTATTGTTTTTTTAAATGACTTTTCCAAAGGAGATAACATTTTTGTGAATTCTTTTAGACACATTTTCTCTGCAAGAACCATTTTTAATAAATTAAACACGGGCATGGTAGTCATTGTATTTTCTAAGCATGGTTTAGTACAGAACAGGGCCAACAATATGTGTAGCTCTCATAGTTCATCAGACAAAGTCACAAAAGTAGTAATATGATTAGTTGGAGTTCGAATCTATAATCTAATGTTATAGGGCTTTTTCAACTTAAAACCACAAGAGTAAATCAAGTTGTTTCCCTTTAAAACTTTGATACTCAGGAGATGGGAATATCTCATACAATTTTTCTATTCAGGCCTTCCTTTTCTATTCAAAAACCTTAATAACAATAACTTTGAGCATCTCAGGACGACTAGTTATTAATAAAACTAATATCAAATATGAACATTGTTTTTTTATGTTATACTTCTGAAATGCACTTTTTAAAATATGTAGATTCTAATGATTTGGAGGAAATTAAATACGAAGAAAATGTAAACATACCAAGCTGATGTTTCATGCTCATCTGGACAGAGTTGAGTTCAGCTTTAGCTGCATATATTTTACTGATGGCCTTTTTTGAGCGAATCAGTTCCTTGGCAAGAATCACACAAGCCTCTTTCTCTCCTTTCTTTGCAGATTCTTTCAAAGCCCTTTTGGTTTTTTCTTCTTCTCTCTGGATAGCTACAAAAAAAAAAAAAAGGATTATTTTGAAAATACTGCTGAGCATCCATTTTCCAATCATATACAAGGTGTCTCAAAAAAATGTACACGCACTTTTACAAAGAGTCAAGCTTCTTGAAATTTAAGGGGAGTAAGTCAGTACTTTTTTTTTTTTTTTCAGAAAAGTAATGTAGGCATATGAAAAGCGGCACATAAGTGCCCAACAAATGATTTTTAAAAAGTTGATATTTCCAATATTTTTGAACTACAATGTTCAGTTTTTCTATTTCGAGCCTTGAACACTATGAAGCATTTTGCAAAGTTTATTGTAACATTTACTCTTGACAACAAATCATTATAGAAAATAAACTCAGCATTATTTACAACCAAATTAGGTACATATACTTTGGGACACTGTGAAGTAAACATTTCTTTTAGAGATAAGCTAGCATAAGGTAAAAGCAATGAATCGAATACTTTTGCCATAGACCAAGCAATAAGAAAATAGATATTAAAAATGAAGAAAATGCTCTACATAAATATCCTAACGGATCTTGAATCAAGTAGAGGTGTCAAAATGCACAATTTTGAACATTGAGACCACATGATGAAACAGTGGTAGGTGGAGGTGTGGCTGCCAAATCTTTGCTACGTGCAATGCAACATCGGTGAACTATTGTACAAATTTTACCAGGTATGAATGAAAAATATTATTTTACAAATTTTATAGAGAGAAATTTGAGATTTACTAAAGTAGTTTTATAAAGCAATATAGTGTTGCATTTCATCTGAGAAACCTACTTAAATTGACTGACGAGCAATTATTTTCACTGGGGAATTATTTCTGCTCTTGAATTTTTACCTTTTCTCACCAAAACTGAAAGATCACTAAGATAGAAAAGCCAAATTTATTTTCAAGTTTACATCTAAAATAGAGTAAGAAGAAAGAAAACATTAGAATATTATTTTATTAAAAAAAAAAAAATACCTAAAACGCCATTTCTGACATCTGAATGAAAAACATCTAAAAACATCAAGATCGAATTTCAGTTACCTCCCTTCCTATCATACACATTATTTGTTACTGATTTTGATGCTGTTATTGTCTGTATGAGGACTTGTTGCCTCACATCACGAAATCTATTTGAAGTAAGGTTCAATTTTTGGTTTGTCATCAATTGAAACCTAAATGGGAATTTATCATAGTAAAAAAACAATGAAAATTAAGAATAATTTAATAAATTTGAACAATTCTTACCTCGAACTTGCCGATCCAAGCCATATCCTTCTTTTCTTAGTTTTGAAGTCCAGTCTTGGACCTGTGAAATGAAAAGAATTCATAATAAACAAAAGTACTGTAAAATCTATTATTAACAGTCTAATGGGGTAGGCAGGTGTTCATTAATGTTGATTGTCTGGTATTACCAAACTATGAATAAAAAATAGCCTCAAAACATAAAAACGGCACAAATGTACACAAAACACAGTCCATAAATATAGATAACATTTCAAGAGAATAAGGGAAATAAGACTAATTTTATTTACTGATATATTGCCTGATTTTGGACATTGTGTCCATTTAAGCCCTGTATGAAAATCATTGCTTTACGGCTCAACATAAATTCAGTTTGATATTTCCAAAACTGAAACAGCTCCATATGAAAACCATTCCTATAATCTAAGTTTATTATCAAATCATTAGTTTTCATTTCATCACAAAGTAGAAAGATAGAAAGGTAGATATATTCAAATTACAATAAACTTCAATCTTATTGCTAGAGCACATTCAGATCAAAATAGCAAGAATTTTACCAGAGTTCCTTCATTTTTAAGTCACAAAAATCAGCTGTTGCATTACATTTTCATATTTCGACAATTTTTTCCTCATCAAAAGTTTCTGATTATGACCTAATTAGAGTGCGATTGACCGTGAATAAATCTAGAGTTCAGATGCATTATTCGTGGCACAACAGGATCTTAACAGTCAGACCTGGGATTTATGATAGCCTGCAGTTGTGTGGACCAATTAATTGTTCACAATTTAATCTTAGGTGAAAGTTCACAATAGAAGGATAATACTATTACTATAGCTGGAAATTTTCTTTTTCTTTCTTCACCTAATTAAAGTACAGAATCCCAAAGATTTAGGACAGTCTTACACACAAATGCACTCACACTCTTCTCATATAAAAGTTGCTTTTTCTCAAAAAGAAATTTTCTAGGAAAAAACAAAAGGTCAGATTCAGTTGAACAATTTCATACTACTTTACTACATAGAAAATATTTTTTTTACAATATTTCATGGACATTCACAGAAACAAATCTTAAGAGACAAAATATTCACTAGGGCAGATTTTGTCCAGTATTTCCCAAATCCCTTGATAGGAAATAATAAGACGGTTCACAGTATTTTGAATTTTACAAATGGAATCTAAAAAGCACACACAGAAAGCATACCTCTACCAAAGTTGAACACTATCTCAATTGAAAAAAAATTCTAGGATTTGCCCCAAAATTTAATCATTCCTATATAAGCCTATGGTTTACCCTTCCACAAAATTCATTGAGAACTTTTGGAGATATTATACAGACAGACAGACAGTGATACATATACCTCTCCAATTGACGAAGACTTCTTTTCTTCATGCTTAAACCTGCAGCTAAAGCAACAGCTAGGCATAACAGAGAAAAGTGATAAGAAATTGTACATAGGAAAACAAAATAAATTCACAAAACCTCTCTTGAAGAAAATCAATATTGGTTATAAAAAGAAATTTTTTTTTTCTTTAATAAAATAGGTCTGGTTAATCACTCAATAGGAACCGTCAGCATACTCTGTTGGGTGGATGATCAATTAAGAAGTTAGAGAAAGTGGTGTTCAATGGATTAGTTACTTATAGCGCCAGTTGTTAGGCAGTGATCACTAAGAAAAAAAAGTCCAAATTTTCAGAAAATAAGTGGATGCAAAATAAGGGATCAACTTGGGATAAACTAACAATGAAAATTGACCCCCCCCCCCCGCCCGCCAAAAACTGGGGGGGGGGTACAAAAAAAACATTTTTTTCCTTGACATAAGGAGTTGATGTTCACATTATCAAGCTCTATAATTGTAGCCTGTACATGTTATACATCCATATATACACAGCCAGCCAGACCAACTTAAAAACTGAAGAAACAGTTTGGTCGACGTTTCTAATGAGTTTATTGAAAAAGAAATCAAATAATTCTTAGAGTTGTTATCTTATCACCGTGATGTTTCGCAACAGCAAGATTATTAAATAATCTGTAGTCATTTCTGTTGGGGTAAGATTTTCAGGAAAATTTTGCACAATACAAGTGACCCCTGTTATAGCACGGTTTGAGATATAAGGGCAGGTGGTAGGTGGACACCAACATTTTTACCAATATTATTGCCCACACATCCAGAAAAACATAAATGAAAATCCTTATGAACCCATAAGCCCAATATTTCAGGCTATTTCACTACACTGAGGCATGATCAGCACAGTTGGTAACAGCACAAACAATGGAATCGGTAATCCAAATTAAAACTCAAGTCTGGGAAGTTTATCTCCACTTCATACTAATGTCCTTGGGAAAGGCATGAATCCATCAATTCTCCACCCAGCTAGCACAAAAATTAGGCTCTCTAGCCAACCAGACTAGGAGAAGAACAATGCTGATTGCATCGTTCTCTGCTTCCTTTTGGACTACATCAGCAGGGCCCCAAGAGGGAGATTATAACAACTGGGCATCCCAGGATCTCCATACACCTCAGCCACACATGCACCCTGAGGGTACACACCGGTGCTACTCCATTGTATTTAGACACAGAACGGACACCATTAAAGCCCATTTGAGGACACAAGTGACAACATCCACTCTAACCTCAACTTGGAAATATATTTGACTTACACCAGCAAACCAGCAGTAAAAATGAAATGAATTAGACAAAAACATTTCAGTAGTCAACGGACAAAACTTTTTTAGGTTATTTTTTTCCCCTATTTCCCTTCAAGGGCTTAGATTTTGTTTTAAAATACTGAAGTTTAGTATACTTTGTAATGTATTGTAGTTATTTTTCTCTGAATATATAGCACGGTTTGAGATATAAGGGCAGGTAGAGTACAACAGCCGAAACGTTGTATGAAAAACAAAGAAGATGAGGATAGTCCAAATAATAATAGAAATAATTGTAGTTATTTTGTTGGTAAAAAAAAACACGAACCCTGAAGAATTCCTTTGTTTATTTGTCCAAATCGTACTTAGTTTTTATCACATAGATAACGTTTGCCATCTTTAGACTATAGTCTACTACTGAATATCACCCATACCCAACCTTCAGTTATTGTAGCTAGGTTGTAACAGGATTGGTTTCCTTGCACACCAATAGCCAGATTATAAAGGAGGAAGCTCATATTTGAAAAATTCTAATACAGGTATCCCATCCCCCTTGCCCAGCTTTTTGGGAGCTTATGCCACTTTTTTGCTGTAACGAAAAAAAAATGTAGTGACACAAATTAACCATTTTTAGTGGCATGTACATACATGTAACTAAACTTTGTGAAACAAATTTGTTCAATTTTGTCACAGCATTAATATTTTTTGTCTATTTTATGTTAAAATACTTTTGTTCAGCGTTTCTCAAGTTTTCACAACACATTTTTCTTACTGGTCCTGTTTTCTTTAATATGTATATATGACATCTCCAACTGTAACTACTTCTGTTTAAAAAAAAAAAGTTGTAACCGAGTATATTCAAATCATCAATCTTTCAAGTACAAAATGAACACACTAACCAACTGTGCCGCAAAGACATATGTATTAGAGAAAAAGTTATACCTGAATATAAATCTTTTGTGCCTGACTTTCAAAATCTCATTTCCAACACAAAAATTCTCCAATTTGTAAATATATAACATGTTTAGAAATAAGAGAATCTTTTTGTAGGGTCTAATTAAAGGTATATGGAAAATTTGAATTTTGGGAAGGAATTCACTTCTACAGTTTAGACCTGTGTTTTATCAAATTAGATGTAAAAATTTCCTAAGAATTTCTATCTAATGTTCTTCAGAGCAATCTTTGTGAGTTAGTATAATCAAAAAGAGTTGTTTACAATGAAGATCTCTACAAGATGACATAAATTTCATTGAAATTGGTCAAGTTTTACAAAAATTATAACTAAGTTAAATTTATCGATTTCTGTAAAAACTCAACCTCTTCATATTAAGGGTAGAGCGCTAAACACAACTGTCCAATTGACTATGTTCTTCAAGCAAAGATGAATTAAACATATCATGACTCACAACATGGATCTCCAGAGATCACATGTGAAACTGGGGCCTACAAAATACAAGGTAGCATGATGAACTAGATAAGTTCAGAAAGTACTGGTTCTGTGACGCCCACGATAAACAGGTCTAGCGAAACTTAGGGGGAGGTTTATATCCAATGACGCACACTAAAAAGACTGATGATGCTGATGATGCTGAAACAACACTTGGAAATTAACCAATGCTTTCTTTAGCCTCCAATTCAATATAATATCCATCTCAGCAGGAGTGAAAAACCTTATTTTTGAATGATTGTCGCTTTTAGTGGGTAATGCTTTGGGCTAATGTAAATATTTATCCTTAAATGCCTGCAATGAGCTTAACAAATATGGTAAGAAAAAAAAAACAAAGAAACCTCTACCAGCCAAACCACTTTATTTTCTAATAAGATTGTTAATGAGGTTCGGCACTAAAAAAAAAGTGTACCCAATAGTTTCAGTCCTCGTGGCATTCATTTCCCTACACTCACTAAAGTGAAGATAAATTGATTTTTCAAACTAGGGCAAAAGTGGTCAGCCTCGCATAATATCAGTGGATAGAGAGTAGTAGGCGTTGCAGGCATATCTTGAAGTAAAGAGCTGAAGAATCGACAGAGTTTGTATCGTGGGTATTTAGATATGAAGTATGTTATTCGATGCTAAACTTTACTCTTCTAATAAAAGATTTGGGAATGATATGCAATTTTGTAAGTTTTACCAAGAGGGGGATACAATTTTGCAACTCACTGTAACAGAAAAAATGCCAACTGCTTTAGAAATGATTGGCATAAAAATTGATTTTTTAGACATCATAGTAGATGGGCTTCTAAGTGTTGTAGAAGGCAAATCAAGATAATTTTAAAAGTTTGTTTCAACTTAAATTTGTAATGCCAACAAAGCCTATGGTATTTGGCATTGACTACTAAAAACCACACTTCTTACATAGTTAATCCTGCGATGCCTAGTCAAGGCTCATAAAAAAGCAAGTCTTTTCATACATTTGCTATGAGAGAGATAAGGGAATATCATTGATACTAGAAAATACCCATCCAAAATGACAGGACTATTCATGAATGGATCGACACTATGGAGCCTAAAGCTATTCTGTTGAGTAATTCATTTAAAATAATTCAAGTTTCTTAATTCTTTTTTTTTTTTTTTCTAGACCTCAACACATCTTAAACTGTTCTAGTGTGTAGTCAGACATGAATCCTAATAGTTTCTATGACATAATTTTTATTTCATGTCATAATAGGAAGGTAAATCAACCAACAAAATTATCCAATTTGAGCAAATAAACAGAAAAAAATTGTATAAGCTCATTATATGGTTAGATTATACAAATTTTGATTACTTTTTACTTTCATCTTAATATTTAAATAGTTTTTATGACAGTTTCATCTAATAATAAAAAAGGATGAAAATCCTGTTTTTCAAAATATTTAAATTATCTTCTTTTTTTTAAAAAAAACAACTGAATACATCAATTTGATAAACTGCAATGCTTCTCAATTTATATTTTTTATAAACATCACAATTATTCTCCCAAATTTACATTCCTCAGTAGCACTGGGCCTTATCACTAATTATACCATAAAGTTTGAAAGCTTCATTCATTCAATTATCAAGATAAATAATTTCAGCTTATATAAATATTAGAAAATGCATTACATGAATAAAGGGTAATTAAGGAATAAATACCAATTCTGTTAATGGTATATATATATACAGATCAATCAGAAAAATAATAATCTAGACAAAAAAGATGGAATTCATTTGATTATTCACACTGATCCAAATGATCCTAACTCAAGAAAGGAAATATTATCATGATTTCTGAGAATTTTTGCAAATTGAACATGATAGATTAGACAGGTCTAGTTAGTCACTCGGCAGAAACCCTAATGTGATCTGCGCATGCTATTTTGGGAGTGATCAATAAATAAGTCCAAATCCCCCCCCCCATCATTCTTTCTAGACATATGAACAAGGAGTAAATGTTTTTTTCACCCCTTTAACTCCATTAGTGCAACCTATACACACTGTACAGACACACATATATAGGTAAAAACTGAAGAAACATATCTTGACAGTTTTAGTGAAAGACATGGTTGACAGTTTCAAACAGCTTATGTATTTGTTTACTTGAGTTAAGCCTTAATTTCCATGGTTTTATGGCCAAAATGTTACTGGTAGTATTTATTTTACACAATTCAATCTTTTAGAGACTTCTCAAAAAAGAACTTTGAAAAAAGCAAAAGATGAGTCACTTCCAAAGAGTTACAACACTTTGTCCCTTCTGAATAGTGAAAAACACATGGACTTAAATCCAGGCCTAATGAGGAAAGGAAAACATCAAATCCTACATTATAAGCATTGCTACCATTGGAGAGAGAAAAGAAATTTCTGTTTACCACCAACATAGTGTTAATAATAACAACAACAAAAATGTGCTCTATTGTCCAAAAAACTCTTTGAATGTTAATGGCCCTTCTTAAAACTGTAGAAGGTATGAGTCCCTTTGATTCTGCAAAATTATTAAAAATCCAGATTCTTTATCTAGATCTGAGCAAATGAAACATCAAAATTTGAAGTCTTGTAAAAAAGTCAATCAGAGAATAGATATGGTCAGAATAAATTTCATTCATGACATCACTGGCATTTTCCACTGGAAAAGAAACACCTAGATCTTGGAGAGGCTACATGTTATTAAAATAAAAAAAATAAAAAAAAACATTGAAAAAAAAAGTCAAAAAAGCTTTTTCAAAAAAAAATTTTTCTCAAATTTTTAGATGGGAGTCTGATTTGGTGGAATGCTGATACCAATGTTCAAGTCTATAGACAAAATGGCTATGAGCACTAGAACATGAAAACACACACACATTTAAAGGAGGATAGAATCTCTCACCACATTGTGCAATTCTAAATATCTACTTTATTTTATCTGAAAACAAGAAGCAACTATAGAGCTGCCAATTTTTGAGGTTTGCGGTTTTTACACATTCAGTAAAATAAATAAAAACTTTGATGCAAATTCATTTCTTTTTTTTTCCAATATAGAAGTAATTGTTAGAGACAGTAGCAACAAGGACATTTTCAAGGTAATAGCTATAACCTGAGAAGAAAAATGGAGGAACCTTCTAGGGTTCAACAGATATGCATGAAGGAGGTCAAACACACTAGGTCCTTAACCATCAACTAAGGAATAGGTCTGGTTTGTTACTTGATAGAAACTGTCACAGGAACAACAACTTTAGGCAGCACGTTAGGGGTGATCAATTGAAAAATTTGGAAATTGGAGTGATCAATGAATAAATCACTTCCCTTGACTTTTATTGAGTAGTGATCACTAAAAAAGTCTGAATTTCAAAAAAAAAAAAAAACAAGCACAATTGATACGGGACACAAACTAAGAGACTAATTCAGTATAAACTCACACTGCAAATTTGACCTTCCATTAAAAGTCTATTCGGGGGAGGAATTTAACTAACAAAACTAAAAACAAACGTTTTCCTAGATATAAGGTGTAAATGTTAAAATTTTCAGCCCTCTAGCTCCACTGATGCAGCCTGTACCCAGACCAGCTCAAAAACTGAATAAACCCAAGTTGACAATTTGGTTGACGGTTTCTGAAAACTATACAGCAAGACATAGAACGTAAATCTTTTTTGTTCAGCCGATCCACAAGATTTATGAAACATCTGCAACCATAACAGGTATAAAAGTCAAAAGGTGCCTGTTGAAAGGAGTATTTTTAAAGAAACAAAAAAAATAACAGGTAGTCATTATTCACAGGTGATCCCCAAATAAGTACAGTTGACCTTGTGCAGGTCAGCTTGCCCTCACTAGACACTAGGTTCCTATTTCAGGTTACAGCAGTTGCAGCAATAATAATGGGTACAAAGCAGAAAGGGTGGCATCTCACCCACCAATTATTATTGCCTTTGCTGTCAGAAATAATGCTAAATTATGACATCATAGCTCTTTCACACATGTGGAGAGAGAGGGTAGGAAATTGGAAATATTTGGATTGAGTTTAAAAGATGCCAGTGAAATCCCCAAGTATTACTTTTGACTACATAAAATTTCAATAACCATCTCTAAGTTATTTGATATAGTCAAAACAATTAGAAAATGAAAGAAGAAATGAATAGAAAAATAATTAAGGAAAAATACGCTTCTCTGTATTTGTCATCTTGATAGTGCAGTACAAAATTCTCTCCATCTTCAAGTTGAGATCTTAGTGTAGTATCTGTTTTTGTCAGTTTAATAAAAAGCATGTCAAGATTTAGTTTTTTTATCTTTTGCTTATGTTTTAATTCAATTCTTAAATAAATCTACATAAAAACATCAACTGTTTAGTTTTTAATATCTTGGTTGAATATCTATTGAAAAATGAGAATGAATATAAGCCGGCTAAATAATTCAAGAATATCCATACCTAGCATAAATGAATCGCTGAAGTCCGCACGTAAACCAGGACCAATGATACATAAACTTTGGTGAAAAAAAGAAAAAAGAAAAGATGACCGTAGAGACCCCCATAAAAACACATTTTTAGATGGTGCTCAGTAGTGTACTCAAGTGTAATTTTCAAGGTCAGAGCACCAAAAATGTGTAGAGTACCAGAGAAACACACACACAGATGGGTGTTTGGGTGGGTTATTTGCGGGCTACAGTGATTTGATAGTGTGAAGATATATTTTAGGTGCCTAAAAATTTAGTAGTAATTACAATGTCAACCAAAAACAGTTCATTTTGATAGATATCTAGTATGACACTTACAAAGAAGCATCTATTATGTTTTCTAATCTCAGTCAGCTCAAATGTAACTTTCAAAGAGCTTTTGGTATTTATCCCAAGCCAAAGATCCAAAAACCTGGCTTTACTTTTTCACAGAAAAGTTGTGCTTAATGAAGATTTTACTTGCCTTCATTTTATTTCTTCAACAAGAATAGCACTTTCAATAGGAGAAAAAAATTAATGTTTTGCAGTTTTAATCAAAACATCTTGTTTATTTACGAGACATAGACACTGTTCAGCCAGTGGTTGTTCATATGACCATTTTTCCTCAGTAAGTTTTGTTCTTACTTTCCATTTGAGTTAATACATTCCATTTCGATTTATACACACTCAGATAATTTCATAAACAAAGCCAAAGTCAACAATTAGTTTATATATATATATATATATATATATATATATATATATATATATAAGGGTAAGTTGTTTTTTGACAGGGCTCTCCAGAAAATTTAATTTTTGGAAAGGTTTCCGAGTAATTAAAGTTTAAAGACAACTGGTTTTTATAATAGCATATTAACATGTTTCTTCACTTTCCAAGTTGGTCTGATTGGCTGGCTATATATGGATGTGTTGCACATACAAGCCACACCACAAGAGCTTGAGGGTTCATCACGCCATCTTATTTTCTGCCAGCTACAGTTTTACATATGATCTCTGAGAATCCACGTTGAGAGTCCTGATGTCCAGCGGTGGTCTGACATTCTTGAAAAATCATCTTTTATTAGCACTTATTAAATGTTATACTCAAGTTTGCTTGCAAAAAATGAAAAATGTTGAAAATCAATTTTATCAATTTATGGCACTTTTTAATTTGAAGAGATATATAAAAAACTAATAACATGATATTACGGTACAATGCCAATCTACGGTGTATTATATCGGACATTATTTCTTCAATACATATACTTTCTTTTCTGATAAATATGTAGAAAACAAGATAGCTCTTTACTGAATCCTATGAAACAGTGGGCAAAGTAAGAGAACTTATTCTTGAGTTAGAAAAAGATAGAGGTTGGTCAGCATAAACCACTTGTCTTCTTATAGATTTTAACTGAGGTTATGGTATTACGTCAAGTAAACAATAATCAATGAGCTTATTCATTCATTTTTCACCACTCATAAAAGGAATGTGTCAGCATTTTTTTAGAATGAAACTAAAAAAAGACAAACGCTGACCTCATTAGGGAGAAGAGAAACCAAAAGCGAGAGCTATTCAGAAACCAGTCCTGTAACTTTTTTTAGAATTCTAAACTGATCAGATTATGTGAATATAACAAAAGTGAATTATGCTAAACACATACCAATCTCCAATACCCCAACTCCCTAGGAGCCTACTTATAGATGCCTGTTGCCTACTTACATTCAACATGATTTAAACAAAAGCTTCATGAAAACAAAGGACAGACATCAAAAATAAACATTATCATTATTACTAACCATAAACCGAAATTGTCAAAATAGGTTTCTTCAGTTGTCAAGTCAGTCCAGCTGTCTACATATGTATGGATGTATCAGGCGTACAATTAAGCCAAAAAGCTAAAAATTTAAACATTTACTCCTTATGTCTACAGAAAAACAATTGTTTTTTTTGTTTTTGTTTTCTCAACAGCCCCTAAATAGGTTTTGATGGGGGGGGTCAATTAGCAATATAAGTTTATGCTAAAGTGATTCCCATGTTTGTGCCCACTTGTTTTTTGAAAATTCAGACTCTTGTGATCACTGCCTAACAAAAGGCAGGAGAAGTAACTTATTTATTGAGCACCCTTTTTACCAATTTCTTAATTGGTCATCTCCCAATATGGCATGCTGCCATAAGACATTGGTTAGGGGATGGTTTCTATTGAGTGACTAACCAGACCTGTTTCTTTAAGATTTTCAACATTTTCTGGAGATAGTCTTCACAGCTACAGTAAAAGTTTAGCTTTTGCCTCGTTTCACAAAAGCAAATATTTTTGGTGGCAGGCTGGAAAAGAATAAGAAATGCCAATACAAATACAGAATTGGACAATCGTCATACAAAACTATGGGAACAGTTTGTATAGTGTTCAAAATATTCTCAAATAAGACACTATTTTTGAGGCTAGAGCAAAAATGAGACTTTTCTCTATTTTTTTGGTTGTTCACTAACAAGAAAAGATAGATAATGAAAACAAATCATTTTTGTACGCAACATGATATATTCAATAAAGTCAGCAGGCTGAATAAAATGAGACTTGTTTGCATGGGAGAATGAATAAGAAATGCTTTTCCTAACATTTCATGCGAGGGAAGCACAATCAGTCTGTTTAATAATCTTTAACACGTGTACATTATATGACATTAAATATTTCCATCTCTATAGATAAAGTTATTTCTAAGTTACACCTTAAAGTATGGAAATAAGATGAACAAGACTGGTTGCATCAGGATCTAACACCATTCTGAACACAACTATTTCAGCCACTAAAACTCATTAAAGGGAGTGTACGCGCAAAATTTCAAGTTTCTACAATGGTCGGTTAGGGCTGAGAAGAATAAAGAAGAAAGAAAAAGAATTTAAGTAAAGATTTTTGAAAAAAGACTAATTCTAATTAAAATTCTAAAAAATTCAAATTCTAATTAAAAGAATCTGCTCCACAACACCAGATAATTCAATCTGACATCCATAACTTTCCACTTTCTCTCCATATTTCTCTCTCATTCTCTCTTTCTTTCTTTCTTTAATTGATTGATGATGTAGGAATAGAATCCATGTCTCTTGATCCATCATTTTAGACTTTTCAATTTTTAGTCTTAACCAAAAATCTGAATTTGTGATTGTTGTTAGGTTAGGGAAAATAAAGTCAACTCAATAGTATTTGACTAAATCACATGATCTTACCCATATTCTCAAAGAAAAGTCTTGTTTAGAATGATTCAGACTGAGCTATAACAATATTGACTTCCCCTTCACAGATAGTATCTAATTGTTATGTTTAAATTTTAGCTAGGGTAACCATGCAGCATTTTTATTTAAGGTTTCATGGATTCCTAAGGCATTTTACACATCTACTTTTATTAAATTTGTTTCTATATTCATAAGTCTAATATTGAGATTTTTTATAAATAGATGCACTGAGAAAACAAATTTTATAAAAGTGTCAGTAAGAACAAGAAAATCAGAAATAAAATCTCTCATCTATGAATTTTAGGCATAGGTATCAGATTAGAAGTAGATCTGTTTTTATTTGGACATTTTATGGTCTTGTAAGCAAGATAGAAAGTTTCTCTAAATAGGATTGCAAAGTTTCAAATGTTATTCTTATACATTGAACTTGAACAGGGGAAAAAAGATTTGACACTATACAGCAAAAGCAGTTATACTCTTTTTATTTGTTTCCCATACTAAAGCTAGATTTCATATTGGGATTGTTCCATAAGAAACGTTTTTGAATAGGATGATATAAAAAACAAAAATTGTAAATATTTAATCAGAATATGACCCTTTTGAAGCAATATTAGATGCACTTCCTGTTTCATTTGTGAGCTACGGTGATGCACTTATTGATTTTGACGATTTATCTGGAGATCATGACAGTTGAGCTTTTTACAAAAATATCATGCTTTCCACTTTCTAATTAGCTTATTCAAGAATTTTGCAAGTGTTCCTGGGGTTGAGCGGTGAGCATCCCAAAGTCTATTTCATGCATGTATAAAATTTTTGCTGAACCCCTATCAAGGAAGGTTGCTCCAAACAAAGAGAGATAGCAACCCCAACGATTCTCTAATGATAATACGTCATCTCTACAATTCTTTACAGCTTCCCAATAACTGGATCATTTATTACGGATATAAAGTTCTAAGTATTTGAAAAGATGATCTGTAAGAGAAATGCCAGATGAATATCAAAGTTACTACAAGACTTTATAACCCTATTCTTTAAGCTTAGACGCAGTCAGCTGAGAGACATGAGGTCAGGAACTATCATGGAATATTTCATTCGGATTATGTAGTGCCCATTTTTCTAACTTTTTAACCTTAACCTTTCCTATTGCCTTGAGATGATGTGACACAGTTGAAGTCTTGAAGTCTTCAGAATGTGCTTACCCAATGGTTTGTGGGTCATTGGTCGCTGCTGTTGATAATCCTTTATCATTAAAAGGAGGTTTGAGCCTTCTTCAAGGGTTATTATTAGTATCCATATACACAGACCTGAACCAACAATGAACACTAGGCACTTCAATAATGTTCACTTCAAATGCTTTGTTGGCATTATCAGAAGCTTGAACAGCATCATATCCTAATTCGAAATCATGTGTGGAAATTAGTCCAACTTCTTTAGCAGACATTGCTATTAGGAGCTTCAAAACCTCCGATAATAATGAATTATATATCTACTTACATTGAATCAGCAAAAAATGCAATTATTGATTTTTTTTTTCACTTTAAGCATTATTCTCTATGATGTGAAAAAACACAAATCCTGAGTAGCAACTAAACACATTTATTTTGACCTATAAAACGTTGAATGACCTCACTGGTTGACAAATGTTTTGTGTGTGTACATCAGTTGAACAAATTTTTAAGAATAGATAGGAGAGTAAAAGAATGGAGAAAGTGAAAAAAGATTGGTTTCTGGGTTATTCTAGAAAGAGAATACCCAAAATATTCAAGATGACCCACCCAACCACACACACTACATTATTTATTACTATTTAAACATGCTCTATGTAATATCAGAAATATTCATGAAATTTAGCGTAACATAATTAGAAACTGTCAATGTAGGTTTCTTCAGTTTTCAGGTGAGTCTAGCTGATTGACAGGTCATCTATCAATGTGCTGCATATGCAGGCTGCACCAACAGAGTTACAAAATTCAAACATTTACTTTTTATTAGGTCTAGAAAAAGGTTGTTTGAAAATCAAACCCTCCAATAGGTTTTTAGTGAGGGTCTCAATTTAAAATGTGAGTGCATGCTAAATTGGTCCCTTAGTTTGTGTCTGGCTGCATTCACACTTGTTTTTTTTTTTTTGGGGGGGGGGGTTAAATTCCAACTTTTTTAGGGATCACCACCCAACAAAAGGCAAGAAGTAATTTATTCATTTTTCATCCCTTCTTCCAATTTTTTGACTGATTGCCAATACGGCATGCTGCTAAAAGACGTTTGTTACATGGCAGTTTCTATTGAGTGACTAACCAGACATATTTGATGAAAAGCTTTTGAAAAATGTATATAGTAGGCAGCATTCAACAGCCATATCATTAGTTACCAATCAAAATGATTAGAGTTATAGATAAAAACAATAAATGCATAACATGAACACTTACATAATGTTTTTCAAACTTATCTTGTAATCAAAAGAAAATTTAGAAGACAAGAGACAAGACGAGCTGATTCACGGTAAAGCTCCACTTTGACAGAAGCTTATGAGTTTTTAAGATATTTCAACTTTTGTAAAAGCATTTTTCCTCTAACTGAAGATCTTTAAAATTGGCCATGGAAGGAGACTCAATAAAATAGATATTTTTTCAGATAAATAGTATGAAAATATAGATAATTCTAGATATATATTTCAGGTTATTCAGATATTAACTAAAAACTAGCATCAATAACTTTCCATTTTTTCTCTCTTTCCTTACTTTCTTTATTTCATCAACAACAAAAGAATAGAATCTCTGTCTGTCCCACTTTTCCCTCCATCATTCTAAACTTTTCACTTTTTTAGTCTTAACCGGAAGTCTGAAATAGTCATTGCTGTTAGGCAAGGAAAATAAAGTCAAAACTCTGTAGGAGTTTGACAACAGGGATGTCACTAATGTTTGTCTACAGAAAATAAGTGAACATTCCCTTTTCAAAATAGTTGTATATTCAGTTCAGATGAAACCCCATGACATTTGTATGTGTACACTTTACCAAGAGTCCCATCTAAAGAGATGTTTGCAGATACAGGATATCCCAATGGGAATGGGGAATAAATGCCTAAATGCTTCCTGTAGTATTTCCTCATATTTCAGTAGAAATTTGTCCTCGGTCACAGATTCTAATATCCATTTAGTGTCACTCAAACTACCGGACCAAGTAGAGGTTGGGGGGGGGGGGGTCATAAAATGATAAATATATTATGCTTCAGGATTTATTGGTGCATCAGACTATAGTTATACTTCCAGTAAATGTATTTTCAGTCTTTTTAGCCTCGTAGACTGACTACGTAAAAGTCAGAAAAAATAGTCTAATACAATTAGAGGACAAGAAAATCATCATTTCACAAGTTCTAATGTAATTGGAGATACTTTGACATACTACAAGGAGGTGAGATGGGTCTCGATATGTAACTTTGAAAGATACTTAGCACACACACACACAAAATTTCTCAGAGCAAAAGATATCTTTTGCTCTGAATTTAATATTGATTTTATATCAATCAGTAATGTTATACAAAGTATATTAACAACAATATAGATCAGGGACAGGCCAAATTTGAAATGTTTTTATGTCTTGTTGGCCAAGGGGATTAAAAAAAATGACAATACAAGCTTGTCTTTTTTTATCATTTCCATTTTTTTTCTCAACAGGTGTATATACCTATATAAACTTCCACACACTGAATTTATCAGTGAGAACAATGAAGCTCTTCTTTGGGGTCAAAATATTGTTTAATTGTGCTTCAAATTTCTGTATATTGATAGAAAAGCAGGAAAAGGTAGTGATAAAACATTTTCAGCTATAAGAGGCCACTGCAAAAATGAGCCTTTTGTTCTATTTTTCAATACTGAATTTTATCGTTCACTAATCAAAAACAGATAAAGAAAACAAGAAATTATTGTGTATGTTGTCACCTATTCAATGAAGTTGGTAGGCCGGATGAAATGAGGTTGCGGATTTGTCCACAGACCATGGTTTCCTGAACTGTTATAGATAGTGATAAATGTTCAATGTTTCTCCAAATAGGTTGAAAATGTAGATTTTGTATTTTGAATTCCATTGACTGCACAGTGAGAAAGTCAAATTATTAAGCAGGACTGGAGCTAATGTTGCTTGAATACCCTTTTGTAACCTTTAAAAGGTCATTATATACATAGGAAAACAAAGATTATTACTGACATTAGTATTGGGATAAAATGTCCCCTAGAAACCTTAAAAGAAAATTTCCTCCTTTTTTCCTTCTGGTCTTCTTCAAAATTGACCAATACAGGTTACTTCTTGTAATGTAATCGGACTTCAAGTATATATATATATATATATATATATATATATATATATATATATATATGTACTCAAAACTGTCAACTGGAAGAGTCCCAAATTCTTCAGTTTTCAAGTTAGTCCAGTTGACTCGCTGGCTCTCTATGAGTGTATGTATCACACGTACAGGCCGTACTAATGGAGCTAAAATAAAAGTCTTTTACAATTTTTTCGTCTGTCAAGGAATCCTGAGGATGAATCTGATGTTCTATTTTTCTTCTAATCAAGGTAGGGTAAACCCTAATCAGCTTCACAATACTTTCTTGTTAATTAGAATGATATAAGGTATGAATCACGACCTGAAATATACAAATCTTAAAGCGTTAAAAGGAGATAGAAACAAAGAGTAACACATGTCACTAAATGGAGGAGAATGACATGTTACAAAATTATGGACGGGAGTGGCACGTTACAAAATTACGGACGGGAGTGGCACGTTACAAAATTATGGACGGGAGTGGCACGTTACAAAATTACGGACGGGAGTGGCACGTTACAAAATTACGGACGGGAGTGGCACGTTACAAAATTACGGACGGGAGTGACACGTTACAAAATTACGGACGGGAGTGGCACGTTACAAAATTACGGACGGGAGTGGCACGTTACAAAATTACGGACGGGAGTGACACGTTACAAAATTACGGACAGGAGTGAGACGTTACAAAATTACGGACGGGAGTGACACGTTACAAAATTACGGACGGGAGTGACACGTTACAAAATTACGGACGGGAGTGACACGTTACAAAATTACGGACGGGAGTGACACATTACTGTAAAAAAGGTGGGGAGTGACACGTTAAAAAAAAAAAAGTGGGGAAGAGCGACACATTACCAAAAAAGGGGGGGGTGACACATTACCAAAAAAAAAAGGGGGAAGTGAAACGTTACCAAAAAAAGGGGGGGGGAGTGACACATAACAAGAAGGAAAATTATACACGTTACGAGAAGGAGTAACATGCAGCAAAGACTATTTTCTTTACTATTTTGTACACTAGCAAAATGTCCATTCTTGTCATAATAAGACATTCGACCTGTACAGGGCTATCTTCTTTTCATGCCTCTGATTCATACTAACATAAACGTCTAAAGTCCTCTTTGCATAATATGATCATTTTCAATCAGCGATCACACACAATTACTTCTAATGACACTATTAGTGTAATGATCTCTTACTTACTTAATAAGCTCATCTAACACAATTCCTAACAATCTGATTAGTGTTTTTTTTCCTGTATACTCCAACTTTTAACTAACAAGATGAGAAAGACAAACTTTCTCAAAGTATAAAAAGTCCGCAGCAGAAAATGGTTGAGAGTTAAAGAGAGGCAGAGAGAGATACCAGATTTTTTTTTTTCATTCAAATCATAAAATTTTCATAAATATTATGAATCTTCAGTAATTTCAGTCCCTCGCATGAATGAATCACTGAAGTCTGCACAAGTACCAGAACTAGTTATCTTGAAAAAAAAAAAAAAAAATACCAACACAAGATTTGGACATTGTTGGTCCAAAATGACCATAGAGACCCAAAAAGCACTTTCTTTAAAGAGAAAAAAAAATGTTTTTAGATGGTGCGTAATGGTGTAACCATGCAAATCTTCAAGGGTGTAGCCACCAAAATGTGACCAGAAGTGGCCAGAGACACACATATATGCACAAACTGACACACACAAAGAGAGAAGAATTTATAGCCCACTTGGCTAGTTGGTTGGATGGGCAAGCCATTAGTGGGGCTATGGTGATTTGATTAGGTGCCCAAGTACTTATATCATACAGTTCAGCAGTTCCTAAGTTCAAAATTTGTTTGTTGATAGTTAGCTATTTACATGTAAAATGTAAACAAATCATCGGATCAAGTGTAAGTCACTATTTTTCAATTCCTTGACTTTTGTCAATATAATAGTCAAATTTCAATAAAATCACCCAAGATTAGAGAAATTTTCCCAATAGTAAACAAAAACAACATTTTTGCTTATAAAACGTGAACTGTCGGATTGGCCATAACTTACCATCTTCTAGGTAGAATCTCTCCGCAAGCCTACAAACAAAATTTCATTGAAATATATTAAGGAATAACAAAGTTATCCAATTGAGAAATAGGAGACAGTGACGACAGACACCCATAACAAATGATAGTCTCGACTTTTTTTCACCACAGGACAGAAAGACTAAATGGATTAAATTCTTAAGCAACCCAATGGAGTACTTTTAGAAATTCCAGTATTTTATCTAGTCTACCTTTTGAAACATTTTTAATGCCTATTCTTTAATTACCATTAATCTGACTGTAAACTGCTAATTAAGTTGAATGAGCAACTATTACCGCTTATTCAGTCTACAACATGAGATTCAAATTTTTGCAAAGACTATACCATTGATACGAAAAAAATCTTTCACTATTTCCTGGACTCTCCTCAATATATATACCAGTACTATTTACAACTCTTTAGAAGTGTTTCAATGACTCATTGGATTTGAACAAAATGACCTTAGCATAAATGAATTACCGTAGCCCGCACACATACCAGAACTGATTACTTAAAATTATCTAAAAAATACCAGCATAAGATTTGAGCATTGTTAGTCCAAAATGACTATAGAAACCCCTAGAAGCACCTCTAAGGGAAAGAAAAAATGATGCCTAGTGGTGTACTCATACAAATTTTCAAGATTGTAGCCCCCAAAATGTGACTGGAGTGTCCAGACAAACACACAAGATTGGTCATGCAAGCCATTTGTGGGGCTACTGTGAATTGATAGGAAGCCAAATCGGATGAATATCTCATTATCAACAACCGAAATTGTTAACAAGGCAATAGATTTGTTCATTCTGAATATCACATGGTGAACACTATCAGCAGGTCATTGAAGAAGCTTCTAATACTCTTTTATATGATCCACAGGATGAACAGGAATGATTTGAGCATATGAACAGCAAACAATCAGTGAATGCTTATGTTGGAGAACTTATACCTATATTTGTAAATGCTTTTTAAAAATGTCAGATTTGCCAAATTTGGCCATTCTTTTTTTCCTACTTTTGTTCATAAAATAAGTTTCTTCTTCTGACTTTTTTTATTTATATTGCGCAATATCAGTGGTGTGTTTTTTATATAACATTTTGTCTTGACACTTTTATGTCCAATCATCCTTTAAAACAGCTTGATCTGAGTTCAAACATAAGAAAAAAAAAAATTAGATCACTAAAATTATGAAAAATAAATCATCTATTAAATCAACTTTATGCCTCTTAAGACACATCCATACATAAAAAAAAACCTTGTCATTTGTTACAGATATATGCTAGTAAACTAAATGAAAAAAGCAACATCCACAAAAATAAAGAGAAGAAAATCATCTCAGCAACTAACATTAATACTGACATACCAGGCAGGCTTTTTCAGCCATTTCCATAGAAAAGATTTTTCCAAAGAAAAGCACAATTCACTCTTGATCCTTCCAGGTTTATTAACTAATTTTTCTATTTCTGGCATAAGGTCCAATAGCTAATGCAAGCCTCCCCTCTTTTCTCACTAATCTGCACTTTACAATCACCTCTCACTCTCTGTCATTTCTTCTCTACAATTACATGAATGGTTCTAGCTACCCACCCAAAATAGAACCTTGCCACTATCAATGGGAATGCGCACTTTCTTGCAATAGACTTGCTCACTAAACTTCCTTAAACAAAAAGCAAAATGAAAGTGAGTCACAAAGAATGGGCATCGAGAGTACAATAAACCTTTGTTATAACAAACTTTGGCTTCTATGAACTCACGGATCAATCCGAAGCAACTCCAGATTTGCTAAACAAAGTTCAATATGCAGCGAACACATGGACGATTAAGTT
Organism: Thysanoteuthis rhombus; assembly: GCA_963457665.1. NCBI lineage: Eukaryota > Metazoa > Mollusca > Cephalopoda > Oegopsida > Thysanoteuthidae > Thysanoteuthis > Thysanoteuthis major. The sequence continues at coordinate 42,104,923 of OY735219.1, read as the reverse complement.
TCTTATTTACCAAACTAAGTTTGATAAATGCTAGAGCCAATCAACCAATCATGTGCGTCATTTACATGGAGAGGTAAAGTCAAAAATAAAACAAGAGACAACCGAACGACCAAATTTAACTAACGATGTTTATTAAATGCAACAAACTACCAAACTTATTTCTTATATACTGAACTGAATGAGGAGAAACCAGCGGATATAACAAACTTTTGGTTTTAATGACTATTCCCAATTAGTTTACAATACTTGCTTGCTCAAAAATAGATACATACGCAAGTGTGTGTGTGTGTGTGTGTGTGTGTGTGTGTGTGTGTGAGCCAGTATAGACAGAAATAAGAAAGCTTGACTTTTTTTTTTAATCAGTCAGATAAATATATATCCTTAAATCTATATCAATTCATAGCAACACTCAGTCCAACACAGGATCAAATAGAGCGAAATGGGAGCTTATAAAGATTGTGTTACTCAAAGCTCCTAAGTAGGGAGAGACTGTCAGCCTTGAAAATCAACACTCAAAATAATGACCTCAACCTGAGACTGAGTACTGATCACTGGTACAAATAAGGCAGCTGCTACTATTAAAGCATTAAAGAATAGATAAAAGCCGAAAACTTGACCTCTTTGAGCTATATTTCATCAAATTCAGTTGTAAAGGGTAGGAGTTAGGGTTAGGATGGGGGTTAGTTTGGGGTTTGGTGTTGCAAGTAACAAAAAATGATTAAACTTGTAAAGACACCATCAACTAAAAATAAAAAGATCTATTAAAGAACACTAGAACTAACTCCAAAATTAAATTTCATTCTTTATAATTAAACTGAATAGAATACAGTTTTAAATGGTCAAATTTTCTGCTTTCATTTGTTCCTTAATACGTTAATAGTAACAGCAGTAACATAAGTCCGCAATTTTAGTTACCTCCCTTTGATATTTTATGAACCAGTAACAAACCTCTACCCAAATGAGCAATACACAACTACTCCAACCACCAAGCAGGCCCTAATGACCAAAAATTTACTACAGTTTACAAATATACAGTACAAAATTATGACAGGGAATCAAGATATTGTGGAGAGTACAGTTTTCTCTAAGGTAACACACAAAACTGACCTGGTACTTGCTATAAGAGAGTTCAGGCTTAGCAGCTAACTAATATGTTTTTTTTACCACCTGACCCATACAGCAAGTGCAGGAAACATTCTAGCACATGAACAGATAATTCACAAATGAATTGATTCAAAATCATTCACGTCACTACCGAGATTTAGCTTCGCAGTTTCATTTTCTCTAAATTCCTTGCCAACATGGGGAAGAAAATCAGCAAAATAATTTCATTTGAATAGTAGAGTGGAAAAAAAATAGATAAAAAAAAAACCGATCATTTTATATATATATATATATATATATATATATATATATATATATATATATATATATATCTGCAGGCATAAAATCAATATGGCTTGTAAGTGAAGAATAGAAGAAAAAATCTACCATCAAAAATTGATCAATTTAGGAAGTTTTTTTTTTTTTCAAAGTTAACGGGTTATTTGGCTAGTTAACTCAACTTCCTGTTAAGATCATTTTTAACAGTTAATTTAGACGAATTCTCAAGAATCAACTCAATTTCTATAAAAAAATTACAACAAGTTCTGACCCAAATAATACAGCATTCACGCAAGAATTTCATGAAAAATCAGCTCTGGCCCATGGATCCAGTTCTCAAATTCAAAACAGCGTAAAAAGTATGGCACACTCTATATATGTATATTAGGACACATTAGAAACTTAAATTTTCATAAATTGAAAAACTGGAGATTTTATGATGTGAAGGTCATCAACAAAGCCCGAGGTAAATTTTTAAAAGATTTCAATTTCCAATTATGTATATTAAGTGACATTAAATTCTTCCTTGGAAACAAAATATGTATGGTTTTAGTAGCAGCAATAGTTATTTTTTTACCTCTGTCAATATTCAGTTATGTCTGCTCATTCAATATCTCCAAAGTACAGAAAAGACTTTACTGAAATTTTTTGGAAGAGAAGGCAATAGAGTAAGAAAGATGTGGTAAAATTTGAGGGTGGATCCAAGAATTTTCTTCTGATTTTTCCCCCGTATTTTTTTTTCAATTACTTTCCTATATATGCTCATGATTGTACACACGGTATCTCCAAAAGTTATCAATCTATCTCAATGACATTTTGTGGAAGGGTGGACAAAATGACTGATTAAATTTTGAGGCAGATTCCTACACAATTATTCCCCCTGTCAATGGTGTTAGCAGAGGTATGCACTGAGTGTTTTGTAGTTCAATCAATGATAATATCTCCATGAATTATTCAAGCACACTTGGAGAAATAATCCAAACTTGAAAAAATTCCAAAAATTCCAAACAATTTGAAAGTCTATGAATTTAAACGTAAAAACAGACAAGCCGAGTCAGTGAAAACAATATTGGAGGAACCAGTCTGGTTAGTCACTCAATAGAAAATATCACATGACCAAAATCTTTTGACAGTATGCCACATTTGGGGTGATCAATTAAAAAATTTGGAAATTGGGTGATCAATGAATAAGTAACTTCCCTCACATTTTTAACCCTTTAGCTCCATCAGTGCGGCTTGTTTGCATGATACATTCATAGCCTGCCAGCTGAACTTAAAAACTGAAGAAACCTATATAGACAGTTTTGGTTGGTGGTCTCTAATAGATTTGACTAACACTGTCACTTCAATATTGATATTTAGTAAGTTCAGCTTAAAACAGAAGAAGAATATTTGAGAGTAGGAAGATTGTGGAGCACTAAGTCCGTCTGGATACTTCTGAGGAAACCGCTAATCAAAATCATCAACATAGGTTTCTTCAGTTTTAAGTTAGTCCAACTGGCTGGCTATGAATTTTTAAAAAGTTGTAACTATTAGAGATTATTAAACATCATTCATATTCCTGCTATATCTTCTCCAATGGACTCTGAGATTTCAAATTCTTTTCTTTGCTTATAACTTCTAGTAATTATTTTAATTTCTGTATTATAACTGTCATACCATTCAAGGTTTTCATTGTCTTTGCTTTAACAAGATGTTCAGCCAGTGAGTTTCAAGTGTTCAGACAGAAAAAATATTTTGTTTCATTGAAGTCCGGACTCTTTTTTTGTGAAAATCTCCCCCACCCCCCACCCAATAATTTTCTAGTGAGGTTTCAATTCGCAATGTAAGTTTATACTAAATTGGTCCCTTAGTTTGTGTCTGGCAGTATTCACACTTGTTTATTTTTTTTAGATTTAGACTTTTTTAGTAACCACTGTCCAACAAAAGGTGAAAGAGTAACTTCTTCATTGATCATCCCTCTTTCCAATTGTTCATCCCCCACATGTCACGCTGGCAAACAGCATTGATTGCATGATGGATTCTACTGAGTGACTAGTTTACAAATTCAATCCAATTTGAAAAATATATTAATGATTCTCCTTATTATGTATCAAAAAGAAAATGTATATATTTCAGCTTCTTATGTCATTATCAACATTAAAAACAAACATTTCCAGATGCATTCAGTATTTACAATAATCGGTTATGAACTTTTTACAAAATTCAGCAAAAAACATGACAAGGACGCGTGCAACCTTCATAACGCAATTCAAATCACACAACGAGAATTAGTACTCTTCCAAATCACGTAAAAATGCCATAATGAAACGAACTTGGCAAAGCAACATTATCTGTCTGGAGTAACTCGACAAAGGAGCAAAAAATTCCAGCTTCTTCAAAAACAATTTACATAAATTTACAATTCTACATAAATACAATATCTTACAGTAAATGTCTATTTAATTTTGATACACTAAAACGAAGTTTGTTATTTAGTCTGACTAAAAATGTAGAACTAAATTTAACCTTTCAGTTTAAGCAACTAAGTCATAGGAAACCATTAAAAATACATCAAGTGTAATTTTATTATTACTTTTCAGAAAATCAATTAGGTCAATTGAACTGAGTTCACTTGTTTACTTCCTTTGGACGTTACTTGAGTCAAATTGAGTTTAGGGTAGAGGTTTCAAAACTGTGGTCTGTGGACCCCTGGATATCCAACAAATAATGCCCGGGGGTCCGCAGCAGTGTTCTCTCTAACCCTAACATTGCTAATCTTGTGGCTGACAAACAACAACATCATCCACTGCACAGCTATAGCAAAACGTAATTATCATACACCCTACCTGTACCATGTATTAAGTTTTTAAAGGTAAAAAATTGTTTACTATTGTAGTCGATTGATTACTATTCAAAAAACTAAAAGCTAAACTAAGGGGTCCACCATGATATATCCTTTATAGATGAGTTTTCGAAGTTTTGAAACCACTGGTCTGGGTGACCTCAGTAGGTTTTTGATTAACAGGAAAAATTCCCAAGTTCAATAAGTTTAGATCATTTTGCAGAATAAACTTTGTTCTTATATATTTTCTAAATTTAGTCCAAAATTTTCAACTTTAGAGTCTTAAGTTTAATGGCCTTTCTTTTTCAAAGACCCCTGTATGGTGTTCATTTTTATGTTAGGTCTACTGAAGAAGTTAACAGAGTCTAACATGTGCACTGATTCTTTCAATTACCTTATCTATCAATCTGACTAACACATGATCAGTCATGCCCTGTTTCATTATTTACCCCCAGATTATGACTTTCTTTTGTCCATCCAGCCAAAAGATTATACTAGGGGTAGTAAAAAAATCCATATATTTTGGTTCAGTGGAATAGGCTGACAAACCAATATGTTTAAGGCTCCAATTTTCTATCAAAAGATTATCCTACAGGACATGTGGTCTTGTGTAAGGTTTCTCAAACTTTTCACACTCATAGAACCCCTGAGGCTAAGTGGGGAAAAAGAATATATATATATACATCATAAAAAGACCTGGCTTCACCCAGGTTATTAAGCACACACTCTAAAAGTGGCAAACTATCCGTGATATAGTGGATTGCATCAGCCATTGAGTGGGTGCAGATAACAGACAGAGACAAACAAGACACATACATACACCCACAGTAGTGGTAAGAACAACCCCAACCCCCCATTTTAGTTCAAAATTCTTAACAACTATGGCAGACCTCTATAGGAGGTCAGAAGGTACAACAGCCAAAATGTTTTGACTATAACAACCAAGATGAGGATACTAGTCAGAGTAAATCAATGTATGATACAATGATAATTACTCATCTCAGTAATTCAGAAAAAAAATCATTATTGCCGTCATCATAGGACTCAATAATTATGTCACAAGGATACGAGAGATCAGTATAATATTATATCAGTATGAAAATAATTGCATTTTTTGGATCTAGTGAGTAAGCCTGGTAAAGAAGCTTTGTAGCCTGGTTCATTCAATATCTGCAGGGTCATTCACATGACATGCAACCTTTTTTGGCTTTTCATTCAGGATCATTTCCGTGACATGTTGAGCTTTTTTGTTTTCTATTTGGTACAAATGTCAAACAATTGTTGAATGGTCAACATTTAGTTTCTTTACAACCTTTCATGTTGTTTTGTAATGGTCCATCTCAATAATGGCCTTCAACTGGATGTCATCAATCAGAGAAGGTCATCCACACCATTAAGGCTCTCATCTCAATTTTGAAATTTTTGGAACTAAGGTCAAGCTGTACATTCATTGATGGTACCCCAGCCAAATACTTTGTTGATAAACAGTTTCAACTGCTTACGTCCCATTTTGAACTCATACTACAACATTGCTCGAATTCACTTTTTTTCTATCTTTGATTTGACAAACTCAAATAAACCAGAATGATCAAGGAAAAGAAAATGTTCAGTTTAAATAAAGTGGAATTCACACTTTAAGATATTATATTACGCAAACAGAGTTTTTTTCCAAATTAAGCATCAAAATTAAAAGTAACAAAAAATGCTATTATTTTTGCACCAACCGAATATATTCAAAAGTAAAGATGACTCAAACTATAGGAGTTGGAAAATTTTGAAGTAACAATTTTACTGATCTATCTAAAAAGCCCACCATTTAAAACATTGGGAATAGATATGTATATCCTTCTCAGAATGCTTAAAACCTGGCTCAGAGATCTAAGCAGTGAATATTTGCTTCAAGTTTGTAAACTCTATAATACTCAAATCTTTCTAAATATCAGAGGTAGATAATCAATAATGCCTACTTACACAGCAGCTCAAATTTCACTGACGATTCAAAACTTTTAAATCCCTTTTCACTACTCATTTGCAGAAACAGTTTCAGAAGTAACAAGGGAAAAAATATTGAAAATTTTGTTATTATTATAGTCAAATGTATAGTCTTTTTAGTTTTATAAATAAGCCCCGAAAAAAAAGGTTTAATCTTCATTGTTGTTAATTGCAACCCCTACACTAACCCTAGATGAAATGAAAGTTATACGTAGACTAAAATGTAAATGTCCAGAATGGGTTAGCAGCTGACACCAAGTCAGTGTTATTGATTATCTCCCTTTTATAACCTAGACAGAGCATAAAAGAGTTTACAAACTTGAAGCAAATATTTACATCCATGAGGGGGTGGATAGGACCCTGCCCTCGAAAAGTACTACAACTCATTTATTCTACTTGTTTACAATAATAAAGTAATATCAAAGTTCTACTCAAAAAGACATCTCTAGAAAATAAAAATTTCAGAATTTGTAAATTACTTACATTGATAAAACAAAATTTGAGTATGGCGCAATCATCAGTGTTTCTGAACAGTCTTGATTTGCAAAGTATATCTCTTTCAGGTTACCAGTATGCATATGTAGCAGTATATATATGCGAAGTATGTCTCTTTCAGGTCAAGTCCAGAGCAATATACTCCAAACATGGTTGATTTCAACTTCTAGACCTAGCTTCAAGTTTCATGTCCATTGCTACATGTAAGTATGACTTCTCGATGAGATATCAGAACAGTTGTCAAATTTTGGTATTTTCCAAGCAATTATGCAACATGGCAGAAGTAGCATCTTTCAGATTCCTTGACCCTTATTTGACCAAAAGTAATTCAAGCTGGATAGAGTTGATATAACTTTTACATTTTGGCTTGGTGGTAGTGTTTGTTGACATTATAGCTATGTGCATTGTGTACGCACTGCACGGACATATATTGACGTAATGACAGCTATTTCTTGTAGTATTTTTATACCCCTTCCCATACACAAACAACAGAATCAAAACACCAAAATTATTTCAAAACTTTGTCTTTGCATAACTCGATTCCTTTAGGCTATTGAATAAGAATTAAAGTTTCCAGATCCTCAGCCTGTGCTCTTTTAGAAAATGAATTCATTTTTGTCCTACAACCCAAGGATAATTTTGATCTGATCTCCCAAATAATAGCACAATCGGAAATAAAGAGTAAGCCTTTGCCAAATATATCTTTTTGCACTTCCCTAGAATAGTGTTACCATCTACGCTGTTCCAAAACGTTCCTTAAGTAAGTTTAGAACTAATACTTCCACAAGGAACTGTATAAAAATGAGAGATTTTTATGGCACCACCTTCACTATTACTTCTTATAGCTCATCACAGAATCCCAGCGCACATGAAAAGAAGCAATCAAGAGGAAGGAAGATTTAGGTTCATGACTTTTCTAAAGGCATCAGAATTCAAGGCTTTATATGTATTGCCATTTGCCATGAGAACCACATTCTTTACCAAATGAGCTATAGCACCCATACATACTTGTATTAGTAACAGTCGGGAGTAGGTCAGGTTTCCTCAATTCATTAAATCCAGATGACATAAATGGAGAGAAAAAGAAGAGTTTCACACATTTTTCTTGGATTTCTTAAACAACCATTTTGGATAGCTGAAAGTGGCTAGATTCAAGAAGAATGGCCATTTTGAATCAATAAAAGTGGCTACATTCCATTTCCAGGTAACTGTACAGCTGAAAATGTTACATATGCTCCAAAGACTTTATTTCAATCCTTCACATGAATACGTTGTTGTATAGAACTGGATATGTGATGATGGATGTGTGGAAGGATTACCAGCATTATCTTGAACAAATGTTTTTCATTTGTTCCTTTAATAACTGATCAATACATTGTATGAGTGTGTATATATATATATATATATATATATATATATATATATATATATATATATATATATATATAAAATGAATATTTGTACATGAATAGATCAAGAATAATGATATTTTATATTTAGATCAAGAAAAATGTTATTTGTGAACATTAATATCTATCACTACATTGTATATTTATATTGTTTGGAGCCTTTGGATGAGTTTTTGGAGTGTATACTGTTACCAAGAAATGGAACCTATCCAATTTAGGCCATGTTTTGACAAATCTAGCCACTTTTAGTCATTCAAAATAGCCTATTCAAAAAATCCAAGAAAAAGTTGTCAATCCAAAGAATGCCAATAGTTTTTTTTTTAGAGGCAAGGATGAAGACTAAAAAAAGTAAGAGAAAATAAGATGTAACTCAGTGATAATCAAACTTTTTTTAACCACAATTCCTAAAGTGTACAAGGATTTTTTCAAGGCGCACTAAGTGAAAAAATACTGAATTATGAGTTAGGTAGAAAAATCAACTTAATTTCATAAAATAGTTATATATTTGTTTCTTCTTTTGAAAAACTAATTGTTAGTGGAATGGGTGAGCCTGTTGTTCACCAGACAATTTCTCAAATCTTGTAAATACTAATGGAACTTGGAGCCCACTTTGAAATTTTTCTGAAAAAAGGGCATCTCCTAGAGCTAGGCAGATATCATTTTCAAAATCTATATGAAATGTTGACCAAATTTTTTTGTCTCCGATGACTGCAAACATGACACAAGATAAGATGGAAACTTACAGTCAGGTTTAAGGTTGGGGTCCCAAGCGCAGGGTGCAAGAGTTCCCAAGTCCCTGCAATTCATGTCATGGAGACATTAGAGCAGGCTAAACTTGTCACAGTACGATCAAAATCCTGAGCATGCTGGACAAGGATCCCAGGATGTGTTGATCAAAATTCTCAGCCCAAAGGCTTCACAGATACTATACTTTAATCTTAGCTATATGACCAAGAAGCAATAAATAAAGTGTTGACAGAGAAAAAAATCTTTAGCACAATAGAAGTTTCTGTTGTAGACTGGTGGCTAGTTGAAAATGAAAATGGAAAAATAATTAAGCAGCCATAGCAAACAAAGTAGTATTAGTAGTGGTGATGGTGCATTAGTTGGAAGAGAAGATATTCCTACCATATGGGATCACAAACATACCACTGATCATCCAAAAATCATTTCCTTTTTGTCATAGTTTGAAATCAACAATTGTCTATCCCAGGTAAGTTGATATTTGTGCCCTGAAGGTGGGACAAATTTGATAAAAACTCAAATAAGCAGCAAAGGATTTGATCTTTGTGAGATTCATATGAAATTAATATTTCCAAGTAAGTTGTCACATGTGCTAGAGATTGATCCCTCAATAGTGGAGATCTTTTGCTCTCATTGGAAATCAATTTTGCATAATAATAAGCCGATCATAAGGCCATGTCATAATCATGAGTTTTACAATCATGAAAATGCTACAGGGGGAAATTCCTTCTTAATCTTATTCTAATATTCAAGTTTTCCTTCTATGCGATTGTGTATAACAACACATTTCAGTGTGACATTGCAAATAACAAATGCTGGACATTTACAGGTTCTATGTTTATAAGAAGAAAAATATTTTTTTCAGTGCAAATAACTACTTTTTCATCTTGGGAAAAGTGCATGAAAGTTACAATAAAGTTTGGGATGTAGACTTCTCCAAGAGCATTAGTGAGAAGTAAACAAAAACAGCCCCAACCTGAGTTTGAACCCACATTGCCAATTCTATTGTCCAAGCCATTAGCAACTATGCTGATCATACCTCCCATGCATGACAATCAAAACAAATACAACTTTAAACCATTTATTTTCTGAATGCACCAAGCTATATAGTCTGGCCAAGAAAGTATCCAGCGATTTAATATTGCCAAAAAAAAAAAAAAAAAAAAAATAGTTTACCAAGGGCAATGACACCTCAGATCTGTTTTAAAGTACTCCCCTTAGGACCTCACACGTTTATCCCAGCATTAATTTTAGTTGTATCCTGAAAAGAAGATTCGGATTCAGCCAAGTACCTAGACTTCTGCAGTTGAATTGGACAATGATACCAGTTGCAAAGCAAGATGGTACCGTAAGAAACAGTGGGGACTACAAGCAGTAATCCATGAATACAGCTGTCTATACAATGACAGTCAGCAGACACATGGTCCCCTCTTTCCAGAGTGAACCGTTTATACATTTATACACACATACACATATACAACAGCGAAAATTTAGATACTCAGCTGAATCTGAATCCTCTCTTGAGGATACAATACTTTTATTTTTCCGCCAAATCCTCTTTCAGAATCCCTCTCTGCTACCTTACTGATTCTCCTTAATCTCATGCATGGTCTGAAATCTCCTTCCTTCCAAGAGGAAAAAGCCAGAATTTGCAGGGAGCCAAATCTGAACTGTATAGGTCTGACAGACTAGAGTGATGCCAAGTTTGGCCAAAAAACCCTGTACAGGACATGAAAAATGGTCATTGAGAATGCAAGTCATGCAGTACATAAGCTCACTGAATGACACCTCATGGCCAACTGAGTAATCTAACAGGAGAGTGTGTCTATACATACACGGTAAGGCCCCCCCTCTGCTTGCTTGCCAATGTACAGAACATCAAAGCCACGCAACCAGAAAAAAATGCATGTCATAATGTAGTGATGCATAGAATATATGCTGTGGTACCTTGGAGTGGCATGGCTCACTTCAAGGGACGCTATTCAAGGCAATTATAATTCAATGCACTGACGCAAGGTCACAATGATCGGAAGCAACATCCAACTGGCACATCAGAGATCACAGTTTATCTAGTTTTGAACTTCATAGTTTGAATAAGCTGCTCGGTCAATAAACAAGGTTTACATTCTGGATTGTTCTGGAACTGTGTTGAACATTCTCTGTACATGGTAGTTGTGAATAGATTAACTGCAGATTCTCCGCGGCCTGATTGAAGATTGAATCTACTGAATGATTCATTTTTCTTTATACCAAACTCACCGAACATAAATGCAAATATTTAGTATTTACTCACTAAGGACACTGCGAAAAAATCTATCAACACCAAGGAAGTTTAGGAACCATTGTCCTAACGTATTTTTTTCATTTTTTTGGTCTCTGTACAAAGGATTGTAGTTTAATAACAAACATTTTGGTAAGTTTCTACCAAGTTCTAGTAAACTTGACTGGTCATGGTCCATTTTAGAAACAAAAACAAATCGTACCTCCCTTTTTACATTTTTTGGTCTTAAAGCTAGAGAATATAATGGAATCAGACATTTCAGTCGCATATATTTTGACTGCTGATATTTAGGCCTAATCTTGTTTTTCAAAGGCAGAAATGACTCACTAGATATAATTTTAAATGAAATAGAATAATACATAACTCTGTAAAACTTGCACACACAGACCTGAATTGGCTACCATAAATATCCAAAAGGGTTGCTTCCCTTGGTGCCTAAAGATGGCTGAACGTGATAAAGTTGCGGAATTTTTTCATTTTTCATTTCCAGCTAACTTCAGAGTCTGAAAGCGGCTGAATTTGTTCATTTTACACTTGAAAAATCATATGAAAGCTCTAATAATTAATGCTAGATTTTTTTTTTTTTTAAATCATTTTCTTCAATACTATCAAGATTTCAAGAGCAATCGTATGTTTTTGAGTGCACTTGATATTTCTTAAATAATCTGAATATGAAGTTAAAACAGTTCAGAACTTTCAAGCATACTTAACATTTTTAGCTATAGCTAGCTAGAAATGAAGAATCTAGCCATTTTCAACTACCAGGGGACGCAATCTTTTCATAATTATAGCAGTCATAATTTACATCGGTGCATGCAAGAATTACCTATAAATCTAATGCAATATACAATAACCTGTGATTTTTGTTTAGTGATATTCAATTTTTTTCAACTCTTTATATCTGATTTTTCTTTTATATTAATAAACGGCAAATAAAATGAGTTAAAATTTGTTTTTTGCCAAATGGCCAGAATAATTAGAAAAAGATTTTCTCAAGTATTCAAATGTGAGTGAAAATTTTACAACAGTGCACACTTGATGTTAAAATGGCGTATAAATAAAAAGATGTAAGAGAATTCATAAAAAACAGAAGTAAATACATAAATTATGCAATGATTTTTGCTTTTGAACACAAAATAAGGTTAAGATATCTGCGACTGAAACGTCCTACAACCAAATACAACTCAGATACAATTTTTGACTTGTTAATATTTTGGAGCCAAAATAACATTTATGAACTATAAAAGCTCCAAGATCTGGAGGTATTCAACTCCATATCCAATCATCAAAAAAAGCAAGTAATTTGTAACCAAGATCTTGTTACAACTCTGAAGTTACCCATTTATGAGAATTCATCTGCTGCCAATCAGCAGATTCGTTTAAAGAATAAAGCTGGACAGCTTGTTGTTAGTTAACTCTATGACCCTTATTGTTGTCGATGTGCCAAACAAATGTTCAACTTTTAACTTAGTTGCATGGTCTCTTTTTATTCAGGTGTCCAACACAACTTTAGTCTCACTGAATATCAGTTGATTTAGAAGATGAGAAAAAGATAAGAGATAAGAAAGGTATAATGGAATGCATATCAGTCTATAAATAACCTACCACAGACAAGTTGCTATTTGTCTTTTAGAGCAGTAATTGGCACAATGTAGGGAAGGTGGTCCCGATTGTAATACTCCGCTCAGTCGATGTTGAAAACAGCGAACAAATAAAAACAATTTGATACATTAAAAGCTACAACAAGATAATTTATGTATATGGTTTCGTTTTTCTTTCTTTTACGTGCCGTTTTTTAACACTGAGTGAACGAGTGTGAGAAATTTAATTTACAATCGAGACCACAATCCCTACATTATGCCAAATAATTTTTTTTCAAAATCTAAAACATTTATCACCACCGAGAAATAGTCGAAAACTAAAGTTCAACAAAAACAAATACGAGGGTAACTGCTTGGCTGGGGTTCGCAAAAAGAAGGGGTAACTATTTGAGACGCTGTCTCTTGTATATCTTAATAAGTAATATTTTTGCGAACCTCGACCAAATGATTACCAATACAAGAATCCGAATCTGCATTCTAAATTAAAGCAAGTCTACAAGTCTGTCTGGTAAATAACGAGGTTGGTAGTCAAAATCGTGTAGTGGAAACTTTAAATTTACGTTTTCTAGACATTTCAGCCAACTAGTGTGGACGATTCGCCCAGCAAGGAGATTAATTAATTAGTCTGATATATTGAAGATTATTTAATTTTATTTCTAATTTTGCGATTATTCACAGAGGTTGAACAAAATATTTTTTTATTGGAAAAGTTCTTGAAAATTTAGTGGATCATTTTCTGTAGTTAACTTGGCGAATTTCCAGTGAATTTTCGAACACACTGTTTCTTTGTCAAAAAACTGAAGTCCTCCATGGACTTTTGACAAAACATGTTATATTAGATATCAGAGACGACAACAACATAGGATGTTTTTAATTGAATAGATAAATTAAAGTGAAAATTCTTCTTTACTCTCTTTTTTTTTTTGTTCAAAATGAGAAAGAAATCCATTTTTCCCCTTATCGAATCCACCATGATAAGTAAAACAGTAAATTCTGAATTATCATGTTTGATATGGACAACCACCCAGGAAGTTAAAACATTGACCAGAATGGGAAACATACAATATCAAAAACATAACAGCAATACCACTGAATGCAACTGGTACAAGATCAAAACCAAACAGTGGTGGGTTCTATTTACAATGTAATTATAATGATGTTAAAGTTTTTATCCATCAGGTTTCAATGTGGGTAATAGTGAGAAATCCAAAAAACGAAATTCATCAAAAATCATCGGGAAAACTCCGACGAAATATAGACTCATACAAATAATGAAATATTTTTGTAAAATACATCTATATAAATAAATAAAACAATAGTACAATCTGGTGTCGAATATAACATAGTTATCGTCAATTCCGATCTTCCAAAATTGTTTCTAAAAAGGGTTGACATCGCTGGCGACCGTTTCCGAAAGATACCCGACGACAGTACATGAAAGGAACTAATTTGGAGAATCACCGCTAGAAGCTATCATTTCCTAATTTACTTGCATACAATGCATTATTGAATTAAATTTGATATCCACTTGAAAAAAATATTCATAAATAATTGAATAAGTCATAATATGTTGGGCGATGTGACATGCCCCAAGTGGTGGGCCGAAATGTCCAGTCACCAAGTTTGCTTTATGCCGGTAATTCGTAAAGAAATTAATGTAGAGAATAAGAAATAAGATAGCTCGTCGAAAAAGTTCATTTTAAACAGTAAAACATTAAAAAAATAGATAAATAAAAGTAAACTAAAGATTCCTCTACTTTTTAATCCTTATCTTAATCGACCACACAGAGAAGGTATTTTAGATTGAAAAACTTCCTAGGGCGATTAAAAATAAGTATTCATTTTGAGGTTTAAATAATTAAAAAAAATAAAAAGTTGTCTCTGTTGAGAGAATACTGACAACAAGAATTTTAGGGAAGAGGAAAGGGGACAATAATGCAATAGAAAATAACAACAAAAGGGACAAGTTTTCGTTTACAATAACTAAGCGAGAAGACATTCACACATTCCATGGTGAAAACTGTGTAATCTTTGCTTTGACGTACATAAACTTATGGTGCTGTTTTAAGTAGCATACAAAGGTCCAAAATATCATAGTGGTTCCAAATAAGCATAATTTTTCATTTTAAAGTATAATTAAACAACATATCCATCATAAATTAACGCAGTAAATCAGATTAGAAGCCTGTCTTTTGTTCTCTATTGTAAACCTCAGTAGCCCTGTTTTCGTCAGATCGTTTAACGAAACCATGGTGTGAAATTTGATAAAGAGCGAAAAAAGACAGGCTCTTGATTTAATTATTGCCGTTATATCCGATTAATGTTTTTTTTTTAAAATGTTATACGTTTGGGGCCTCTCTGAAATACTTTTGATGCCTTGTAAGCTGGTTATACACCACCATAGGTTTACGTACGCCAAAGCAAAGATTACCGAAAACTGTTTTGTTGACTTTCTGTTTGAAATTCCGAATTTAGTAAATGCAGTCGATATTTTAAAAAAAAACATCTAAGAATTGATAAGTGAATGAAAAAACCTGCGATCAAATCCACCCTTTTCAAACTAAAGTGAATAATGCATGATCGTTCATTTCAATGAGTAAACTAAAGTTTTCTACTGTTATTTAAAAGATGGTCATTGAAAAGAATAACTTTTCCATGAGCCGTCATTGCCGTTGTGTTACCTCTGTGTCAAGATTTTCTTTGGGTTTTTTTTTTAAATTTGTATTTTATTTTTGTTTCTCTTTCAATAAATAACCCTAAATTCAAACTTGACAAATAAAAGAACCGATGCATCAATCATTCCATGTAATCGATTGGTAGTCGACTGATTACTTACCATATCTTTGGGAGTTTTTTGTTGTGACTTGCCAAAAAGCCCCATGTTGTTGTTCGAAGAAGGAAAAGCTTCTCCCTTCACTGACCGCTGTAAACAGCACCATCAAAACTTCCGGTTGCGCATGCGCTGTAATCAATTCTTTCACAGCATTACATCTTTATCTCCCTTGAAAATGCCTTTTTTTCTCATTAAGGGAGGTAACCTATCCTTAAGTACTGAATTACTGTACTTTGAATTTCAATGGAATTTTTATGGATAATGGTCCATGGGCCAAGGAGGGACTGATGTAATTTGGGAGCAGGGGGGAGGGGAAAATCCAGCAATCCGTTTTCGATTGTGACATATTTTCATTATTCTGCATGAAATAGGGTTAAGAAACGGACGGTAAATAAAAATAATGAATTCGAGTTTCAAGGGAAATAACTCAATATTTGTACACGTTTTGAGAATTGCCTTCTCTCCCCTATAAATATTTTATTCCCATTCAGCTTTTAGTTGGTATACAACGTTGGCATGAGCATCCCCCTGAGAAAGCAGTAAAACTTATTTGATCAACTCATTTACAATGATATAATGATATTAGGAATCTACTCAAAAAAAAACTCTGAAGAATAAAAATCATTTTTACGACTATAGGAAAGAAAGAATAAAATCATTTTGAACGAAAACCATTTATAGTCCATAAGTTGAGAGCAGCTAACCATCAAAAAGAAATTAGATTCTTCTTGGATATTCATCAAACTAATCTAAGACTTTGTTTATGGACTGCATTTTGTTGATTTTATCTCTACGAACACTTATTATACACAACCCAGATCAGTGATTATCAGGCATTGATTTTGAGGATCATAAGTCAAATCACATGAAAGCTGCAGTGCTCAAATTTTCAATTCTATACATTAACTCAATGTTTGTGACTTGAACTCCAAAGAAGTCAAGAAGTCAAGAAAAGAATAAGAAAGACAAACCTGTTAATCTCGTGTGGAAATACTTGCAGGTTTGTGAGTTCATTTCAGTTATCTGTTTCTTCTTTTTGTTAGTGTTGGTTAGAAGCTTTAATGCTAGTTAGTCAGAGAGAAAACAGGATAGAAATAGGATAGGATAGGAGTGTAGCTAGTTTTTTAGTAATAACAGACTCCTCTTCTAGACATGGCAGTAAACTAGGAGACCCTGTAGACACAACCTGTCTTGGCCGTAGAGTTACTCAAACTTACTGGATTCACAGAAAAGCATGGCAAATCACAGATGATGACATTGGCACAAACTTTCAGACACTGCTGTCTAAAAGTTAATATTCCAAAAGCAGGGGAGTAGATTTAAAAATAGTACAAGCTATCCCTGTTGTCTAGTGGATTAAAACAATATTCATGGGAAGAAGTTGAAACAAGTTTATTTGAGGTCCATTTTCTCCAGGAATTCTTCCATGGAGTAACAGAATTAAACTTTTAAGATAGGGGAAAAATATAACTTGCATTGTAGTCCAACAACCCATGGAAAATTTTGATATGATCATCCTGATTATAATACAAACAGAAATATAGGGTAAACCTTTGTCATATATATTCTTCTGCAACTGTTTGAAAAAGTGGCTGTGGACACCCATGAGTGTTGGCTGAGGTGTGCACTTTCTGGATGCTTTCTAATGATTAAGATGTACGTATAGTATTTGCAAATAGCACCTACGGTAGAAGGATGGCTAGCAGATTCATTTCACAAACTATTGTTAGAGTTTAATCCTTATTGGATTCTCCATTGTGGCCTTGTGCCAGACAAGGTTTGTATTTACCAACAGTGCTTGCATAGTTGAACGTTTAAGGTCCCTTGCTGAAATATTAGGTGTGAAAGCCTATGACATTAAGAAGAGCAAAACTGATTTCAAACCAGAATACAAAGTACCATATCCACAGATAAGAAATCTGATACTTGACAATTTTTTTAATCCTCCCTACTTTTTTGTTACAAGAAGATTTAACCAAATATGATCCAAAGTCTTTTGTTCATGAAATAATCTTACACCATCTTACCCACTCTGATGTTGTACATAAAATTATATTTATATCTCTGGAATTATCATTTTAATTAGAGATTGCCTAAATTAGTGTAACTAAAATGATGAAACAATATTTTGGGTAATTCTTGTGTGAATTTTGTTAGACAGAGTGTATTAATCATTATGTATGTGGTAGGAAAATTTTTCTGATCTGTGTTCATTTGTTGACAATGTTTCAGGTGTGTTCCCTCCGGTCTTTGTCGGGTGTTGTTGGTTCTTGAAAGAAAATAGTCTGACCATATCATTTTTTTTTCAATTTACTAAACAAAGATTGTCCAGAAACTAAATAAGAAACTGGTCTCCATTGAAAAAATTTATAACATTAAAAAAATTAGGAAATAAATGCTTGGGTTGGGTAAGTCTCTGAGATAAAGCTTAGATTATCTCCCCTCCCAGCAAAATCTGGCAACTCTAATGAGGGGGCTAATTAAAAAAGTTATTGAATTGTGAAAGAAAATTAAGTACAATAGTCTAACAAATTCTGTAATTTCTCTTATCAGATTCCTAGAAGAAAAAAAAGGTACTTCCCATAGGTCTACCCCAGTAGTGCTGTTGTCATCATAGTTTCAATCCTTCCTCTTATTTCTAACTCCTCCAATCTTGTTTTCAGTCTCTTTGGCATCATTCAGAATAAGACTACAATTATAAATACTACCCTGACCTTCATATTCCACACCTTCTTCAGTTCCCTTGCAAAGTCCTGTTTTTTTTCTAGCATTCCACTTTTTCATATTGACTCTGTGATCAACAGACACAGAAATGTCTATAATTTGGTTTGGTTCTCTTCCCCTGTCCATGACTATCAAGTCCATTCTTCTTGCTCAGATAGGGTGGTCGGTTTGGATGTCAAAGTCCCAGAGTACTGTGTGGCTTCTATTTTCCGGGGCTGTTTCCAATTCCTGCTGATACCGTTTGTCTGCACTGTCGAATCCCAGTCATTTCCTAACTTCTCAGTATATAACTGTTACTACTCAGTCGTGCTCCTTCTGGGCTAATTTACTGTATTCACTGTTCATGTGCTTCACAGTCCTATTCTATTCTCCACATAGGTGGCATTTTCTGTTTGTTTGGGTTCTGTCAATCTTTGGCTTGACATAGTTTGTCTTGGTGCATTTGTTTTGGGCTGCCATGATGAGCAATTCCGTTTCTCTTTTCAGGTTTCCTTTGCATGGCCATGTCCATGATCTCTCATCTGCCATATTTCGTATCTGTCTTTTGGATTCCCCATGTAGTTTGCTCTTTTTGTAGTTCCCAATTTTATCTCCTTGTGGTCTATTTCGTTACTCCCTTGTTGTTATTATTATTATTATTATTATTATTATTATTATTATTATCATTATTATTATTATTATTATTATTATGCATTTTCACACCAGTTGCCTGGTGGTAACAGCTGGAGACTGAGTGACAGCAAGTCTCCTCAGGTCTCCAACCCTCCTCTTCATACTTTCACAGTCCACAGTAATGCTATGGTTTACAGTTTCACACCAGTTGCCTGGTGGTTATCGTTGAAAGCTGAGTGACCATGAGTCTCCTCAGGTTTCCTGCCCTCCTCTCATATCTCCCTCACCTGTCACGGCAGTGCTGTGGTTTGTACCTCCACCATTTTTATCCCCTTCCCTCTCTTTTTCTTCCTGTTAGGCCGTTGCTAACAGCTGGGGGGTCATAGATTTCATATCAGCAGCAGCAGCAGCAGCATCGTTATCATCATCGTCATTTAGATTACTGGTGGGATTTGAATAATTGATCAGGATAGCTGTCTGGGAAATAAGTGATAAAATATCAATTGAAGGTCATCAGCAGCAGCAGCTTCATTATTGTTGATGAATTTTCATGCACACATCAAAACGATTTTCTACTAGTTCTAATCCAACTCTCCATCAATTTTAGTTGTATTTTTCCTCTTCCTATAATATTTTCAATCAATTATCCTCAAGATTCTCTTAACAGTGATATGGAACTCGTAATTCTAATCTTCTTAGGTAGAACCAAATTTTCTTTCAAAAAAGTCATAAAACATTATGTCCCCATAACTTAGTCAGGCTGGAACCCCATATATGTGCTCTTTAAATTTTGTAGCCATTTTGAATAAATAATGAGGTTACATACCCATTATACTTGCCATAAATGAAATCTAAATCTATAACCATCAAAATGATGTAATTATCCAGGGTTTTTTTTAGAAAATTAGAATACTTGAATCCATCCATTATATCTTTGCTTTCTAACCCTTGGAAAACCTGAAAGAGTTGAAAGCAGTATCGTGTAGATTTGCAGCTATTTCAATGATTTTGCGATTCTCCTTATTTTGCCATCATATAAAAGATTGATTTTCACACCATAACATATTTTCAATTTTTTGCAAAGCAAGATTACAATCAAAATGTTTTCCTATTATTGTTTTGAATAAGTGCAAATACCAAACAATTATCTTCCCAAATCAGAAAAAACTCCTACTTTCATAACACTGCAAAATTACCAAACTACCATGTTTTTTAACTGTGTGTAAGTCAGTTGCAGTTTCTGAGAATGGTAGAAATTTTTTTATCAAGATCAGATTCAAATAGGTTGAAGACATTTGTAAGGAATTAAGTGACTCAAAGAGTGAGTGATTGAAGAGAGATAGACAGCGTTCCAAGTAAAGAAAGAAAGCAGTTATGTTAATAAGAGGGGACATAATGAGAGAGAGAGAGAGAGTAGTGGTAAAGATAGAAAGATACAATATAGAGAGTGGGAAAAAGAGAAATATTTTCTCTTTTTTACATCACATTATGTCATACCATTCCTTCCTTTTAAATCAATTCTTGAGATAAAAAGATAGAAAGTACAAGAAAGAAAGAAAGAAATGAATGAATAAACAAAAAGAAAAGAAAGCAGACAACAGTGTTTATAACCAATGTAAATACTTCGTATTTATAATTATTCCATTTTCCAATAAATTATGCTATATTTTGGATGATATTTTTCATTTTATTTGTGATGCAATGATTATTTATTTTGTTTTTGTACATTCTTACAGGGGATTAACTTGAAAAACTGATCGGAAACAAATAATTTTATTACAGAAACAAATGTAGACAAATATTACCAAATGCTGTCAAAAATTGTATGTACAACATTGCAGCATTCTCTTCCTTGTTTTTGGTTCGTTTATAGTAGCAAAATGAAGGGATACAGTATAAGATGCGATATCATTTAGTTCAGATAGAAATATTGAATTAACTCCCTTGGTAGGCTTGGTTAATCCATTTTAAAAATTATAAAACAAATCAGAACTTTTAAGGGAGGGGAAAAACTGTAATGCAATGATTATAATTTAATAAAAAACATTTAAAAATTACAATGATTTGTTTTCAAGTATATTCCCTGTTACAGTTTGCAATTCAATTTGACTCACAGATAATAAGTAGGAATCATCTTCGGTTGTTGATAAGGAAAATATGGGAATATAAAAACTCTTAATATTTGATTAGTGAAGCATTTTTTTTCTTTCGTAAAATCTTCGAAAATTGGCCTCTTGATTTATTAGGAAACAAATAAGCAATGTTATCACTCAAATGTAAAATCCATAGAATATCTATTTGGAGGTTAAAAACCATGAAGAATTAACTGCTTTCAAATGTCATTTGGGAAATAACAAACAAACTGTAGCATGTAATCAATACTCTTATGATTTTGCTAGTCTGCATCAAAAAAATGATATCATGATTGAATTTACATCACAATCTGTTAAATATGCATTTTTCATGACTAGACATATTCAACAAACAGATTTCATCAGATATTTGTTACATTTTCATATAGATATGTAAATATGGTATGTAATTGAACTTAATTACTCCAGTAGTTAATTTTCCCAATTGCAGATCTACAAATGTTTGCTCCTCAGTATGGGAATTCAACTGTAATAAATGCTCCTAGTGTAATATACTTCTTTGACACAAACACAAATACCAACCAGAGTAATATCCAAAGCTTTAGCTTTGCACTGTGGTTTGATCCATAGTAAGTTACTGACAGCCAAATGAAGCAATTTAATATTGAAAATTAATATACGATAATGTGATTTCAAGTTATATTCTATGAAATACTGAGTCTACTTTTCTGATACAAAAGAAAAACAGCCGATGCTTGATGGTGGTTAACTGAGATATTCTCTTTTGTATAACAGCAAATCAATGTCTGGATCAGTGGTTCCCAACCTTTTCAAGGTCATTACCCACTTTTGTCAATAAGATTACTAGTTTCCCCTTTTGCTTCCATTCAACTAAATCATAACAAAGAATGATTTCAAATGATTATTTTATTCTGCGTATCATTAGATAGTTTAATAATGAGAATTAATTTGATTTCATGATTGTCCAGTTCTGCAGTGTATTCATTAATCAAAGAAAATAAGCAAGAATAATTAGGAACACATCATTTGAAATTTCAATTTATTACAAAAAAATGAGAATTCTGCAGTCATAGCTGATATTTATATCAAATAATTTTGATAAGCAACACTGATTTGGAAAATTCAGACCTTTTGTTGCACAGTTATAGTCCGGCTTGCATCATACATCCCAACCATCCTTCTGCCCCAAACATTCACCATGACTTTTATTTTTACCAAATAACCTTATTAATCCCCCTCCTCAGTTGAGAACCATTGGTCAAAGAGGGGGCTCTGATAGTCCATTCAATTTACTAAATTTTTCCAGATCAATAGGTGTAATATGTGACAACATGGCAATAATACATATATAATTACAACACTATTCGTATTTGCTTTGGGAAAAATGTTAATTTTTGAAGATTTAAATCTCAAATTATCATAAAATCATTTTATAAGTTGGGCATTACTTAAATGAAATAAATCATTGAAAGAAATTGTCATCATAATGTTTCAACAGTTTCATTAATTGACAAGCAAAAAAGGAAAATATGGAGCTTGAAATGTAGAGAAATAATTCATTACATATTCAAATCATTGAATGAAAAACAGAACATGCTTATTATCCATCCACCTGGTGACCATTGTGAAATTTTGTAATTGAAAAAAGTACACCAAAAATGAGAATATTTGTCTAGTTTGATTTTTTTTCATTCTTGCATTCAACATCTATCAGGAGCTCATTAGAGGAACTGAAGCTCTTCCAGCTAATGTCTATGACACTCATCTGTGGCAGCACATTTTCTATAATGACTGCAGGAATGGGCAGAGTTGTCAGTTAGAAAAAGGAAAATGATAAAGTTTCTGCTCTGGCTCATATGTGGTCAAAAAACACTCGAGTATTTTCGGAGGATGAAATTTCAGAACTGGACGAATTCATTCAGACATTTTCATCCTATGTCATCTGTTAACTTCTTGAATTACAGAATTCTAATGTTTTATAAGTCAGATAGGACGGGAAATTCACTTGCAAGGTCTATTCCAAAAACAAAGTCACAAAAACGAATTGATTTTTTTTTCTCAAAGAATTTTGAAATACTGAAATAGTTTACCATCTTTTGTACAAGTATAAATCATTTTAAGAATGACTTGAATAAATTTAGATCTTATGAGATAGAAAATGAATCAATAAGGCAATTTTAGGAGTTATCAGCTGAAATATATAGGAGAATCAAGGAAAAATAAATGAATAAAATGTGTCTGGTAAATATTCTTCTGTACTGGTTAGATTGTACAAAATTTCATTAAATTTTATATATATTTTTTAACTTGAATATAAGTATATTTTAATGCTTCATAAGAATTTCTAATGCAATATTTTTGAGATACCCGTAGAGGCATTTTTATTTTGAAATAATTTCAAAAAAATGATTTTTATAAAAATTTCATTTACATAGTTTATTCTTTTAACACTCTGATGAAAAAATTTCTATTAGATAGATACATTTCCTTTCATCTTCCATTTCAGTCCTTCAAAAGTTACCTCCCTTAGCACAACATTTTCATACTCAACTGTGAGCACTTATTTATAAAAACCATTTTATAAAACCAAAACTATACTGAAAACAATCAACACAGGTTTCTTCAGTTTTAAACTGGTCCAACTGACTAGTTGCATATTATGCGCATAGGTTGCACCAACGGGGCAAGAAATCTAAAAGTTTCAAAATTTACTATGACAAGAATTTTTTTTTGTTATGTGTTTTTTTAAATCTACTCTCTAAATGAGCTTTTGAGTTTGCAATGTAAGTTTATGCTGAATTGATCCTTTAATTTGTGCCCGCTTGTTTTTTTGGAAATTAAGACCTTTTTAGTGATTACTGGCCAAAAAAAGGCGAGAGCAGTGACTGATCCATTAATTACCTATTTTTCCAATTTTTTCATTGATCACTCCCAGAGCAGCATGTTGCCAAAAAATGTTGGTCAGAAACACCTTGAATAATGCAGTTTTGATAAGTTCAGGTTTTGTTTGAGTACGGTTACAGAATTGCTGTGCAAATTGATGTAAGTATGAGCTTGAAAAAAAAACATCAAACTATAAGAACAGTGTTGTTTTGAACAGTACAGAAATTTTGGAACAAACTAAATTTTTGGAACAAACTAACCATACTTATCAAGATATACCTGTATTTTTCATTTCCATAATATTCTCCTAATTTCAAGAATCCAATACAAATAAATTTTACATACTGTATTAAAATAATGCAGGCAAATGTTTTTATTTATTTACTAGTTTATCCAAGCCGTTAAAAATGGCCTCACATTGCATTTCATTTATAGAGATAATTGGATTTTTTTTGTTTTTATAACTGTTTACTTTTATTTTATTGTTCCTTAAATTCAGCATAAGAACATGAACAAAATTCTACTTCTAGACATCAGTTACACGAACAACACTCTATTTCACTACATCAGTTACATTCCTTAGTATGACAGAAGATATCTGAACAATGGTAATTATTATGTGTTGATGTCTAATTATCTCTGTCACCTAAGTTGGAGACGTATATGTTTTCTGTCATGTCCATCTTTTCCATCTGTCTTTCTATCTGTCCACAAGATATCTCCCAAAGTACTCCATGAATTTCAATGAAACTTTGTGGAAGTGGGGGCAATCGGGTAAGAAAGAGTTGGAGTGGATCCATGGACAATTCCAATGGCGTTGACACAGGTATGTTTTTTTCTAAGTGCTTTCCAGTTTCTTCTGTACCTAAAGTAGAAAGATTTTACTTTGTTTATTCTTTCATTGGTTCAAATTTGACTCCTTTTATATTTGAATGTATTATACTGTATATGAATATACAGGGTAAGTAATAATGAACATTTTTCTTTAGATGCATCCATATGCATCTCTATAACAGGGTCCATAGGGCTGTCTACCAGTGCATCCCCAAAACATTTGGAATTAATTTCCATCACATGGTCAAAACAATTGATTTAGTCCTTACTCAGAGGATAAAACTGAATCAGATAGTTTTCACCGTTTTTTCTCATGTTTTAGAAGGAAAGTTCAATTTGATATACAATTTCAATGCAAAGCTCAAATTCATTCAGAGAATTTTAAAAATTCTCTGATGTTGTTTGCAATATATACTTATTGTACAGATCAAAAATATTTATGATATTGATATAGGAACCCCTTGATACAACACAATTTATCATAGCATGGTTTATGACATGTATATATACACACATACACACACTCACACACACACACACACACACACACATTTATATATATATATATATATATATATATATATATATATATATATAATTTGAATGATAGAGAGTGAGACAGACTTAGAAGTGAAAGTGTATGGAAGTTACGTTCATTTATCCGTATATGTTTTCATTGATGGTCTAGACATGTTTTGGAAGGTATTCCCATCTTCAGTTGTGTGTGCTGCTATATACACACACACACACACACACACATATATATATATATATATATATATATATATATATATATATATATATATATATATATATATATATACGTATATTTATCATCATCTTTGTCTTTCATCATCCCTCATTGGACATAGACCTTCCCCAGGATTCACCACCAAACCTCTCTATTATGATCGTCTTGGGGCTAATACTTTCTGAACTTGTCTAGTTCGTCTCTCCATCTTGTATTCTGCCAGCCTTGGTTTCACATGTTATCTCTGGAGATCCATGTTGTGGGTCGTGATGTCCGTCAGTTGTCTGCCATTCCCGAAAAATGACCAGCTCATTGCCATTTGACTTTTCGAAAGGATTCCTTGCCTCGGACTCATGTTTTTTCCTTAATATATTTTGTTGTCTTATGATCTCTCCATGTGAGATTGAGCGTGATTCTTTCATGTACATGTTGCCTGGTCCTCAGTTTGAAGATCAGTCTCTTGGTTAGGTTCCATCTTTCAGTTCTGTAGGTGAGGGTGCATTGGCTGTATACTTTTCTTTTTAAGACTAACACTATTTTCTTGTTTTTGAAGGTTGAACTTGTTCTGCCAAAGGCCTGTCATCCAAGAGTGATTTTCGTGGAGATTTGTTGTCCTAGGTAGATGTCGTGGTCTACTTTCTCCAGTTTTGTGTTTCCGATTTTGATCATTGTGTGTTTATTTCATGTAGGCCATACCAATGGAGCTTAAAGGGCTAAAAATTTAAGCATTTACTCCCCATGATGTCAAATTTTTTTCAAAAATTCCTCCTCAAAATACATTTTCATGGGGGGGTGTCCAATTTACAATGTAAGTTTATTCTAAATTGGTTCCTAGTATGTAACAAGCTGCATTCATGCCTACTTTTTGAAAATTTGGACTTTTTAGAGATTGAACCCCACCCAACAAACAAAAAGCAAGAGGAGTAACATCCATTGATCACCCCATTTTCCAATTTTTTAATCAATCACCCTCAACACATTGTGCCGCAAAAAAACATTAATCCAGTGACAGTTTCTATCGAGTGATTAATTGGACCTATCCTAAAGTGTTTTGCTTTAACCTATTTGTTCTTACCACATAATATAAGATAAGATCAATGTTAACAAAATAAGTTAAAATTCATCTTTAACATAAAAATCCAATTTCTACACGTTTGTTTATTGGTTTGTCCCAATGAAATAGCAAAAATGTAGTGCAATTTTCGTTAGTGCAATATTGTTAAAATGCTTTTACTTGGAGAATAAAGTGATTTCCAGTCCAATTAAGTTACCAATTCCTTCGTAGTTTAATTTCAATTACCATATGTCTTAGAAAATAATTGACAGTGAGGATAAGACAAGGTCAAATTAGAGTTGAAAAAACATGTAAATTAGAAGACTCGGGTATAAGTTGAGCCCAAAATCAAGCAATAAAATTTATGAGCCACTTTGCTGTTATGATCATATTCAGTTGTATACGTCACCACTTTCAACTTAAAGGTGGTGTTATAGGCCAAAGATGGTGTAAGTTTCTATCCTTTGTGTTTTTGCTTATTTGTTTGTTTCTACCACTGCTCCAAGCCATAGGTCTACAGACTTGAAAATTGGCATCAGTACTCCATCAGACTGTTTCTAAAATATTTTTTTCAATTTTTTGAATTGGGGGGGGGGTAGGTCTTATTTTGTCAGGTTTATTGACAGCGTCTCAACTATGTTTCTAGTTGGTCTTTTTAACTACATTTTAGATGTTTTTTCAGTGGAAAATGTCGGTGATGTCATAAATAGAATCTATTCTGACCATATTCATTCTTCAATGGATTTTTTTTTACTTTCCTTCAAATTTTGACGCAACAGTTGTTCAATTATTGACTGTGATGGCAAGTATACATGCACACTACACAAATGCACTGGTAGCCATGCTCCTAACAAAATCTTTGATTAACTCCATTAGTGTTACTAGTTATTGTTATCTCTCTATATTTTATCCAATTTAGCATTAAATAGTGCCATTAAAAAATTCTAGATATGAGCTCTTTGGCTTGCCAAAGAATTATCTCCACCAAATATGTTACAAGAACTGCATCAAGTGATAGATATTTGTTGAATTTGTATGTAAGTTTGATAGAAATAAATGTTAACTGTTATTCATCATAGCTACCTACAACACTGTTGCTGGGTTTAGGATATTCATGTGTTTTGACATTTATATGTATGTATCTATCTATCCTGACTTTGCCCAACCCTTATTGTTCCTAGTAAAAAATCTCATTCTTTTTAATTTTGCGCACACAGACACTCCTCTCAATGAGTACTGGAAATGTTATATCATTGTTTTTTGAAATTCCCCTTCAAAATAGGTTTTTAGTAGGAGGTTCAATATGAAATATAAGTATATGCTAAACTGGTCACTAGATGGTGCCTGCTCATTTTTTGAAAATTCCGACAGCCCAACAAAAGGCAAGAGAAGTAATGTACTCATTGACCACTCCTTTTAACAACTTTTTAATTGATCACCCTAATCACAGCAAATATAGGGGGCAGTAATTCATAATTCCCTTTGGGATGCTAGTTATATTTTTGCTCGTACATTTTTGGTAGATGAACAGTCATGTCAACTTCTAATAGTTAAAGTTTAAATTATTCGAAGGGAAAATTATCATCGTAGGCAAACAGTATGATAGATATATTGCTCTGATACCAGTAGCTCAACTTCAAAGCAAAACGATTCATGCATTTTCCAAGAGAAGAGACTAAGAGGGTAAGTTAAATAGATTAGTCAATTTTTGCATCTTGTATCAGTGCTCTAAACAGATCAACTCAATAGTTTACTTGCATTTGTAAATCATTAAAAATTGCATTTGATGTTGTCTACTCAATATACCTCCCTTTCCTTTAGAAGACTGTAGCAATGTTATTCTTGGGGGTAAAAAAGGTAAAAAAAAAACAGCATTATTACCAAGTGAGTCATTGCATGTACCCTATAGGAGGAGTCCATACGGCTACTGTTATTGTGTAGATTTTATCAGAGCAGCATACACTTAAAGGTCATCATCACACATGATAAAGAAGATTATACTCTCAACTGCTCTTCTTTGATGGAGATAAGAATGTGCTCATGGACAACTTGAAAATCTGAACAGTCGATGGAGTGGCCTTGGAGCAGTTTAGGTAATATTGGCTTCTGTGGTAAGAACCTGATGAAAAAGGTGGAATTGTTTTGTACCAGCAAACATATCTGCTGGCCTGGATTAACCATTAAGCAAAATGAGCACAGGTGTTGGGCCATAATGGAGAAAGAGGCACCACAGGTTTCTGGCAGTTATCCATGATGAATAATTAAAAGCTGTTTAAATTGTTCAACATTTAAGTTTTTAAATTAAATTTTTCAATTCATTCTTATACACAGAGTTAATTCAAATACTGTTGTAGGAAACTAGTCATTGTGCAAGGACAAGTTTCGTATGAAATGAAGTTGTCTGTTTCTGTTGGAAAATGAATTTTTCTTATGTTTTTTGATGCGTTCTGAATGAATATGTCCTTTATTTCTTCAGGAATTTTTTCAGTTTTAAAAATCTTATCAGTTAATCAATGAGTGAGCCAAGGAAGAGGAGTACCATTTGGGGGCTGTACCATGGGCATCTGTTGGCCCAATCCAGCTTTGTATATCTAAATTCACTGACCAACTCAGTGTCTTCTTGAAATTTTCTTCAAGGATCTGAAGATTTATGAATTGCAGAAAAAAGTAGAAGTAAAAGTAGAGCTTAGAAAATCTAATACCAAATTTTTTATATAAAGTCCCATCGCATCCAATATTGTTTTTAGAGGTTTTTCCTTTTAGCTTCTATGTACAGTGATTGATAGAAATCCCAATCTTCTTTGAATGTCTTCTGATCAGGTTAAATGATTTAATTTACAAGAATATTTGGGGCATATAAAATAATTTATTCAACAACTTGCTAGTTCATCATGTTGTGGGGTGCCCATATGACTATGTGCCCTTACATAATATTTATAGTACAATGCATGTTCAAAGTTCAATGAATTATTTGACAAAGAGTTGAATATTGATAATAA
The DNA here is from genome assembly GCA_963457665.1 of Thysanoteuthis rhombus. Taxonomy (NCBI): domain Eukaryota; kingdom Metazoa; phylum Mollusca; class Cephalopoda; order Oegopsida; family Thysanoteuthidae; genus Thysanoteuthis; species Thysanoteuthis major. The sequence continues at coordinate 42,075,390 of OY735219.1, read as the reverse complement.
TTTCTTTTCTATTCAAATAACAACAACAAAAGTAATATCTCTTTTTTGTGTGGATTGTAAGATTCAGGTTTTGTTCAAAGAGTTCATTATGTATTCAATCATATGTTCAGTTCAATGTTCATATCAGAATGTATACATCAGTATGTATGTGTGAAGGTAATCAGTCTTTGAGAAATAATGTAAGATTGCATGGGTGCCTGTGGTAGTTGCAATATAGTTTAAAGTGAGGGAAAATATTTATTAGATATTGATATATACATTGGTAAGTATGAAATGAAGATATCTCCCTTGTATGTATGACTGTTGTTGAATAGTTGATGGGTGTGTATGGTCTAATATTGCCCGCTTCCTCTTAGTGATTTTGTATGTAGATTTCCTCAGCTGACTGTTTTACTTATTTCTGTCTCTGACAGTCAGTTATGTGTTGTTTTCCTTTTATCGTGAACAGGGTGGCTTCCAGTATAAGCCAATTTCACTTGCTGGAAGTTAGCTTATGATTGGTCATAAATTTATCAATGTATAATTTAATTGAATTTTTGAATTTTTTTTTTCTGTTTCAATTTGCAGGGAAACTTCTGGGGCCTATTTTGTACAATTTATGTTCAACTGAGTTTGAGTAGTCCCATCGATGTTCAAGTCTAAAGGCCAGGATTTAGAATATTTATTTTCAACTCAGGCAGAATCTCCTCACTTAGTTATAGTTAAAGCATTCATATATTTGGAAATCTGCAATACTCAAGCAGTATAGATGTGAGTTGAGCTGACTTTTCAAGCAATATATTTTGATCATATCAAATCCCATTACACAATAGATTATTGAGAGTATCCATTATGGCTTGGTTACTGTGTTGACAGCTTATCATAAAGAGCTAAGATCAGTTCTAGTCCTTTAACTAACTGCCATTTCAGGGAACTTAACATGACCTTATTTTTCTATTGGTAATTTATCATGAGGTATTCTGTTTAGATCATAATACAGTGAATCGCCATTAATACAGACTCCAGATATCGGATAAAACAGACAAAAGCTGACTTAAGAGGGTGACTGGAAAAATCATCACCATCATTCAGTATCATAACTGGACCACTTCAAAATTTCTGCTACAATTACTCTCCACTTTTAGAAGTAAACAAATTCATAACAGTTTAAGGATTTTCTCAGAAGTCAAATCTCAATTAATCAGACTTGAACTAATCAATCGTGTTATGTGTTAAATAATTTCATAAAATATATGTCTTTTATATTTATTTGATGCAATATGTTCATTGTACAATGTATATCAGCAGCTTTCACAGCTTTGGGCAGAAAGTGACATGTCAATGCAAACAACTGTAACTTGAAATCAATTGATTTTATCATAACAATCCTTGTACTATTAAAAAAAAGTAAGATTGTAGGAAATTATCGTTTCTGGTGACAGATTCACCAATTACGGGAATCAATAAAATTTTAGTTAAAAATGTAAACATGGCCTTAATCTGCACAGAAATCCTCTGTGAGTAAACAAAAGTACTTTTTTTTTTCACGACTATCTTGATGCTATTTTTGTAAAGGTATAACAAAAATTGAACTTTCAAAGGAGATATTGAATTGTTACAATGCGTTTTAAAAGAAGATAAAAATAGTCTGTGACAGTTGATAGTGAACATACTTTCCAATATCATGCATGTATGAAGTATTAACCCCTACCAATGGTTAACTTGGACAATCAGCAAAAACGGACACCTTTCCTAACCCTTTTAGTCATTTTTAACAAAGGTTCACAAACATGGTTTCCTTTTTCACTACTGATTTTTCCCTCATTGTTTTTTTCTCTTTCATCAATCCGTCTTCCTTCTGTCTCACCTAGTTTTCATTTCAACTTTCAGATTTTCTCATCCCAACTTTCTCTTCTTAATTATACTTGCACAATATGTCAGCATGTTACATTCTTACAACCATTTTTTTGTGAATGAAATCTAAGCAAGTTGTATCTTAATTTATAAGTTCAATTTATCAACTATTAGAAACTGTTAACCAATCCTGTCACCAAAACTGTGAAAATATGTTTCTGCCTCTGTACCATTGGAGCAAGAGCACTGAAAAAAAAATGGATTTTTTTAAAGTTCCACCTAAGTAGGGTCTTAATGGAATCCAATTTGCAATGTAAATTCATCATAAATTGGTGCCTTAGTTTGTTTCCAGTAGCATTCACGCTTATTTTTTGAAAATTCAATCTTTTTTAGTGATCTCTGCACAACAAAAGATGAGAGAAGTAACTTATTCATTGATTTCCCACTTTTTCAACTTTTTAATTGATCAGCCCAAACAAGGTATCTAGGTCAAGTGACTGTTTCAATTGAGTGACTAATCAGACCTACCCTAAAGTGCATTGCTCTAACCTATTTATACTTACCACATAAAACAAGATTAAATCAATGCTAACAAGGTTAGTAAAGATTTATCTATATCATAACGATCCAATCTCTACATGTTTGTTTGTGGGCTTGTCACTATGAAATAGCAAAAATAGAACATTGTAGTGCAATTTTTGTTAGTGCAACACTGTTAAAATGCTTTCACTTAAGAATAAAGCAATTTCTAGACCAATTAAATTACCAGTTCCCAAGAAATTTAATTTTAATTACCATATATCTTTGAAAATGATTGACAGCAAGTATAAGAAAAGGTCAAATTGGAGTTGAAAAAATAAGTAAATTGGAAGACTCGAATATAAGTTGAGCCGAAAACGGAAAACAAGGCATTAAATCTATGAGCCTCTTTGCTGTTATCATTATATTTTGTTACATATGTCACCATTTTCAACTTGAAGGTGGTATTATAGTTAGATTGAATGAATGTAGTCATCAAAAATTGTGAAGGGTTCTATCCTTTTTTTGTGTTTGTTTGTTTATTCCAGTGTTTATCTTTCAATCATTGTTTGTTAAATCAATTTTTATTAGATCTTTCAATTTTAAAGTTTTCATCACAATATCATAAATATAGATTTTAGTTATTTCATAATAACATTAATGATATTATCATAATAATGTAAACTACAATAATCAGGAAAGACAGAATAAACAGCCAGCCATTTGAATCTTATTTAATTATTTCTAGAATGTGATAGCAAGCTGGGATTCTCCAAACAGCAAAAATTTATTAGAAACCATCAACAAAAACTGTCACCAAAATAGTCAACACAGGTTTCCTCAGTTTTCAAGTTAGTCCGGCTGGTTGGTTGGCTGGTTGGCTGGCTATGAATGTATACATGTATCATGCATGCAGGCTGCACCAATGGAGCTAAAAGGCTTAAATTTTCAACATTTACTCATCATAATGTCTTGAAAAAACATGTTTTTTGTTTCTTGAAATTTGCCCCCAGAGTAGGTTTTTAGTGGTGAGGTTTACAATGTAGCTTTATTCTAAATTGGTCCTTAGTTTGTGTCTGGCATTCAGGCTGGTTTTTTGTAAATTCATATCTCTTAGGTGATCAGTGCCCAACATGAGATAAGAGAAGTAACTTATTCATTAATTCAAATTTTTTGATTGATCACTCCCAACAGGACATGCTACCATACGTGACAGTTTCTAATGAGAGTGATTTGTTCTTTCATTTTCTTTGTTCTCCTCCTTCTCTTCCCTCTTTTATCTTTGATCATTTAATAATAAGGAAAAGCAATTTTTTTCTTCCGAGAATTTATCACTGTTAGTTTTTGAAAGATGACCTTTGACAATTGTTTTTTTTATCCGATGAAAAATTGAAAAAAATAAAAAGCAATACAAAAAAATGTCTGTATGGATCATTAAATCCCAAAGACTCATCAAAGGATCAAAAATATATTGAATCAACATAACCCTACAAATGGCTGACCAACCAGCCAAGTGATTCTTCTCTCTTTGATTATGCTTGTCTATGTGTGTGTGTGTCTCCGAGTGCTCAAGGTCACATTTTTGGGGTTACAACCTTGATAGTCTGCATGATTACACCTCTAAACATGATATGAAAACAGCTTCTTTTTGTTTTTTCAAAAAAGTGCTTTTTGATGTTTCTATGGTCATTTTGAACCAACAATGTCCAAATCTTGTGCTGGTATTTTTCTTTAGATAAAAGATCTATTTTATTTATATAATTTTTGGTATTTTTTTCCAGATAATTTGTTCTGATGGGCTTCAGAGATTCATCTATATGAGGTATGGATATTTCATTTTTCCTGCATCAGTAAAACAAGATCTTGATGATTTTTCACAGATAATACTTGATTCAGTTTGACTTTCACAAACCTTCTAGCTGTGAGCCAAAAGATGAAGGGAATCGATGAAACCTTTGTATCAGACTTTATCTCAATCAGGCCTGTTTTTTTTTCCAGGGTTACACCCAAGGACAGCAATATATAAATTTTTGGTTTTCTCATTTTCTAAGAAATCCCAGGAAGTCATATGTATTTTTAAAGGTTATAAGATATGGATTTGATTTAAGGAAAAATGATACAAATACAATGGTCATGTGACTCCATTATGTATTCAATATGGCTACCATATTCAAAATGGCAGCTATATTTAAAACAGCGGTGTGTACTCCCAGCCTGAATGAGTTAAGACTTGAAGACAGATTTTTCTGTCATCATCATATCCACTCTATGAATTTTATATTTTCTGTCTAAATTATTGTGATCAGGGATCATCAATTTAATTTTTTTTTTTTTTTTTTACTGTTGCCTATTTTTGTAGGTGACATCAAAGCCATGATCAAATGAAAGCCCCCCTACCCAGACATAGATGGCCGGAACATTGTGTCAAAAAGACGATGAGAAAAACAATTTTAAAAAATGCGTGTATATTTCATAATTTCGTTTTGATCTTTTTTCAAATCCTATCAGTGTCTGAATGCATTTGTGTGTGGGGGTATAAAATTTTATGTTGATTGAAGTTTCTGAGTTCATGCCTTTCCCAAGAGTATAAAATATAAATAACGCTGTTGCCTAGCAGCTAAAAATAAATCTATTTTATTTATCCCCAAAACTTTGTTCATCAGATAATTTTGCAAGTACAGAAAAATAGAAATAACTCAATATATTTTTACACTATAAATATTAATGAACAATATGTCAACATATTCTGATAATGATTTGAATATTGAAATATTAACAAAATCATGTAAACTTTGCTACATGTTGATCAAATATTGATCACCAGATTGAAGTTTATTTTGAAAATTCAGAATTTTTAGTGATCCCTGTCAAATAAAAGGTGAGTTAAGAAACTTATTCATTGATCACCATTTTTTCCAATTCTTTAATTGATCACACCCAACACAGTTTGCAGCCAGAACACATTGATCACATAATGGTTATTATCAAGTGACTAATTTTCTTGCTTGTTCAATTTGTCTGTCAGGATCTTACTGGCTACACTACAATTTTCATAAATTTTCACTATCTTTACAATGATGTACTTTTGGAAGGAGTAAAATGTAATGATTATAAAAATTGACTTTATTAAGTTATCAACATTTGACTGCCTCTCTATCAGTGAGAACAATGTTGACAGAATATTTACTGAAAATTTGAAAAGGGTTTGATAGGCCTTGCTTAAGGTGACTAAAAGGAAACAAAAAAAGGTCTAATATTAGCATTCATATTTTCTTTAGAATGAATGTTCATCTCCTGATTTTGCCCAACTTCTAGATTAACATCTGTATATATGATAATTACAAATGTACAGATGTCTTCTGTTACACTAAGGGGCACAAGTGACGTAGTAAAATAGAATTTCATTCATGTTTTAATGATATCATAAAAATGCTGCATTTAAAGAACAATGAAAAAAAATATATAGATTTGTTTGTGGTCAACCGAATGCGATTCGCTAATTTCACTGCAATGCAATTCTCTATGTAAATAAAATGGAGTGTGTACCCGTATACTTCATTCTGTCATTTTTGACTACATGGGCAAACTAGTAGTCATATAATTTTCGATAACTCTGAAGCCAACTTTTTAAAGAGCATATTTAGCAAAAGTTTCTAAATAATTAATACTATATATGCCAGATGGACATCTAATTAAAAAACACCATGAAAATAATAGGCTGTGTCCAGTGCACTGGTATTATGACAAGAGGGCGGTCTACAGGAGCTTGATATGGACAGTTAGGGGGCTTGGATGAGTTGCAATGAGCGATAGTCCTCCAAATACCCTTGTAAACCATTCACCTTATAGTCTGGTATCGAAAGTATATAATTAACCTATTTTATTTCTGAACTTGTGTTGAGTATGCTTACACAAAGAATCAGAGATAACAGATTTTTTTTTTTCAAATTCTATTTTTTTAAGGGTGAACACATTCTTGTTGCATAGTTTATTTTGGGTAGAAATTAAACTTGTTTTTCTTTCTGTTTTTCTTTATCCAATCATCAAAAATATTCAGTTCCAGACTCAGAGGAATTTCATTAGGAGGTGCTTTAAAGCTTGACTCCAAAAATCATCATTGTTAATTTTAGAGGCTCAAATGTTTGCTGATATTTTAGGAAAACGTTTGCCTTCAGTGATCAGTCTGAACAGTCCTCATTGTTGCTATTTCCATCTTTAGCAATTCAAAAATGGTGAATGTTTTGTTGATTCTGTTTGGATACTGGAAATGAAGGGAAGTGAGAAATTATATTATGCAGAGTTTGGGATGGGAAAATATAGATGTAAATAGTGATCATAGAAATAAAAAATACAGCAGCTGATAGCCCTGGTGCAAGAATAAAGTTGGCCGATACATTGGAGAAAAAATAGTCGGTTATAAAAATATCACATCATCCATTCAGTGAATAATAACATCATTGTTTTCATACAAGGGTTGTGATTAATTGTGAAAATAGTGAGTATGTGTGTCCCTGCATGTGTCTATGTGTATGTCCATACGTGTTTGTTGTGTGTGTTCAGGGGTTTATGGGAATCAATCAGATAAATGATTCAAACAAAAAGTATTGAAAATCGTAGGAAAATCAATTAACTCATGATATAAATAGAAACCAATGTTTTTTCCTTCATTTTGTTGGTTTATAAGAACTCGCTTAAAGGCCATCTCTGCCGGCCATTAAGCTCGATGTCAAGTCATTTCCTTTGTATTGAATTAATTTTATCAGAATTTTTATAAACTGCACAAAATCAGTGCGTGTGAAACAGATTACATAGGGGGATATCAAAAAAATATGAGAAATTTGTCCTTGATTTGTACAATTGTGAAGCACCAATATAATAGTATGAATATGAGATCTGGTAAAAACTAACTTTGTGAAGAGAATGTTGTCAGAACAAAAAAATCCTTTAAGAATGTCTGATCAAAAAGACTCTCAGGTGATGTCACAAAAATTCCAAATTTACATAATGAGGCTTATGGCATAAACATAGGGTCCAGTCCCACATTTTAACAGGTGAAATCACCCATGTTTGTTTTACTCTCTAAGTTGAAGCATCCTGAGGATACAGGATTAAAACAATTCTGTCTATCATGTACCGTGCTGGGTTATGTTAAGATACATATACAAAAATGCTATCATTATCATAGAGATATGAAATGCACTGGATCAGCTTGATGACTTGTCAACTGACTGTTAATTATGAACATCTTTCCATAAGGAACAAAATACTAGAATCTTCATTGATGTGTTCAATAGATTGAGAGAACTCTTGTGACCAGTCAACTGCATTGGATTATGCTTAATTTGGGGGAATTATTAGAAACAATTAATTTTTGCAATTTATGAGAAAAAAACTTCTCTGAGAAACTATGAGTGTCTCTTGGATTTGACTGGCATGCAAGTTATGTTTCTGTGGATACAATGAAGACTTGCCTCCAATAGCAGACAGTGTTCAAGTAAAGACTATATTTTGAATGCTAAGTATAACAGGAAGCATAAGAGCAAACACTACTACACAGCCCTTGAAAAATAAACTGCCATATCCATATCAAAATTTAAAATGAGTTGGGACTTTTGGATCATAATTCAAAAGAGCAGAAATTTGGAGTAGACTGAAATGGAAGGTCTATAGCAGTAGTTCTCACTCAAACTTATTTTGATAAGACTAAGAAATAAAAATCATTTCAGAGAGGGAATCTATTAATATATACATGCATACATACACACACACACACACACACACACACATATATATATATATATATATATATATATATATATATATATATATATATATATATATATATATATACACATATATATATATAATAAATGAAACATCAAAATAAAAAACAAGTGTTTTTAATTGTTATAGATTTGTAATTTCTATGAAAATAATGATTAAAATCAGATTAATGCAAAGAATGTTGCTGCTCCTTGGAACTCCAGTATTAAAATTTGGTTTAATATCAAATGATTGAATTAGCATATCTGGTGAAGCATCAGGTCTGTTGTGATATCTTATTTTTGTGCCAACTTATTATTTTTAAAATGGTGAATACTATTTTTTTCATAAAAAATAAATTTTCATTAAATTTTATCAAAAGTCATCTTATCTAAAGGAACCACAGAATTTCTCCGCAGAACATATTTTTGGAAACGCTGGTGTATGGTATCATAATTCAGTGAATCTAATTGAGTAAGTTAATGAATCAACATTCTGTGCAAGGTATAGATACTAAACAACTTGGTGAGTAAAGCCAAAAAAACAATATCAATCCAAGATCCACTGTTTTTATTACTTCATACAAACAAGGGCAATGCTCATTGAAGAGTAGCATGTCTGGAAGGGGCAAGACTTCGGGGGGAGTTGAGCAGCCTGTAAAAATGGTTATGCAAAATAATTTCTGTCTGTTGTTCAAAAACATGGCTTGGAAGTATTTCGGTTACTTCTCATCTGTGTTGCCAATTTGGATACATCATTTCTAAATTTAGATCTATCACAATTCAGATATTTTTTATCTAAATTTAGATCTATGGTTTTAGATAAAAGATCTATAATCTGCAGTTTTCTTTGTATTTTTATTAGATTTCTCAAGAACTGCCAATCTAAACAACTTGAAACTTGCTTCTACAATGCCTTGTGTGCTGACTAATATGTCTGGTGAATGTCAAGTTCATACAATGGCTAGTTGTTGAGTAATTACAATGCATACACATACACACAGACGGAGATTTCTTCAATTATTGTAAAATACCCTTAGATAAGGCATAAGCCCAAAACCTTCTCAGATCATTTGATACGGATTGACTTTTCAACCAACAACATGTCAAAACTACTTGTCTTTATTGATATATCTTATAAGTATTGTAGATTTTATAATTCCATGATTATAAAGAGATTAGGCAAATTGTATGGTACAATTTTACTTGACAAACAAACCATTGCTGTAATAGCATATTTGTAAATGCTCCTCTTGGGTGGTTATCTTAAAGTGAGCAAGTTGACTTCATTTTCCCAACCCAACAACTATGATAAGTCAGGATTTCCGGTTAAGACAAAAAAGTGAAAATGTTATTAAATTTAGATAATGGATAGAGAGAGAAGGGAAAAAAGAGAGACAGATTCTGTTCCTTTGTAATCAATTAATGAAAGGAAGGAAGAAAGAAAGAAAGAAAGACAGGAGAAAAAGAAAGAAAGAGTGAGAGGGAAATAAAGAGAGAAATAGAAAATGGAGACCTAGGGATGCTAGATTGAATTATCTGGTGTTGCTAAACTGATTCTTCAAATTCTTTTAATCTTTTCTAGATGTGTTCATGTATCAAACACCAATGAGGTCATAAATAGAATTTATTCTGGCCATATTTATTCTGCGATGGAATTTTTTCCTTGTGACTTTGAATTTTGACGCTACCATTGTTCAATTATTGACTGTGATGGTGAGTTACTTTTTCTTTTCTTTTTTAATATTTATTACAATTCTTTCTTTTCTCCTTTCTTCTCTTCTTCTTGCAGTGCTAACTGTCCATAGTTGAAATTTTGCACACAGTCCCTTCAATGAGTAGGGAAAACACTTTGTTTTTGTTCAGTTTAGTGGCTGGGATAGTTTCGTTTAGAAATGAGTTTGACCCTGAAGCAGCCAGTCTGAAACATGTCTCAACTTGAACAAGAAAAATGCTAAATAAGAAATACTAAATGTGTCTAATGACAGAATTTTTTTAAAACAGCTCCAACAATGGTCATAAAAAATGTAATCTGCCATCAACTGGAAACAAAAGGAACAATCAGATTAACTTATGCTCTACAGCAATGGTTCCGAGCCTTTTAAATGTCACTCCCCAATGCCATCAATAAGATAACTAGTTTCCCTCCTTTCATTTAGATATGTCACAACAACAAATGATTTCAAATAACCATTTTATTTTACATACAATTAGACAGCTTTATAATAAGAATTAGTTTAATTTTATAATTGTACAGATGTTGCGGTGTGTTTATTACTCAAAGAAAGCAAGCAAAAACAGTTAGGAAATTCCAATTTATTACAAAAAAAAAAGAATTCTGCTATCATAACTGATATCTATATATACACATCAATGTGATCTCCATTCTTGTTTTTCCCTTCTAGGTATTCAATTTGTGCATCTATTAGTAAGAGAGCACATCTCAAATCATTCTCAACTTCATATTCAGACCTATGGTTGCAAAGTTACACTCTAACTTGATTCATATATCCCCAACCTTTGAGCCGAAAAACATTCACCACGACTTTTATTTTACTTAATAGTTCTATCCTCCACTTGGTCAACCTAAATGCCCCCCCCCCCGGGGGGAAAATTCTCCCTGGTTGGAAACCATTGCTCTTAAGAATTTAGCCACTATTTAGCCACTATTCATTTTTTGATTGGCATATAAAGATATGATATATTCTGAAATTTTGAAATGAGTTATCATTAGAAAAGTCTGAATTGAAAAAAATGCCATGTACTATGGGGGTCAATTTTGCATAAAATTACATTGTAAATTGGACCCCTCCAAAAAACCTATTTTGGGGAAGAATTTAGAAAAAAAAAGAGACAAAATCAGAGGTAAATATTTGAATTTTCAGTCCTGTCCAGGGATGGACGGAGCAATTGGCTATCGGGTACCCGAGGGCCCAAAGTACCAAGAGACTCAAGTAGCAAAAGGGTTAATGGGCCAGTAACCCTTTTTCGCACTGGGGCCCTGATCATCGTCAGTCTACGTCTGGTCCTCTGGCACCATTGGTATGAACTGTATGTATGACACATACATATTTAGCCAGCCAGCCAGCCAGAACGACTTGAAAACTGAAGAAATTCAAGTTGATGCTTTCAAATATTCTTTCTGTCAGGCTTGATCATTCTTGATTGTTTATATCTTGTGTTAGTACCAATGTTGCTAGGCATGAACAGTAAATGTCCAAGAATATGTTTTGAAATAAATGAAAAGTCCAAAGTGACAATACATTTTATTTACTTTCTCCAATACCTGCCTATTCTTTTTTTGTCTAGTCTTGGATATCTTTGTAACTGTTACCCACGCTTATGATAATTAGCAATGTGCAGATATCTTCTGTGACTGACATAGTAAAACAGAATCGTTTATGTAACTGGTGGAGTGAAACAGACTTTCATTCATGTTCTAATGACATAATAAAAATTCTGAATTCAAAGAACAATAAAAAAAAAATAGAAGAGTAACAAAAACAACAAAAAAAATTAATTTGTGGTCAATGGAACGCTATTCTCCTAGCTGACTGCAATGCAAATCTCTGTTATCCAAATACATGAAATACAATGTGTCCATATATTTCAATTAACATTTTTGAAGACAAGGGTAAACTACTTCATGAATAAACATTAAGTGATTTTATGGCCTGCTGACTGGAAAAGGATAAGGTTTTTACAGCTTTTCTAACAACTCTTGAAAGGACAAGACTTTACAACTTCAAAATAACTGGCAGGGAAAGAGAATGAATGAGTAGAATAACAAACTAGCAGGATCTAGATCAGTCATTCTTAACAAAGGGCAATACTGCCCCCATGGGGCAAAAGTTGAGCTAAAGGTGGTGATAGATTGTCACAAATAATTTCTCGACTGTGATAAAGAATCTGTCAGAGAAAACATAGAATTGAAAGCCGATAATTAATTCAAAACAGTTTTGAAAGAGATGGAATGATTTAGCAGCAAAACATTAAGTAAAAGAGTCGAATTGAATAAATAATCCAAATAAGTCTGGATAGTCACTCAATAGAAACTGTGTTTCGACCAATGTCTTTCAGCAGGATGCCCTGTTTAGAGTGAGGGAGTGATCGATTAGAAAAATAGGAAAATAGGTAATCAAAAACCAAATTTTTCTATCCCCGTCTATTGGGCAGTGATTGCTTAAAAAATCCTTGTTTTCAAAAAATAAATATGAATGCTGTCAGACACAAACTAAGGGACCAGTTTAGCATAAACTGATATTGTGAAGTGAACCTGTCACAAAAAATCTATTTATGGAAGGAATTTTTAAAAAAGAGAAGAACGTTTTTTTCTTTGGCATAATAAGGAGTCAACGTTTGAAATTTCAGCCCTCCAACTCCATTGGTACATCCTGCACTCATGAAATGTTCATACATATGTGACCAGCCAGCCAGACAAACTTGAAAACCGAAGAGACCTATGTTGATAGTTTTGGTGTCAGTTTTGCTTGATGGCTTCAAATAAAATGTCATTTTAGTTTCACCAAGATAACATCATAGTAGAATAGAATTTCGTTCATGCAATTGATACGTGTTTATATTCTGGCAGAGTAAAATAGAAGTCCATGTTCTGATGACATATTGATAAAATAATTAAACATCCTCAGATTCATAGAAGGAGTGGGAGGAAATGCTTCTGGGAAATGGTATGAGATGTTTGCTATGTCGATTTGTCACTCAGTCAGTTAGTGACAATGATCGCTGCTATAGATGCTAGCACATATAAAAAGGTTTGATCTTACTTGTTCAATCAATGATCTTAATTATTATGACTCTGATGATTTTTATGAATGATCAAAACCAACTTTCATTGCCCCTGAGTATTGAAATATGGATAGTCAGGGATTTTAAGGGGTCATTTTCTTAACACATATAAACTGGTAATTCATTATAAAATTTAAACAAAGCAGAGGTAACATTTATAAATCTGTACCTTGCATGCATGAATCACCATAGCCTCTGTATGTACCAGCACTAATTATCTGGAAAATCGTCTAAAATTATCTTAATAAATAGATCTTTTACCTAAAGTTATCTAAAAAGTACCAGCACGATTTTTGGGCATCATTGTTTCAAAATGAACATAAAGACCCCAAAAAGTTATTTTGTGGAAAAAATACTAATTTCTGGTCATAATTTTGCACCAAGGATGCTGAATTGAGCATATGGGTACATTTTCTCATATTCAAGTTAGCAGGCTTAGTGAGATTGACCTTGGAGGTCATTCAAGGTCACCAGAGGTTATTTCTACTCAATTTTTCAAGTTTTAGGCAGTAATTTTGCATCTATCTGACTGAAATTTGACATAGCAGTAAATCTTTTCTTGGTGAAGATCTTGGGCAATGTGTTAATGACTTCAGAAGTAATTTGAGGTCACCTGAGGTCATATATGTTCATCTAGAGCTAATATTCAGAGTAGTCAGCCACACTGTTGCAATGGTACTGAAATTTGGCATAGAGGTAAATTCTTTCACAGCCAAAGTATTTAGAAGTGTAATTTTGACCTTGGGGTAATCATATGTTATTTCTGGTCATTTCTATCGAATTTTCCAAGTCAATGGCCACAATATTGCACCTAAGATACAGAAATATTGCTTGGGGTTACATCTTTACATGGTGAAAGTTATAAGCAATGTGAAGTTGATGCTAGAGGTTACTAGAGGTCACCAGAGGTCATTTCTGGAAATTGTAGCAAATGTTGTTTTGAATGATTTTAACAACTAACATTAACAAATTTACAATAATTTTTTCTATCATGGTAGGCACTGTGAATAAATCTTTGATTTTAAAATAAATACTTTTTATTGAAAAGGTTAAAAAGATAATTGGCTTTTACCCTGCAAAGATCCTAGTGATTCCATTGCTAAATAAAGTATTTATCATTAGGTTAACTATCAATGAATCACTATGAAGACATCTGGGAACCATTTAGGTTATATTTCAGTGACAATAGTCCACCAAATCCTTAGCACTTTTATCTTTCGGGTCACCCAGTGTATGCAGGTTCAATTAAAGATAACAGACAAGGAAACCGCAGGAATCTTGATGTTATTGATAAACCTGATGGAATAAGGCTCCAAAATGGTCAAAAAAGCTTTTTTCAAAAAAAAAAAAAAAAAAAATCAGAAAGAATCTAGTGGAGTACTGATGCCAATTTTCAAGTTAATAGACAAAATGGTATGGCCAGGAGTGCTTGAACACACAAAAACCCAAACAAATACAAAAGTACATACTCAAACACCACACATATAAAAAAGGATAGAACCCTTTATCATCTTTGATGGCTACGACTGTTCAATAATATTGTCACCTCTGCCTGAAAATGAATTGCATTGCCTAGTTGTATGCTTATCTCTCTGTCACTCTTGACTTTACTAATCCACCTACCCAACCCTGACTCTTATGAATTAAAAATCACATGGCTCATTGTTAAAAATGGAATTTTCTATTTTGATGCCATTTGACATTAATTCATTCTTTGAATTTACAAACAATGTGCCAATCTCAAAATCTGATAGTTCCTATTCACCTGGAGTACAAGGCAGTATGAAATGATTGTGTAATACTTCTGATCCAGGTTTAATGTAAATTGAGTGATTATTTAGTGGCTTTTTGTCATAATGAAAATTCTTAAACAAAATAAACAAATTTCTCAATTTAGTAATGATTCTAGACCAAGAAGTGTAGGCGTGTGAACTGGGTAGCTTTATAACTTGAAGCAGCCAAATAATTTAACATTTCCACCTTCACAATGATTCCTATGGTGTATATCTAGCTACTTGCACACACATGTTTTGGTCAAGCACAAGGCCACAAGTGTAGAGCACCCAATGAGGTTTGGATTCACTTCATAATATTAATAGTCTGCTAGACTAGCTTGCTAATCATTACTCAATAACGTCCCATCCCCTCTCTTTCTCTCTCTCTCTCTCTCTACACACACACACACACACTCACAAACATTTCCATGGGTAACCAAATGTTTGACATTCAAAAATCACTAAGCTTTTGCATAGTTTGTTTGATTTCTCACAAAAGAGAATAAAGTTTTATCGATTTTCACCCCTCAAGTGCCATCATATCCTTATGGGCTTATAATGTTGTATTCCCATGCATGTGCAAGTTTTTTGTAAGCATGTATGTCAAATCGAATACTCTAATGACCGAATATTCCAAATGACGTAAACCTTTTGTTACAAAAGTGCGGAACTCTTGTGCTGTTTTGACCTCAGTACACAAACAATAAAATAAAAGATGAATTATTGTGATGAAAGTTCCCGAAGGGAGATAATTTCTCTTTCGGATTCTTTTTCCTTATTAATACTGCAAATCGTAATTTCATTTCTTTTGCACCAATCAAGGATACAATATACTCAATCACAATTATTTGTAAAGAAGAATCATTTCATTTGTTGAGCACTAAAAAGGTTTTGAGAGACTTTCAGCCTGTACATCATCTTCCCTCTATTCAAACAACTGTTACTGCCTCAACATCATAGAATAATAGATGAGAATAGTATTTCATTTACCAATCATACTTATATATAGCAGATATTATAGGAAAATGAATGTTGTTGCTTGTATTATTCTGGCTCACATATTCTTGCTTCAGTCTATTATAGCTCCTACCTAACCCTTTTGGATTTACTACGAAGTGCAATTTTGCAAACTTGAAAATTGGCAGGAAAATTGTTATCAATTAGTGTATCAGGATGATTTCAAAAATATCAGAGATAAACTATTACACTGGCCTGCATTTGAAAACTTTTTTTGCATTGATGGAAGTTTTTCAGCTAAAGATATATAATTTGGCTGTACTGAAATAGAAAAAATGACAACAGTTCTACTCAGGTTTTTTTTTTATCTAT
This sequence comes from Thysanoteuthis rhombus, assembly GCA_963457665.1. Lineage (NCBI taxonomy): Eukaryota > Metazoa > Mollusca > Cephalopoda > Oegopsida > Thysanoteuthidae > Thysanoteuthis > Thysanoteuthis major. The sequence goes on along the minus strand of OY735219.1, from coordinate 42,059,366 downwards.
CTTAGTAACACCTTGTTTTATGGTTGAAATTCTCAGTTTTTGCAAATTAAAGAAGTGATGAAGATATGATTTTTTTTAAATAATGAGTAAACATTGTAAAATTGCTCCAATAAGCATTGAGAATCAACACAAATGTACATTTGAGTGGAAAAAAGATCTCTTCAATGATTTCCAGTAATGTTTTCTATCAGCCAAGTCACGTTTTATATAATATATATTCAATACACAAAACAGTATGGCCAGGAGTGCTGGACAATACAAACAATCACATGCACATATAAAAAAGCATAGAACTTTCGCAATCTTTGATGTCTACGGTTGTTCAATCAATTTTTACTATACACTTATCAAACAATAATTTGATGTTCATAATTTTTTCTTCTATCTCCTTTCCTTCCTTAAGGTGAAGGGTTATCTAAGTTTAACATTAATTAAAATCCAAATGAAATAATTTTTTATAATTCCAATTATTTTTCTTACATTACCAATGAAAAATATTAGAGAATAGGTAAATATTCTGTGCCCTATAATCACAGTAAATTCATCATTCAAAGATTTTGTTGTTAAAACTATTGTAAATTTGAAAACATTTTTGGTAGGTTATACTGCCTAAATGCCAACACATATCAGTTCACTTTTCATGACCAAATGATGTAAAATTAATTATGCGGATGGGGTTAACTGTCCGAAATATTCTAAATTTGGAACTACATTTTAGTTTAATGCTTTTCTGTACACACACCCACACATACATATATATATATTTATATTTCACACTTAATCTTATCAAACATCAAATGAATATAAGATATTTGCGATCTGAAAAGAATTGGGAGTGAAAACCCTGGTAACTTAAAATTTTTTTTAGGATGACTGTGCAACTGACACCTCAAATTTTGATGTTAAGAATGAGTGAAAATTGAGTGACCCCCCCCCCCAATAAATTTCAAGTGCTGAAAAAAAAATTTTGAGGTGGACTTTTCTTCAGGAGTCTAAGCTCAGGAATTGTTTAAATGATATATCCAAGATAGGTTAAAATTGTATTTCAGGGCATATTAGCTACGGAAATTAAGTGTTGTCAAGAAGTCTTTAAAACACGTTCCAAAAGTTTTGTACGTAATCTTTTGAAATAATGTGAATTACAATCAGGCAGTCAGGAATAATATATATTCAAGAATATATTACAAGGATAGATTACAATTTTACCATTGATATTGTCACTGAATGTGGGCTGAAAGTATACAACTCTCATCTAAGATAAGATAAAAAAAAAAATCTAAATCAATTTTATAAATCTAAATAAATCTAACACTTAATAAAATACGTGGGAATTTCCCTTTCATGTGTGTAAGCGTGAGTCTTTATTAAAATATGTGTTTAATGTAGAATGTGTGAAACTTGGAAGGTCTGGTATCACCCAAATTCAAGCCGACAGTAATGTCTCACTTCCAAGGTCATAGGATTCAGAAGCACCTGGACTTATCACAGAATTTTATTCTTCCACAATTAAAAAGTTGTATTTTGGCATATTTGAGTGTCCATCTTGGAATGTAAAATGAAAACTAAAAAGAAAAAAATATCACCAGTGAATAATTATTTCAATTATGTTTTTATGAAAAGATTCTAAAAGTCACCTTCAAATCTCTTCTAATCAAATAATAGAAAATATTCAGTCTGGTTCTTTAAATTATACTGCATATAACTTTTTAATTGCTTTTTTTTTCAAATAACACTAATTAAAATATTTAGCTTTGTTACCAAGGACAGGAATAAACATCCTAACTAAAAAGAAAAAAATCTGGAACATTTCCAGCCTTTCTGGGAAATCCAATACCGACTACTTTTGTCAAATGAAAGGGTAACAACTGCTGTTGCTTATAATGTATGAACGTGATTTGAAAAAATAAAGCAATGTTGACTTGGCACTGGTTTGGGCCTTGGAGCAGACTATTTAATCCCTGCTATGTGTACGTTTTCATTGAAATGCAGACATGCCTATTTTCAGAATATTTGCATTCTGTCTATAAAACATCAATATAGTCTCTCTTTATATTCATCTATTCCTCCACCCTATCTATTATTTATCCTACTGGCGTACTCTTCATCATATCTCTCCTCCTAGTCCTATCACTACCAGTCAGTACATCAACGCTTTCTTCGGATTCAATTAAATACTCTCCTTTTTTATCACTTTTCTCCTACTCGACTGTCCTCGTCGCTATTAAGTACACATCTTTACCTTTTTGCTGCCCTGTCTTATGTTTATTTTATTACTTATCATCAACAGCAACACACCTTCTCGAATGAGCATAAGTTGAGGCATGCACCTTTTTAAAATATAGCGTTATTGGGACAAGTGCTCACTCAATGCAGGCAGGAAGTTTACATAAACCTCTGAGCATGCGCACTTCCTGATTTGAGTGGGGGGGACTTGATTGACAAAACCTAAACTTCCGGAATCGTGCCAAAGAACATGGCCACTTCGTTGGACGACCATGGCATTAACCTCACTCTCCTGATATTTTTTTGCCTCCTGCACTCGGCACTGGCCGGGTCGCAGGTGACCCGGGTACAAGCGATTTTGGTTGAAGAAGAAAGGGCTTTCAAAGACAGTACTTTCACGCAGATACTATATTCTTCAATGAGTCAACGAATTCGTTTGATTGGCCAGGGTCTGTCGGAGAATACAGAAATCTCCTTCACAACAAGAAATGAAGCCAGGGACACGAAATGCGATGATTTCAAAAAGACCACTTCATATACGGCTGAAATATCCCGGACAAACGACACTCATACTGCTTCTTTTATCGTCACACTAAATAAGTTATTGCCCGGTGAGGAATATATGTACGTGTGTGTCAAAGAACCGGTGAGTTTTAACTCTTCTACGGGCTCGGTCATTTTAAGCAAGTGGGTCCACCAGGGTAACGAGTCATGGGTTCGACTCAAGACCGAACCAAAGCCTGTAAAAAAGACCTTGCTACCTGTCTGGTTGCAGGCGAGTCTCATAGCCTTTCTTTTAGCATTATCTGGACTCTTCAGCGGTCTCAACCTTGGCCTCATGTCCCTGGACAAGACAGAACTACAAATAATTGAACAATCCGGGTCTAAGTCGGAAAAACGTTATGCGAGGACCATACGCCCTGTACGTGAAAAAGGAAATTTCCTACTTTGCACTTTACTTCTGGGCAATGTTTTAGTAAACAACACTTTGACAATTCTTATGGATGATTTGACCGGCAGTGGGTTATTTGCTATTATTACAGCCACTGTCGGTATTGTAGTATTCGGCGAGATCGTCCCTCAAGCGATATGCTCTCGCCACGGTCTGGCCGTCGGGGCTCGGACCGTTTGGATCACTCGTATTTTCATGGTTATTACATTCCCTCTTTCCTTTCCGGTCAGTTTGATATTGGACAAGATCCTGGGCGAAGAAATCGGCCAGGTTTACAACCGGGAGAAACTGCAGCAACTTATTCGACTGGCCAAAGATCTCAAATGTGAAGAGGTGGACATTATCTCAGGTGCTCTGGCCCTCACCAAAAAAACTGTCAAAGATGCGATGACCAAAATGACAGATGTTTTCATGTTAGAACTTAATACCATTCTGGACTTTGAAACCGTGTCCGAGACTATGAAACAGGGCTACACTCGAGTACCTGTCTATGATCGAGAACGGGACAACATCGTGGCTATTCTAAATATCAAGGACTTAGCCCTACTTGACCCTGATGATTGTACACCATTGAAAGCAGTTTGTAAATTTTATAATCATCCTGTATTATTTGTTTTCGATGACCACAAATTGGACAATATGTTACACGACTTTAAACAAGGTAAGTCATCTTTTATATTTTAAATGAATGAGACATTCTCATCCTCCGTGTTCATTTACTCTTGGTTGTTGTACTGCTGCTACTACTACATGACTTTACTTCTCAAAACATCTCATTCGATCTTTCATAACGTGTCTCTCTTTAAAAGCGCTTCATTCGAATATTTGATACTTATGGCATTTTCTCATTATTACCGAATCAAATGCCAAAATTTAACAGACGAAATATATCGGAAAATACATGAACACACACGAAATTCACAAACGAAAATCTTGGTTATATACCATGCGAGAGGAGGTGTGTTTGGACACGTGACCACCTTATCGTAAAATAAACGGAAAAAAAAGCCGCTATTTATTTCCAACGATTTTCAATGCCCTTTTCCCCCATTAGAAATTGTCTTCGGAGATTTCGTATCTTTTAATTTCCAGGCAACGACGACAGAAAAGTTATCTGTTCAAATGTTATAAGTCGAGATGTACGTCTCAAAAAATTACGTGGATAGAGGTGAGAGGAAGGATGATGTAGAAATTGAAAATAATCGTAACTAAATTCTGACCCTCGTTATCACAACACAAATAATAATGAAACCGATTTTTCTTTAGTAGCGGATAATGTAGTTTATTTTTATTATTTTAAATCTACATTGATAATTTGGCAAGGATTTCAAATTAATTCAATAGGTGTTGATGACGAATAAATTTTGCAAGGTCAGCCTTGAAAATGCGATGAAAAAGAAACATAAATGAAAAACGATAGAAAATCGACTCGAAGGGTGCATGTATGGGTTGTATTGATAGGGGAATATATTTATTTAGATCTCCATGATTTTCTCAATTTCTTTTTTTTTGTCTCTAAGAAAAGTGCCATTTCATTTGTTGTTGTTAATGGAAGGGTCACTTATTCTTCATAACTAAAAAATGAAAACAAGCCTAGGCCCACTGACTATATTTAAAATGTCCGTCCGATTATTGATTTTTGTTTATTTTCTACAATTAAACTAAAGTCGTTTATATTACTAACTGAAAATTAATTTGCTTTTTTTTTAATTTTTAAATTGTTGTGGTCTATTATAGAGGATCAACACCTAAATTAATTCACAAGGCGAACGTCTTTTCTTTTTCTTTTCGGTGACTCTAAAATCTGTCCGGAATGACCGGACAAAGTCTGGGGCTAAATTCCAACAACCGAGGCCCGTAAGATGCTGAAGATGAAATTGAAGCTGTTCGTGGGACTCAGGAATTCAAAAATAATCTTTATGGAAAAATGTGATTTGTCCTCAACACGGAGTTAACACAGTGGGTTGTCAGTAGGAGAGAGGAAACGTTTCTGGTCAAAAATACGCTAAAGCAGAGGTCAGATAATGGACAAATTCAAAATTTCCATGTTTATATCTATAATTGTGATAGAGAAAAAACATTTAGCATCCTCCGTGGGGGCACCCTCTGCGGGCCGTGGACTCCCCTCGGACAAATTTTAGTGTAAGCTAATATGAAAATCCGCCTTGGGGGAAATCCGGGCGCGTAGGAATGAATGCCAGCGTAAGACTGGGTTGGTTAATATCTCCAGGTGAAAATGGGTTTCGTAAAGTTGCTTCTGTAATTAATTACCATGTACTTCTATGCTACGAAGACACTAAGGAAATTTTAAAAAATCTTTAAACTCAATATTTTGAAGAGACTCCAAAATAACCTCAACTAACCTTACCGAACCCTATTCTCTGTTGAACTGTCGAACTCGACGCTTATATTTTCAAGACGCACTTGATCCAAGTTCCAGTGAAGAAAATCTTCTGAATTCGTTTTGATTTCCTTTTATCTTACGTAGTCACTAAAACCTCATCTCATTTCCAATTTCATGTCAACCAGAAAGCAATAAAACTCTGTTATTCTTAGATGTTTCAAAATATTGCAATTGCGTAAAACAGTAGTAAACACTGAGTGTAAACTGAATGAATCCAATTCTGTATTATTGGCCTAACAGTAGCTTTATTGTTAAACAACTACAAACCTAATCACCAAAGATTATCTTCGATATCTAACTTAGCACACACGTCTACAGCAACAATTATGAACAGATGAAATATTTCGATTAATTGGATCCTGTAATTTCAGTCAATTTTTTTTCTGATTAGATCAACTCGACTTATCGCTTTCTCAATATCTTTAAAATCATTCTATTTTTATACCATCAAACGTAAATCTGAATTATTTTTCGACAGTGGGTTTGTTTGTCTGGTCGAGAGAGAATTTTAAGAAATGCTAAAAACCGTCACGCTAAGGGACGCAACTAACATAAAATAGAAATTCGTGTTCTGATGACTTAGTAAAAATGTTGAATTTACAGAATGTAAAATATTTTGATAAAGGAAAAAAATCCGTTTGTGTTTAACCGAAAGCTATTCTCCATATTCACTGCAATGCCAACCCCCCCCCCCATTCGGGCGAAATGTGTTGAATTTTTTCGGGGCTAAACAGTGGAAAATTTCGGGCTCCCCCCCCCCTCTTTAAAAGAGTTCCCATACGCCAATCGTTATCATAAACAAAACGTTGAACAAAGATGGAAACGAAAAACCTGTCGAATAAAAGAGATGTCTTTCTAAGATTATTTTCTAAATAGATTTTGACACAGAAACTCAATTGCCATTTTTGTATTTTATGACCCAATAAAGATTGTTTACTATGTGTGTTTGCGGAATGAGTGAGGAGTTGTAAAGATATGAGGATTTTGAAAGAGAGGGGGGTGATGAATTATTTATGTTTTCCTGACTGATGACGACATCGCTTTGGTTGTTGTGGTTCGTTTGTGTTGTGAAGGAGTCTAGCTGGAATAATTGTCTGATCTGGACATTATTTATGTTGGAAATATAGATTTTAAAATTAACATTTATTTACGTTTTGTGGCTATAATAATGAACGAATGGGAATGTTTTCAAAGGCTATAAGAAAAAGGTTGCGGTATTAAAAGATTAGTTCAGAAAAATCATTCAAAAAAAAATATATATATATATATATATATCTTCACCTCCTGTCCTTTCCTTCCAACCTAACTTTAACATTCATGTATATTTTTCGCTTTTAACTCCCAAATTAATGTACATATTGAGTTTTTTGATGACATCGAAATTTTTTTTCACTTGTTGTTCAAGATATTGTACTGAGAAATAATCCCTTCATTACTTTCTCTTTTAAACATGTCTGTTTTATTTCCAAGAAATGTCTATTTAGCATTGATTTGATGCTTTTAAGATAACAAACCAACTAAGTTGCCAATTCAAAAATTTCGCGCTATTTTGACTGACAAAAATCGCTAAAAGGCGCTAAATTGAAAGAAAGTAGCCTAAAATGGCCAAAGTACACCAAAATTGTAAAAAAATCGCCTTAAATATCCAAAATGTTTTAGCACGATCGTATTAATTTAGCACATTTTCGCACTATATATAAAAAAAAAAACACTGAATTTAACGCGAAAATTGTTAAAGTGGCAACATTGGATCCAAGTGCGACTAAAAAAAAGATCAATTACGTTCGAGGAAAAGTAAGTCGTAGGAATCTTTTTTTTTCCCAGGTAAAATAAGTAATTTTTTTTTTCCAAATGGCTCTTTGCAAAGATGCATGATGTAGCCATTTTGATATGAGTAATTGTTATGGCTAAAAGTGGTTAGATTAAAAAAAACCAGTAATTTTAATTACCAGGTTTCATTTCTGTACTAATGGTAATTTTAAAAATTACCAATAATATTCACTGAGATTCTCATTTATAACGTGCATGTGTGAAATTTTAAAACTTATTCAATTTAAACCAGGGTAAAAATCTAGCCACTTTTAGCCATTCAATATTGCCTATAAAATGGCCCATATCAGAATGGCTATATAGTGCGTCTTTGTGAAAATAACCCTAATCATTTAATGACATTCATCAACTTTTACTTTTTCTTTCTTTTGACTTTTTTTTCCAATCGCATTCTGCGACTTTTTTCCTACAATTAATTCAACTACCACATCTTTTTCCGTCTATTCGTATTGGTTCTGTAATATTTCAAAAGACTATCAATAAAACACGTGTACATTTAACAAATTTATAAAAAAATTTTGGGATGAATTTAAATTTTATCTAAATTCGAAAGCTACTCTATTACTTTTCTTCCTCAAACGAACGACTTATTACTTTTCTTCCTCCAAACGAACGACTTATTACTTTTCTTCCTCCAAACGAACGACTTATTACTTTTCTTCCTCCAAACGAACGACTTATTACTTTTCTTCCTCCAAACGAACGACTTATTACTTTTCTTCCTCCAAACGAACGACTTATTACTTTTCTTCCTCCAAACGAACGACTTATTACTTTTCTTCCTCCAAACGAACGACTTATTACTTTTCTTCCTCCAAACGAACGACTTATTACTTTTCTTCCTCCAAACGAACGACTTATTACTTTTCTTCCTCCAAACGAACGACTTATTACTTTTCTTCCTCCAAACGAACGACTTATTACTTTTCTTCCTCCAAACGAACGACTTATTACTTTTCTTCCTCCAAACGAACGACTTATTACTTTTCTTCCTCCAAACGAACGACTTATTACTTTTCTTCCTCCAAACGAACGACTTATTACTTTTCTTCCTCCAAACGAACGACTTATTACTTTTCTTCCTCCAAACGAACGACTTATTACTTTTCTTCCTCCAAACGAACGACTTATTTTCACTTTCAATAATCACTAATGGTGTACATCCTGATTATGATTATCTGCCTAACCCAGAAGAAACAAATGAATTCTCAAATGAATTCCAATGGGTTATTTCAAGATATAAAGGTCGTGGTCACTTTTTTGTTCGTTTGTGCGATGCCTGTTTTTTTGTCACGCTTGAGCTGACCTAATTTATGAAATTAACAGGACACTGTCTTGATTCGGACACGCGACCTACAAATCGTTTAGTCAGTGACTTATCCACTGGACCAAACTTAATGCTGCTTGAAAAGCTTTTTGAATTCAAGTTACAAATAGGCAGCTGGCTACTGGCTTGCTGCTTTAGAGTGCTATTTAGGTGTGGACGCGGAGAAGAGATTTTATGGCCCTGTCCATCTCGCTAAGGGTAGGAAATATCATTACGTGACGGAGTTTCTTACGGGGTTTGTTTGTTCGATTGTCTTGTATTGTAATAAATTATATTTTTTGATCGATTTGTATCTCGGGTGTTTTTACTGCTTGGAATCCTATTTAAATAACATGGCTTTAAATCAGTTTAAATTAATTAATCTTTCTCCCTTTTGGTGTGACGAGAACATATCTTTGGGTGACGTCATCAAAATTTCTCATCCTACGACACGTTTGAGCAAGTACCCCCAGTACCTTGTTTTGAAAAAATACTGTCACGTGTACTTAGAGATTTTTGTGTGGGTTGCTCAAAATTGTAACTGTTAACTGCATTTTTCTTCAAGTGTGTTTTCCTTCCCCTTGCGGTCACATTTTCAAGGCACGGCTTTTCTGTTCATCTTTATTCCAACTGTACATCATTTTTAATTGTTCAATATCAACCAGAACCCATTTGAGTACTTATATTGTCGACGGCAATTTAAAGGAGTTTTTATTTCATTTAAATTATGATTATTCTGTTCCCACTTGAATAAAATACTTTGTATTCCTTCTCTTTGGTGATCGTAGTTAAAAGTTTTTTATCAATTTTTCAGAAACTCAGTCCTGGGAAACCCAATTGATCATAAGCCATCATTTGCAATAGATTGCAGTTTCTGTTTATTTAAAAAAAAAATCTTTTTCTAAAACGGCTATATTTTCAAGTCAACCACGTGTCTCGTTATATTTGGCAACTCTGTGTGTGTGTGTGTTTACTAGACTTGATCGTATTCCTTTTTTAAGAAATGCAACGTGAGTCGGCCTTAGTTGGCGTGCTTGTGGCACTGAATCGTTGATGATATCGACCGACATGCCGCACCAGTGTTGCCAATTTAGCGATTTTCACGTTAAATTTAGCGTTTCTTGTTTTGGCTGCGCTGAAATTCAACATTAGCACTATTTTCTAGCAATTTTAACCCACCCCCTTTTTCTAGTTCTTTCCCAGCCATTTCAACCATAAAAATGGCTATAAAACGGTTTAGTGTTTTTAGTGTGTTAGGCTTTTGAGGTTTTTTTTCCAAAAAAAAAAAAAAAAAAATTGGAAACACTATTTTCGATCCACACTGTTTCGTTCAAGAATAAAATGAATTGTGAACGTGTAACGGGAAATAGGGTCAGTCGTTTTTTGTTTTGTTTTTAGGTTAGCTTAGTCTGGCATAAGACCGCAAATGTCCGGTTCGTAGTAATGACCTAACTCGCTAATGGTTTGTGAGACCAGCTTGGTGTACGATCGGTAAATGCAATACTTTTTATTTATTTATTTTTTTATCAGTATCCTTTTTTCGATAATAAACATTAAAATTACTGTGTATTTGTATAATTAGACAAAGATTAAATGATTGATAAAATGTGATCTCTATTACAGTATGTCCCTTGTACGACTAAAACTTTTGCAGTTCTCATAAGAATGATGGTGTAACTACTGATTCCTTAGAAACTTGAATATCTTATTGTTTGCAAATAATTAGATAAGACACTTTTTTAAAGAATTATAGTTCAAGCATTTTTTTAACTTATCGATTCTCTAATTCAATTAAACCCAACATGCATCAACTTCGGGTCTCAAACTAGTTAGTTGAGCTATATTTCTAAATACGAAGTAAAAGTAGTATTATTAAAAATGAATTATTTTGTTAGAATTTGTACCTCTGACGTTAACTTGGAGCGAAAAAAATTTAGTTTCTACTTTTTAACTTCATTTATGTCATGATCATTTTTGCAGACAACAAATAAATGGCAATAACTGGATAACGTTTTCCGTTTGTATGATTTATTTTTACTGTTTCGTTCGACATTCCTCATCGAGGTATCGGATTTCCTTTTATAAATCACTTTTTCAGTAATTTTGAAAACTCATTTGACGCGTACATGACATATGGCAATTGTATTTGGCTAATGATCTCGAAGAATAAGACTCTTCAAAGTTTTGACAGTTTTTGCTGAAATACATTGTTAATTGTCCTACTTCTAGCAGAGAACACTCAGTATTAATTTTCAAGGACGAAAAAGAGATTAGAAGACCCCCAAAGGAAGCCCTCAGAGCAGTTCTGGACAGATGCCTTTTATTCAAGGCGGTAACGTTGCTGTCTTTAATTATGGTATAAAACCAAAATTTTTTTGAGGTTTTTGCTAAGACTGATATTGGGAATGGTCGTTGTTTAATCAAAAAAAAAAAAATGTCCAGTAAAGTTTATTTTTTCCATCTGAAAAAATGACCGACTTTCATTCTGCTTAATATTTCGTAGGGAAAGAAAGAGAAAGTGAAAGTTGTTAATTGGAAGTTATGGAGAAGAAAGTAACAAATATTGACACTAATCAACTAATATCGTAATCGGGGCTAACAGCCATTGAAGCTGAAAAGATAACGGGGAGAACTGGGCGTCATTCAAACCGTCTTTCGTTTGATGCTATTTGACGTCTAACCCCTCCTCTGTAATACTGGCTACAATTACATACTGAACTACATTGAAAAGTGTAAGTGCTATGTTTCAAAATCCGCTATCAGCAAAATAAACTCTCCTACTCATGGATATCTTGAATAAGTAAAAAATTGGTACACTATTTAAAAATTGTTTTTTCAATGTCATTTGGAAGCTCATATTTTACTGACAGCTTTAAAAATTCCGTAGAATTCTGATAGTAATAATGTCTTTGATTCCTTTGAGATTTTTTCAAAGATTGTTTGTTCTAAAATAAAACCACTTGGCCTTCGTTAGATGAGGCTTAGTACTAAAATCTGGATTTTTTCACTACCGATCTTTGCGCTTCCACTGATCTCTCCTGATTACTGGGCACTTTGAGTATTCTACACGGAATCAATGTGTTTTCAACCGTGGTTTCTAAGATTGAGTGTAAAGCTTTACCAACCCAATGCGTGTGCAGGAACCTTTGCTTTTACTGACTAGTCAACAATCTCTCAAATGATGATAGTCCTTGCCATCAAAAAGTCCTTTTTCATCTGCACCTTCCTAATTTGATAATTTACCTTTGCCAACGAAGTTAGGTATATTTTATTTGCTCACATCATACCGTCTGTCCACACGATATCCCCGAAAATACTGAATGGATTCCAATGACATTTTGGTGGGTGGACAATAGGGTTAGAAAGATGTGATTGAATTTTTCCATTTAAAGATTTTTCCGTTTTTTTTTTTTTTTTTTCTTTCATACCTTTTATGTATACGCTTATGGCCACGCGATATTTCCAAATGTTCTCAATGAATTTCAATTAAATTTTGTGTGTAGGGGTCTGAACAAGAGAGCACAGAAAAGGCAATTCAATTTCGGGGTGAATCTATGCACGATAACTTCGCCTGACAATGGCGTTCGCAGAAGGTATACGCTTTCTGAGTGATTTCTAGTTTTTCTGTGTTTTACTTCAAGTGTCTTGTGTCTCTTTTTGTGAGTTGTAGCTGTTGTTTTTTCTATTTAACTGTAATAATGATACCTTTGCTAAGTTGCTTTAATTAAACAATTTAGAGATGTCCTGTCTCCCACCTCCCTTATTGATATTATTGCCCAATGTTTTATTTGTGGCTTAGACAAGATTTGTTTAATTTGCCTTCTGGTCGATTTGTCGTTCGTTTGCACTTTACACAGCTTTATAATTAACATAAATTATTATAAGTGGTTGTTTTCGGATATTCTACTTCGGCTTTGCTAGCGTTAGACTGACCACTTGAAGAATAGGCACAATTTATTTTGTCTATTGCGTTTTTTTATTGTTGTAGATATTGTACGAGAAGTTTTAAAAGTTGTCGACTGAGCATTAAAAGTTGAAAAACAAGCTTGGCTGCGTTAGGGTCAAACTCCTTAGTTCTGTTGAAATCTAAAAAGGTAAACAAAACGGAATCCATTTCTCCATGCAATATTATCCCAAAGCTACGTGTCCCATTTTGACTCCTTTATTTGTAGTTGTGTAAAAGGGATTTGCAAACAATTCGACCTAGGTTGAGCTTTAGAAGTGGGAGTGAATTCATCAGTTTTTGCGTACGTCACTGTTACTCGTGCATGATGTCTCTGATTTTTGGTCATCCGTCAGTATTGTTACATACGAAAATGAAGTCCAAACTCAATAGGAGTAAGCTGGAAATTTCAAATCTGTACGATTCTCTACCAAGGTGAAGTGCTAACCGGGGAAAATGTCAAACTTTTTTGTTTTGATAGATTAAATTAAAATAACTTATTTTATTGTAATAAAATATTCTTATAAAGTAAGTATTACTTATTTCCAAAACGAGTAACGTTTACTTCATCTTTAGAATATTATCTTATTGTCATATATGTGACTTTTATCAACATTTACTTCATTGAAATATTAATACTCATTTGTTTACGGGCTGGAGAGAGCAGGTTGCTGTCAAAAAAAGAGGTAATCCTCTAGATAAGCGACACAAATTCGCAATTTCTGTTTGAACAGCTTGATTCCAGAAATAGTGAGAGCGATGTTTACTATCAATCGCTGAGGTGCGGGTTCGAATCACACCAGTTCTTGTTAATGTCAGCTTGGTTCAGAGTGACTCTGAGCTGAACAGAAAAATTATTCACTGATTCAGTCTGACTATTGTACTCAATGAGGTTGTTATCACCATTACGATCGGTTCGGAAAATCCCCGAGATAGACACCTGTAGAAGGTCGGAGAGTTCAGTGGCCTAAACCTTATCATTATGAAAATTCCACTCTCGCTCACCCCTGATGTCAAAAATGGTGCATAATAAAAAGAAATAAGAAAATTCATGAAAGAAAAATTGAAGTTTCCGTATTTAAAAGCCGACGAAGGGTCAAAATCATTTTCATTCAAATGATCTAATAACAACTGTTAAAACCTCCATGTTAGCGGATATTTAAATTTGTATGTTTAATTTTATGCCTTGACCGATTCCTGTTATAACATATTGGTCCGTGTGATAAAGATTAACATAGCAGGGTCGTAATGAAATAGGATATAGGCTGTTATGACATAGAAATGAATAATACATCATAGAATCGATGGACGTTTGAAACTTAAATAAAAATAAAAATGAGTGACTGAAAGAAATGTTTAATGTTAGGTTGAGACTTGAAAAAACCCTTAAAATTTGGATATTGAACTATTAAAGATAAATCCTCTATTGAAATAGCCATAAAGCCCCTCAGTGCCGACCCAGACATGAATAACGCTGTCATTTTTTACGGATATATGCTAGCAAATATTTTAAATTTTGCGGTAGGGATAATTCAGAACACCTTTTTTTTCAAGAGATTAATTTGAAAAACTTGATTTTTAACTTTCCCTCGTTGTCAAGGCTATATTATTCAACATTCATTTACATTTGTCCTTTCAATAGGAGTATTTTTTTTTCCGCGAAGACTAACATGGATTTTTCTTTCTTTGCGTAAAAGTCAATGTCATTGTTTTAACCGACTTTTTTTTCTCGTCTTTTCTGCGCTGACTGCTGAAAAGACACGTGTCGCTGTCACTGGAAAACATGTCGTGTGACCACTGTCGCTTCTTTTAAATGCTTTATTATTGTTGACATGGATTAATTATTGTCGCTCTTCCCTCTTCCTCATGTAACTAGCGGAAAATACAGTGGCGGAGCTAGAGATTGGGGTGGTGGTATCTCCTTAAGCCCCACCCCCTCAATCTTTAGTTAGATTGGATGAAAGATGGAAATTTGAAAATAATAGACATGCACAACTATCACTTATTTGGTGAAAAACTACCCCAAATACTGAATTATTTATGCAAATTTCATGTTCGTACAAATATCCTTGTTATATAATGTCAGTGGAAATGAAATGCAGTACAGGAACTATAATTTATGAAGCTTTCCCCTGGGCCCATTTTATCTCTTATCTCAATTGTAACTTTTGATTTCGTTCTGGTCATAAGGACTTATAGCTCAAGTTTTTTTTTCATTTCTAAAAGCTTTTCTGTGTTGGCTTAGCTTTGTTTTGTTGAGCCCTTATCCCTCGTTCGTATTCCCATCGTTGTTTCAAGCAATACCTTTGTGAAATCTGGCATAATACAGTAGGGATAATTCAGTGAATCATTTTTTTGTAATGGACTTAGGTCCAAATAAAATTTATTAACCCAATAATGCTCCAAATTTTCAATCATTTCGTTGTAATTGCCATGGATACTATTAAGAATGGATGTGATATATCTAAACAATTTTGTTTGGCCCTGTAAGATAAATTCTCCTAGAAATATTTCTCTGTAGAAATGAAGTTGCTTGGGTCCCCTTTTAAATGTATTATTGTTTGTTGAGAGATGTATGCATATATTTTTAGTCCAGTTTGTATATAAACTTTGGTCGAATATAATTATAGAATATATGCAATCGAAATACAAAGACATTTTTCCATAAAGTACAATTATAATAGTACATAGGTAACACAAATAATGACTTATTGTAAACACAATAATGAACATTTCAAAGCACAGTGAATGGAAAGCCAACTAATTGTTCTACTATAACATTCACGAGTCATAGAAAATGATTCCGATTTTTCATTCATTAAATGCACCATTGTAAGAGGAACATGTTGGTAATACTCCTTAGTTCATTAATAGTATGGTAATTCTTTAAAGTAGAATGTTGTGGATTATCATGTAAAATTGTTGCCGATAATAGCCCTACTCATTTGATTTACGTTTTGGAGAAAATAATCGGACAGATATACGGGATTAAAGAAAATACTTCATCTCAGTTATATATATATTTCAACTATTCGAACACATACGTCAAATAGATAGAATTAACGTCCATAAAAACTAACGTGAAGGCGATCTTAAGATAAGCTATTATCTGTCGAAACATCGTCTTAGAAATTACAAAGATGAAGAGATTCTGAAAAACATTAGAAATAGAATATGTGGCTGAGTCGGATCGTTTTCTCTTTGTATTTCCACTACCATTGACATGCATGTCAAAAGATTTTCTTGAATGGTTCTAAATGTGACATCTTTGAGTAAATTTTGACGAAATCTTTTCCTTTACAGACAAATGAATAAAACTTATAAGTGGCAAAGCAAGTTCTACAAGTGTTGAACATACTTTCTCATTGAACACTTCATTTTCTGTTAAGAATAAAGGAAGATAAACTGGATTACTGAATGCTGAATTAATATTTTCAATTTCTTCAAAGAAAAGCTGTATACACCCTTGCAAATGACAGCTGTTAATGCCTTGTATCACCTAAACCTTACCCTGGTCATGAGGGACAAACTGCTTCAGTCAATATGTGAAAATTAGAATTTATCGTAAATTTCTATTTCTGTAAAAAAGATAATTTTTAATAAGCTTATCAAAATATAGGGTAATCTTTGCTTTGACACGCATAAACCTATGGCGTTGTTTAACCAGCATATGAGATACAAAAAGTCATTCAGGGGCTCCAAACGTATGATTTTTCATTAAAAAGTTTAAAACATACCCATCCGATATTAAGGCAATAATGAAATTAAAAGTCTCTCTTCAGTTCTTTATCAGCACCATGAATTCATCAGGGTATGGATGGAAACAGTGCAGTCCACGTGCCAAACAGACATTTTAATAAAGAACAAAAGCAGGCATTTAATTTCATTATTGCATTAATTTATAACGAATATGTATTGTTTAATTATACTTTTTAATGAAAGAAATAAAAAAAAATCTTTGGAACCTTTTGTATGCTGCTTGTACACTACCATAGATTTATGTATGTTCAAGCAAAGATTATCAAATAAAGAGAACATTTAGAAAGTAAAATCATAGTGAAGTTTATACTCTCTTGCTTTTACTGTGTGAAAAGGAGAATCTCAAAACCATCTCGAGTAGAACCACTTTTTGAAAGCAAAAATCTATAATATCAATAATGAAGTAATTTGGTTAATGTCCTAAAAGTTTTTGTGCGTAAGCAATGGAAATAATTTTTTTATTGGTTATCATTATTTGTTGCTCTAATAGCACAAAATAACCTACATAAGCTACTGTGTTATGGAAGCAAGAATTACTTCTACAAATTTAATTCATTCAACGTCATTCCATAAATTTCATCTGTTTGTATTATCTCGTTATAATTGAAGAAATCTTTGTAGATGTGCGTGCATGCACTGAGTATGTATATAATAGTAATTAAATGATTGCGTCATCCACAGACAGCTGTTTCGTTGTATTACAACTCTTCAGTGTGGCTGTAGACTATCCATTATCCCATCCAGTAACATGAAGTAGGATCGAAACCTTCGCTCCAAACCCAGACGCTGACATCTTATCTCTGCCTTCTGCAAAACTGGATGGTCAGCAACGTTGAATTTAAGCAATATATTCACTCACTCGTAATTCCTCATCTACCAGAGTGCTCTATTCCTAAGCTGGAAGAGCATTGCATAAGCTTATAATGAATGAGTTACCTCAACTAAAGAATAAGGGAGTGGTAATTAGAATAATTAATATATATATATATATCATATACAAATTGGCAACACTGAAGAGAAGTGAATGAATTACTTCAAAGCCGTAGCTTTATACGACGGATCAAAATTTATTTTACATGACAAGTATGGTAGGCTTCTCTACACAACATAAGGTCCAGCTCTCTTCAAACATACACATTTTGAATTAATAGCATTAATTACAGGACAAACCAAAGGGGAGAGATAGACGTGCAAAGCAGACAGAAATGAGTAAATAGGGATGAATAGTATTAAAAATGCTAATTTTAAAATGTTCAATTTACACAGAATGAAATAAAAGGATTAGCCTATTTCCTTAGGGGAAAAAAAATACACAAAAGGACTTCCTGCACAATTCAATAACTCCAAATAAAACCGACCTCATGCAGGTATCACAGATTTCATAATAGCCATAAGAAGAAAGGATATATGTCCATAGCTTTCAAAAATCAATGTTTACTTCTCAGTCTTAAAATATACTTTCTACCAAGTCAATGCTTAAAAAAAATAAACTCAGAATCTTTGGCCAATCTTTGGTCTCTATGCCAAGCCAACAGATGCTAATAAATTCCCCAAATAGTGAATGATTTTGAAAAAGTTCTGAACAAAACAATACTGATTCTAACAATTGGGAGATTAGGTTGTGAATGGTATCCCTCTCTGAATTGAGTGCTTTTTTAAAATTTTCATTTTTAATGTGAATTGAGATATATATGTAAACACACACACACACGTAGCATGAAACAAGACAGCATAGCATATTGTAGAAAAAAGATATGAAATCCATTATAAAACTCGTATGGCAATGAGCTGGCCATGTTGCAAGAATGTAAGACATCTGGTGGACATCACGATTCATGACGTGGATCCCCGGAGATCACATGTGAAACTGGCCTGCAAAAAAAAATGATTTGAATAACTAGACAAGTTCAGAAGGTACTGGCTCTGCAACACCCATGATAAAAAAGTGTTGTAGATCTTGGGGAAGGTATGTCCAACAATGGACGCTAAAAAATCACCTCGTATTTCTCAAGTCTCCATGGACACCATCTTGAATTTTGATAAAATTTCAGTAGGTGACACCTTTTCTTGAGAAGCTGAAACCCTGAAAATGCAACAGAAGTTATGACAAATTGGAATTTGCTTCGATTTGCAGCCTTGAGTTACAAACTTGATGTTGCCAAATTTGGCACTATGCTATTCAAGATATGTAACTGAAATTTGGTAATCCTGTAGTTATCCATTTTAATAATTTTTACCACCATTTTAGACAGTATGGAAGTTATGAATCCTTCAAAATGGGGAGGGGGCTTTTAAGGGGTGTTAAATTTTTGGTCAGCTGTAGAATTTATTAAACTAATGGTGTTGAAATGAAAATTTCACTTGATTATGTTCATTCGATGAAACATTGCAACAGTTTAAAAGCATTATACTGTTAATCAAAACAGAAGACCATTACGGTGAAAACCTGAAATTTTATGTTTTTTGAAAAGTATTACAATGTAACATAGTTAAAAAAAATGATTCAAATTTTTCTGAATTATCATAATTCAATCTATTCTCTTTTATTCTCAAAAAAATAAGTCTTATTCATCCATAATTTGGCCAAACTACCTCTGGAAGAAATGGTTTATTTGGTTGGAAAACTACAGGGGTACCAAATTTCAGTAAGATATCAACTTATAGTTATGAAGTGCCAAATTCGGTTACATCATTCTTCAGCTCATGGCTGTAAATCTAAACATATCTTAATTTGTCAACTGCTGAACCATTTGTTCGATCAAGCTAAAATTTTCAACATTTAATTTTTTTCTAAAAAAGGTGTCACCTTCTAAAATTTCATCAAAATCTAAGGTAGTACCCATGGGACCAATAGATGATTTGATATGGGATGACCTGTATGTGTATATATATATATATATACTTACTCACTGACATGCATACATATACTAAATGAGCTCTTAGATAAACAAGTATATACTGAAGAAATTGTCTTTTAAGTAATGTATGAATTAGTTTCAAAATCTATACCAGTAGTATATATATATATATATATATATATATATATATATATACACTTACTCACTGACATGCATACATATACTAAATGAGCTCTTAGATAAACAAGTATGTACTGAAGAAATTGTCTTTTAAGTAATGTATGAATTAGTTTCAAAATTTATACCAGTATTAGGCTTTATTATGGTTTAGTAGTTTGTTCTATTCATTATACAGAAAAAATTGAGAAGCTTTCCAGGGCTGCCAATTTGGATATTTTTTTTTTTTTTTTCTGAATGTCAAAATCATTCCCAAATTATGAAAATTGAAAAAAAAAAACGAAACTATGTCTAAACCAGTAACACTGGACTCCCAATTTTGAAAAATTGAAAAAAGAAAAAACATTGGAATTGGCAACACTGGACTTGCAAATTTGAAAAATGAAAAAATATCAAAATTGGCAACATTGCCGATTTGAATTGAGTAAGTCAAACCAAATTTAATTCTTTTTGTAACCTTCCCATATTATTCTTTCTTATAAGGAATTATTGGAAATTTTCACTCTTCAATCATTGAGGAGGTTGGGACATTCAGTTCAATGTCTAAATTTGTGAGACAATGATTTAAAGAAAAATTTTCATCCATTTGATTTGGCCATGCATTAAATATGATGTTGTGAATATCTATTTAGTCAAGACTCTGACTCAAATGTAAGTTCATATAATTCTCTTTACTCTGGATAAGGGCAGAAAATATATATATTTCTAATCAAAGGAGGAAAAACTGTTTGAAAAGTGTTATGGCATACTGTCAGCTATTTATTCAGTTTGATATTATTTATACAGCAAAACTTCAAATGATTTTATGATAAACTTACAATCTTATTAGCCATCGAGAGACCTATCGATGCCATCAAGACCCCTTTTTTGTCAAACTACTTCTGATGAATTTTGACTTTATTTTCCTGTGTAACAACAATGATGGATGACAATGACCAAACCAAAAACCAGTCATGTCATTCAGGAATAACAGTGCCACACACAAAAACTGATTACTAATTCATTCCCACTTTTAAAGTCCAATCCAGGTTGACTAGTTTTGCTAAAGTCTGCAAATCATATTGACAGGAACTCCTTATAGTCTGCAAATCATATTGACAGGAACTCCTTATAAAGCAGTTTAAACGGGGCACATAGTTTTTGAATAATATTGTATAGAGAAGTTAATTCTGTCTTGTGTACCTTTTTAGATTTTAATGAAGCTAAAGGGGAAAAAAGCCAAGCTTGTCTCATCCATTTTTCTCTTTGTTTGAAAATGTATAACTAATTTACCTATGCTGTTAAAATGTGATTAATCCTTGACTTGAAATTAAAAATGACTCCTGAGAATTTTTTAGTACGTAAGTTTGGCTAATCAATTTTTTTCCTTTTACTGGAGTTAAAAATTGTTAGTTTATTAATCAGAAATGTGCTAATCAAAATCACACTCATCTAAGGATTCCTGTACTTGAAAAAAAATATCTAAAATATTGTTGTTCTGCATTTTCCTATTTATGTTCAACCAGAATAAACCCCGATTTCTTTTTTTTATACTCATTTGCATAAAAAAATAAGTAAATATGATTAACATTTAATTGTTCTCTCCCTTGACAAATGTTACTGACAGAAAATATAGTCCATTACATGACATATTATATGAGTAGATTTACTTTTTGAAATATAACTTGGAAGATTAATTCGAAGACTGGACCATTTCCTAAATCTTATTAAGTGAAGATTTATGTATGAGGAATTTTTCTTTCTTTTTTTTTCTCTAACGTCTTTTTCCACACCTGATTCCATTTTGTCAGTTTTTTAAGACAAAAGGTTTGAATGTCACTCCCACTCCTAAAGCCCAATTCAAGTTGACTAGTTTTGCCAAAGTTTGCAAATCGTATATACAAGAATGTGAGCAAAATCGTGTAAAGAGACCAACCTCAAGTTAAACCTACCTCATATATATATATAATATATATATATATATATATAATACATATATATATATATATATATATATATATATATATATATATATATATATATATATATATATATATATATATATAATATATATATATAATATATATATATAATATATATATATATATATAATATATATATATAATATATATATATATATATAATATATATATAATATGTATATAATATATATAATATATATATATAATATATATATATATATATATATATGAATAGACAAAAAATGATACAGTATTTCAATGCAAGTCTAATGCTGATGATCTATGAAATATCTCTACCAAAATACTAGATGACTGTTTACCCTTATAAAAAAACACTTCCTGGATTTAATGGTTAATTATTTTTTTTTTATTCATTTATATATATATATATATATGTGTGTGTGTGTGTGTGTGAATATATGTAGCTCTAAATACTAAATATATAGAACTTTCTTCCAAAAATTTGTGTTCTTGCAGTCACTTATTTCCCAGTATCAGTTGATGTGATTTTCTTCAGTGCTTTTTATATTTTATACAGAACTTGATATTATGGTTCTCTGCGGGGATTTTCTTTTTGAGATGATTATTTTTATGTCATTTCTATTGTATTCATTCATGTGAATATGGAATCCATTGTGTCGGGTTTATTCTTGGAATGCATACAAACCAACGTATGATATGATAGAATACATATGTATATATTAGCATCTGCCATACACTTTTTTAATGCTCTTTTAAAACTTATTGCAATAATTGAATAATCTAATGTTCAATTTTGGTTATAATTGCAAGCAAATAGTTTGTAGCTAGTCATGAAAATATTTTTGCATACTCAGGATTTCTGAACTGATTAAGGCCGTGTTTACCTTTTTTTTTGACTGAAAGATTTTTTAATTTTTTAAATATTTTTGAGATTTCACAAATTCTAAATAGTGAGGTAGGTAGTTGAAAAAATATTTTTTATGAGATTTTTCAAAATACCCTTTTCATAGAAATTGAGCATTTGGATGAAATTTTAAGACGTGTTAATTGGGCTGAATTTTCCTAATGCAAATTCTCATGGTTAACTCGTTGGCAAATAAAAACTAGTTATCTATTGGGTTGATATTGTCTACATAAATAATCTTCAGTTGATAGTGTTCTAAAATCTTTCTTTTTATTGATAACACAAAGATTATTATGATAAAGTTAATAGATTACAAGTTTCAGACATTTTTATCTACACCTGTCACTTTTCATCATAAGTCCCAATGTTAGTTGATATATATTATTCATTCAACACTTGCTATTCATATGAGGTGTACCCCTTTTCTGTTAGGCTTGGTTGACTGCTTAGGATAACAACACCTATCCATTTGTCAACATCAGCAACCTTGTTCTTATTTCTCTTAGTAGCTCTAGGCTTGTCTAGGTTATATCAGCTGAGAGTTAAATAAGCCATATGTTCTTTCAATATGGCTCTTGCAGGTATTCATTACTTGGGTAAAACATTAGGAGCTACTGAATGCGAAAAGAATAATTTTCAAGAACAATATTTCACCTGAAAAAGTATATAGGTATAATTTTCTTCAGTGGTTGAGCATAAGAATACAGACTCCAAATTTAAGACACTGAACACAACACCAGGTTTCATTTACCTTTTGCAGTTTTGTACATATAAACCTTACTACTCTCATTGTATTCTGTGAATCGGGTTTCTGATTTGGCCTATAGTGGCTGGTATTGAATCTGGCGTGATTTCCAAATTCAATGCTATTCCAATGTCTGTGATGGATAAGTCATACGATAAAGCTCAGATCATCTCCCCTTCTGGCCAAATCTGGTAACCCTGAGCCACCATCACCAAACACATTGAATCTCTTGCCTCCAAGAAGTTGTTGATCACATGATTTCTATTGAGTGACTTATCAGACCTGTTTGATTATTTTTTTTTATTCATTGTTGCACCTAGAATATATAGAAAAACACGAATGGTTCCTGCTTGGGATCTACTTGAATGAATACAAGGTGAGTTGCACTGTTGGTAAGATTTCAATGACTTATCAACTCTCAAATTGGAATAGCGTTTCTGTAGGCCAGGCAAATGCTAGAATAGATATTTCTGAGGAATCTTGTGAAAATAATTTTTCCATCATATATATTTATTGCTGTTAGCAGAGTATGCAAATGACTTACAGATCTAGACTTGATGACTAATCAAATAGTGTGAATCAGTGTTGCCAATTTAGCACTTTTTGCAACAAATTTAGCATGCTTTTTTTGGTAGTGTGAAAATTCAACTTTTAGTGATATTTTTAGCACAAGTTTTCAGCAATTTTATCCAGTTTTTGCCAGCCAAATTAAAGATTTCCAGCCATTTTTAGCTGCTAAGAATGGCCACAAAATGGCTAACATTTTTTTTTGCTCTGCTTTTGGCTGCATTTTTTTTTTTTTCTTGACACTATTTCAAGGTTGATTTTTGAATGAAAATTTTTCCTGAGTTGGTGACACTAGTTTGAAAATTAGCATTGATAAAGCCCCCAGTAGTGAGCTTTGAACCAACATCAAGAGTAATCTGGTTCACACATTGGTTTATGAACTCTTTGCAAATGATTTACTCAGACTGGGGCATTGGGTCATCTGTTATCTAAAGAATTCAGTGATAATTCATAGGTGATAAGATTCAAGTAAATGAACTCTCAAATTCATTTAAGAAAATGTTAAAATCTAGGGGAATAACTTTTACAGAAAAGTAATCTTCCTTTCAGGTAAATTTTATAAAGTTTCATTTCTAAAAATTCTATTCAGAGTTCCACTGTCAATTAGGAGCAATAACAAGTGGTTTATGACATTAGGAGTTAAAACCTGATCAGAGGGAGAGAGACCAGTTTAATGAGAAATTTACAAAATGCAGTGAAAAGTAATTTACACTTTTGGCAAAGAGATATATGTAAATTGATTTTCTCCTCATGTGGAGCTCAAGTATTGCAACCTGGTGGATAGCTGTGTGTAAATGGAACCTTTGAGGATGGCAGCCGTAAACTCGAATCTAAAACTCTGGAAAGATTTTAAAAATTAATCTAGAATCTCAAGCATACAAGCTCAGTTTCAGTACACCTATTTAAAAATCTGACATGTCCAGCAAGATTTTTGTGGTCAAAAGATCCAGTCTGTAAATTTTTATTTATTTATCATTAGATTTCTTGAAAACCGCTAATCCAAACAACTTTAAACTTGGCACTGCATTGCCTGGTGTACTGGCTGATTCATCTAATGAATATCAACTGGGTACAATTGCCAGTTGTTGAGTTATCTCTGTGCATACACATGCCACCATGTAGATTTTTTCAATTATTGATATATATATATGTATGTATATATATATATATGTGTGTGTGTGTTTGTTGAGAATAGAAGAAAGAAATCAGAGTATTATCTAGTGGTGTTGTTCTTTTCTATGATAAAAAATGGACAGTAAACCAATATTTTGTTATAACCTTGGAAGCAATTGAAATGGAAATAAAATGTCATTCCCTATCCTCCATTATGAAAGATTTATTGAATAATTACCCTTTGCTGGTCTTGATAGGCTATCAATCACTCTTCTCCTCCTCTTAGTTGGTTTTGTATGTCAGTTATTGAAGTATGATGCTTGTTTCTGGCATCGAATGAGTAGAATAAATGTACCAAGAAAATTATGGACTTTAATTACTGTGAGGGAATTATTTATTAGTAAGTTATTCTATAGACTTTTTGTATTGATGAATTTGGGTTATAGATCGCATCATGGAAAATACACCCTGGTTGGAAATTAAACCTTGTACAGCTTCTTTTTTTTTCTTTTTTGTTTACACACATTTTTTCCATTTTTATAATGCTTTCTCACTTTATATGCAGAAAATCTATCGTCATTTATTGCATTATTTGTATTTATTAACTCTTTTAGGATCATTATGATGGTCTGGGCAGTCTAAGATGGCATCTTTTCAGCAAATATCAGCTAGATTCTAACAAGTTGCCCCTAACTGCTGCCTCTCTTCAATACATGATTTTATGTTCACACCTAGTTACGTTGTTTTGGAAGAATGCCAGCGAGCATCAATCTTAGATCCAGTTGCTGGGTTCTATGCAATGATTTCTACAAAGCAACCATGACAGACTGACTTCCTGTTGTAGTCCATGAGTTGAAAAGCAAAAATTGAAAATTGGGTATCAGATTGTTAACCAAACAAATTATACATCAAAAGATAAGTAATTTAATATAGAATCAGACAAGGCTGTTTTGGTCATATATCTATGGAATTGGGGACAATCCAGTGGATACTGTGTAAATCTTTTTCCTTGATTCATATAAGAGTTTGGAATACTTGCACAGTGGATTAGATGAAACTTCAAGCTGAAAAAAAAATGAATTTACATTCTGGTAGATTTTTTTATGGTCTTCAAGATAAAAACAAGATATACATCACCTGAACAAAATTGCAGATGACATCTTGATTTTTTATATTGCTACCATAAAAAACAAATGGCATTATAGATTAATTGAAATTACTATCAGAATTATCCTCTATGTGAACAAAAAACGTGAAAATTCATGTACTAGTAGGTTTGTCAATATTCTTTCATGTAAATACAAGGCATACCTAATCAGAAAAAAATTGTGGCTGCCATCATCATTTCTAAATGGCTGCCATGAAAAAACAAATTGCCATACTTGTCAGTTGAAATTGCAACCAAATTGTTTGAAATGTGAAAAATCATGAAAACTTGTTTACTAATTGATTTTTTTTTTTGGTTTTCCATATAAAACATGCCCGATCTGACAAAAATTGTAACTGCCATCTTAATTCCAAAATGTCCGATATACAAAAACAAAATTTGCTATACAGATTAATTGAAATATAAGCCAGAATTGTTCAAAATGTGAAAAAGACTTGGTAACTTACATACTGGTAGATTTATTTTATCTTAATATAAAAACAAGATATATCAATCTGAGCAAAATTATGGCCACCATCTTAGTTTCAAAATAGCTACCATAGATTGTAATGAGAGCTTTCAAAATTGTGCTATGTTAGGAATAATATTTTCAACCACTCAAAAAGTTGCCACTCTATGGTAAGATTGCAAAAACCACAAACTAAGTTGATTATGACAGCCCAGTATATTTCAAGCTGGACCAAATTCAAAATGATTGATTTTGAGATTGGGATCCACAGACCAAAATTTTGATGTCTCAGAGTATGGACATGTTGTATATCATTGGAAAGCTCTTTGAATGCTGAATAATATTCACGTAAGAACCATGGTCATAAAATCAACACTATTTGCATTGTTTGTGGTCAAATCTGATTGAAATGGCTTCTAGAAATCAAATGATTTTGAACTTGACCGAAAGTAAAGAAAATGACTATGGTAAGAAAGTATTATCTTTTGGCACAATAATCACTTCCTGTATAGGAAATGTTGGGCAACTCATTTCCTGTATGAAGATACAGGAAATGAAACAAGTTTTCTTTCATGTCTTTTATCTTCATATTCAAAACTCTACAATGATTGAGATTCAAGCTTGTCTGAGATTCAAGGTAAGAGCACTCTCACTTACTCTTCTATTTCATTTATTCTACATTTTTATTAGGTTTGTTTTTATTCAGATATTTAATTTACTTGACCTAAAGTAATAGTACATTCGTAGGTCATTTCGCTTCCAGCTAAATGTTCCTATCTTTTTAGGGGGTAAATATCTTTAGAAAACAGTGGTGTATGAAAATATTGAGGATATACAATCTGCTTATCAGTTAGATTTGAATTTTCTTTCCTTCTTTTACTGGAATGAATATCCACAGGTATTGCTACAATGACAGATGTATGCAATGATCTACTGAATGCACAGGAAAGTGGTACAAAGGCTATGGAGAAATTCCTTGCTGAAAGCCTGTCTGACATGAGATACAAATCTTTTTATGACCCTGTGAAAAAAATAAAACTTGGAACTTTCATGCATATGAATAAATCTGAACAATATTAGTGCAGGGATGAGATGGTAACATTATATACAAGTAATAAGGAAACTTTTTTGAAGCTTGCAATAATTGCTCAGAAGAGATCTAAAAGGGTTTTTCAAATATCCACTGCCTTAAGGTCTAGCAGAACCTGATGGTACATTGGAGAAAATGGTTAAATGCTTACTAATACAGAAGTTTGAGGAAGGTCCCAATCCAGTGAAAACATTATTGATGGATATGTATTCATCGCAGATGGTTTGGCGTCTGTATGTCAGTTCAAAGTTTTGAGGTTTTCGCATGCAAAATCTACTGTTGATCCTAACCTCACAAAAGAGGGGGGAGGGCACACCATTTGTCATCTGTAAAGAAAAATTCTTCAAATTCGAGAAAGGAATTGTTATAAATTTCTCAGAGCCTTATTCAGATCATGTGGAGGTAGATAATACTTTTTACATGCAAAACAGGCAAGTTTTAGCTTCCAGAAGGTAGTTTTGTTCACCTCAGACATATTTTCATCATGGCATTGGCTATTAATACAGATTTGCTATTCATAACTTGTACAAGACACCTGTAGAGAATCATCACAACCACTTCTGTTGCTACTGGCATTAATGAAAAGCACATGAAATCAGGTTATTCAAAGGAAATGTTTCTTCAATCTCTTGTTGGTTTCCATAGCTTTTCTGGGTGTGACACTATCAGTTCATTTGTTTGCAAAAGAAAAATAAAACCATTTTCCATCCGGAGCTCAAGTTCAGATAATGTTGAAGCATTTGTCTATCTTGGAAACATGTTCCACATTGACGACCATTCATTTTCAGTTCTTGAAATGTCTGTAATATTTATAATGAGAAATCTCAATTCAGTTCACTATTTCCTGTAGATGTTATCAGATAAAATTTTTATCAACAAAGAGACGCTCCCACCTTGCTGCAATGCATTACAAAAACAGTCGACTATCCAGTTAGAATTTGGCTTGGCGCACTTGAAAATTTCATGAAGACTCCTGCTCCTGGTGGTCATGGAAGAATAATCAATGATGGCCTGCTAGACATTCTTTAGGGGACACACTTCAAAATGCTGGGCTGAATGTGGTCACTGCTTTCCCATCCAAAGTTATTAGCCAGGATCCAAAAGGATCAGGTGTTGGCCCTGACTGAGTGGTCGTCATTATCTAGATCCTAATCAAGGGGGCCTTTTCCTATAAAAAATCATTCACAGCCTGTGATCAGTGCTGAGAGGGATGAGGCAGTTGTTGTCACTTTCACCTAGTGAGGAAATATTGTTCACCTTCTTTTGCACCCCAGCCATCTTTCCTGTCCTATGTCTGTTTTCCTTACTTTGTACCTTGCACCTGCCGTGTTTCATTTTCTGATATTGTTCATAAGCTGCTGAACCCCAGAGTTGTATGAAAAAGAGAAATGAATGAGACACTAAATTGTAACTATGGCATTTTCTTTTTCGTCTCTGCTACTTTTCGCTTTCACTTAGGACATGTAAATCATGGGTCTTACCTCTTAGTAACTGCATCATTTCCATTGTTAGTTCATTACGCAACACTATATTACAAATTTGGGGCTTTTTTTTCATAGTGACCATTTTGGTCAGATAGTGTTGATCCTGTTTTTTTTTATATAAAAGAGCAAAAAGAGTCTACCAGTATGGAAGTTTCAATCATTTTTTTTTCACATTTTGAACAATTCTTGCTGAAATTTATATTTTGAATTTTTTGGCTCCCATTTTGAAAGTAAGGTGGCTACAATTCTGTTTAATATAGAGGAGCATCAGAAAATCTAGCAGTATGCAAGTTTCCCAATCTTTTTGACTCTTCTGGTTGAAATTCCAATTAATATCTATTGCAAATTTTTTTTTTTTCCATATTGGTCATTTAGGAATTAAGATGGCAGCTTCAATTGTTGTCAGATCAAGTGTGTTCTGTGTTTATATGAAAGTGCATTGAAAAAATTCCCAGTATACAAGGTTCTTTACTCCCCCTCATTCTGAACTCTTGTGGTTGAAATTTATAGTATTCTACTGAACTATATTGTGAATTTTTTTTTTTTTTTTTTTTTTTTTTCACATTTTGAAATTGAGATGGCCAAATCTTTTTCGTGTTTTGAAAAATTTTTTCTTGAATTTCAATCAATAATGCAAATTTTGTTTTTTCTATATCAACAATTTTGAAATTAAGATGGGAGTCATAATTTTTGTCAGATTGAGTCTTCTATTTTATATGGAAGAGAATATAAAAAAATCTACTGGTATGCAAGTTTTTGCAATTTTTTTCCCCCACATTTTAAACAATTTGGTTACAATTTCAACTAGTAGATATGCAGGTTGTTTTTTTCAATAGTAGACATTTATAAATGATGCTGGCAGCCGCATTTTTTTGTCAAATGGGGTATATTTTGTATTTATATGAAAGAATACTGACAGATCTACTAGTTCACAAGTTTTTACACTTTTTTATTTTACATTGGACGATTCTGGTTGTAATTTCAATAATCCATTTTCGTTTTTTATGGCAAACATATTAAAATCCAGATGCTAGCCACAATTTTCTTTAGATCATATATGTCTTGTTTTTATATTAAAGAGCATAAAAAATCTACCAGTGTGCAAGTTTTCATACTTTTTCTTATTTTGAACAAATCGGCTTGAAATTTCTTCTAAGCTACCGCACTTGTATTCCAAACTCTTATATAAACCGAGGAAAAAGATTTACACTGTACCCTCTTGGATTATCCCTACTTCCACGAATATATGATTGGAACAGCCTTGATACAATTCATTCGATGTATAATTTGTTTGGTTAGCAATTTGTTACCCACAATACCCTCAACTCACGGACTACTCAGGAGGCAATTTAATAGAAATGAACCTGTGCCACTAGAAAACCGGTTGCAAGTCGATAAAATGTTCATGCAGGAACAATGGCCACATTTGTACAGAAATGTCTCTGTGGGATTGCGAAGAGAAACCTGGCTTCGATAAAGATTATCATATTTTATAGTAGAAGTTTATATATGTTCGAGGCATGAATGCGTTTCCCTTTTATTTTCATTTTTTTATGTCATCTATGTCTATACTAAATTTTGCAGCTTGTCAATATGATCTTAGATGAAGTAACAAGTTTCATTACTCAATTTCTGGCATCAGAACTCTTGTGTCCCACTTTTGGGTTCATAATTTTTAAAGTCTCACAATGGGGAGTTTTTGACAAGTAGTAGTCCATGGTAATAAAAATCTATTTGTACAATTTTCAACTTGATCATGTGACTAGTGTATGCCGTTGTGCGAATTATCAGTGGGGCTGAACATCTCGAACTACTGATTATACTAAGTTGCAACTTGTACCAGAGTTAAGTATTCACTATTGAAGACTGATGAGGTTTTCTTTTTTGTCACATGCATTGCATGTACCATACTGACATATCTGTCATACAGGCTAATTGTATGATCAAATTGAAAAAGCCTTCCATCTTTTATTCAAAAGTCAATATCTAAGTGCAGTTCAATTTTCAGCTTGTTAGGAAATGTAAAAAGTCCACTATTCTATACAGTTGGGTCTGAAATATTGCCTTTCATACACTCTTTGCTGTAGTCTCTGACTCTCCTGTGGTTTGTTTGTTTTTTTCTGTATTTGGGATAGAAAAATTATTTTTGGTGTTTTGATGAATTTAATTAAGCCATAAAATTCAATAAATGTGCTTTTCCTGGGCAGTAAATTGAATACGCAAGGATGTTAAAGAAAAATTGGCTACATGTTTTTTCTCAATTTTCTACAATCTGGTTAGCACTCTGATGTATAGTTTTTGCTTGTAAAATTGTAGATTGGATATTAATCCACAAAGCAGTGATTGGTATTTTTTCTCTGAAACATTGTTGTAATATGAAATAGATTAAAAACCTGTCAGGGGCTAGTTAGTATTGTCAAGTGTATAAGCATCTCAGATGGATATCGAATCACTGCAGTCCCATGAATGGTCCGTCCAACCAACCAGTCAAGTGGGCTACAGATTCTTCTCCCTTTGCTCCTCTTTTTTTTTTGGTTACTACCTTGAACATCTGAATGAGTTACACCAGTAAGCATCATTTTAAGAATGCATTTTTTTTTTTTTTTCTTTTTTAGATAAATAGTTCTGGTACATACTCGGGCTATGGTGATTTATTGATGCGAGATATGGATATTATTTTCCAATTTAGGAGAAAAAGTTAGAATAAATCAAATGTTTGACAAAAGGCTAATAAAAATTTTGTACTAACTCCCTCTCAAAAGATTTATCTTCTATCAATGATTAAAATGGGTTAATTTTTATGAATTGTGATTTGATAGAAACACTTAAAATTACCTATTCTAATGATGATAATTCGGTATGTCTAATAGACTGCAAAATTGTTCTGCTGGTTGATAGTTTTTTTGTTTTTTTTTTGTCATTATTCCTACAAAAACTCCTTTATGAAAGCAAGGCTGGATTAACCATTTAGCAAAGCACATGCTTAGGATATCAAAAGAAATAGGGGTACCACAGGTTTAGTGACTAGATCATATTTGTAGAAAGATTCTATCACTTACGTGACTTTTTCATTTCATCTTCCTCTGGATCCTTGTTAAAACTTGAATTTGCTTAGACTGCATATAGCTACCCGTAAAATAAATGGCCTAGAAGTAACCAGAAATTTTTTCTCATTTTTTAACAAGTATTCGGTAAGTCTCAATTATAGTCTTGATATCTTGTCAATTATGCAATTGAAGGGCTGAGAGGGGACCCATTTTTCAGCTATCTTTAGGGCATCATTTGGATTTTAATCCAGCCATGCATGGTTGTGTAAAGAAAACTTAGTTTCAAATAATCAGCCATTTTGTTACTGTAACTGCTTTGAGCTAGTCATTGAGAATAAATCCAACTAGGAGGTAAGTATTTATACCTACCTTGTTATCTTTTTGTATTATAGGTGTTAGCAAAGTGAATAACATAGTTTTCATAAGTATTACTTATTAAGTTACATTTTTGAGTAATTTTAAGATGCGAAGTCAAATTACATTCTTCAGTTGGTGAATCAGAACAAAAATTGTTTTTTGGCTATTGCAACTTGGTAATTTATTTAATGTCTTTTTCTTATCTGATTTTTAACAGATGATTATAATCAAATACTAACAAAAATAACTTGCTAACTTGAAATTTACTAATGGCCATGGGTGGAGTATGTTTTGTCTTATCTTAGTAATCTTTTGTCAAATCAACTAGCCCAAGATAGCAATGTAGTTGTTGGAATTTCAAGATCATCATCAGCCTTTTAGCATTCGTCAATGGACATAGACCTTCCCCGAGATTTGCCAGAGCTCTATCATGGGCATTGCTGAACCAATACTGTCTGAACTTGTTTAGTTTGTCATTACATCTCATTTTTTGCTGGCCACAAATTCGCATATGATCTCTGGGAATCAATGTTGTGATGTCCAGTGGTTGTCTAATATCCTTACAACATGACTAGCCTATTGCAATTTGAGTTTTCTGATTGTTCCGATGATATCTCCGACATCGGTTTGTTTTTTAAATTTAATGTGCACAATCTCTCTGTGATGTAATGCACGGTTTTCTCCTGTGTATATTGCATGATTCTTAGTTTGAGAGCCAATTTTTTGGTTAGTTTCCAAAATAATTTTTCTCTTTTGCATAAATTTTAGTTGTTCTGAGCGATAATTCCTCTTTATAATTGACTTTGTGGCAGATGAGCTTGAAACCTCTTCCATCTACAACATCTAAACAACTATTGAAAACTATACTCACTGTTTAGCTTGAGATCAGCAGCAGCTGTTTTAGTTAACAATATAAATTTTTGCTTGAAAATGCTTTGCTTGTACCAGTTATTTATAATTTTATACTCTCTTTGTTCTTTTTATACATATTGCAAAGAAACTATAAAATAAGCTCTCATTTTGTTTCAGTACTTTGACATTTTGATATCTCTATTTTGGGGAAACTTTATACACAGTGTTATTAGCCAGTGTACAATTTTAACAATAATGCCATAGTCATTTAACCTAGTCTTTAATTTTCTTGGTAATTTCCACCAGTATCATAAATTTGTGTGTATGAAAGACGAGCAAGTTTGTAAGGTAGAATTGTGTGTACTATTAGATGACATTTGGGATCTGTCCCATCCTATTTATCCACTTTAGGCAAATGTTTTTGTCATGGCCTCCTTGACCGACAATTGAATGGTCTCTATAATTAGTTACACACATAAACACAAACAATAACAGGGTTTGTACTTGATTTTCATTCATTCTCTAAGCCAATTATAAATCCCCTGGCCTTTTTCCCCTCCATTTTTATGAGCTTAGTGGTTATTAAAGTGGACTTGTGACTTGGAGGTTTTTCAAATTGATCTCGGCCAGTGGTCCTCAACCGCTGGGTGGTGGACTGGTACTGGACCAATAACCCTCTGCTCCTGGGCCATAAGAAAACAATATTATTTGACAATATTTCTTTGTAAAATGGAGACACACTCATTTTGTAGGATCCTAATGTTATATTATCTATAGAAACCTCTTTTAGTGAACAAAATTGAGTGTGTTAGCCACTTGTTAGTCTTATCTATATCCTCCCAAGGTCAATAAGTCTGCAACTTGAAATGTCAAAATAACTAGTTGATCAAAGACCTTGAAAAGAAAATTATCTAAAATATTCTTCAGGTACCCATAACTTTCGCTCCACTTTATGTATTGCAGTTTACATGATTAGTAAATGAGCTATTACCTTCAATGAAAATCAGGTTGTACTCAAAACACAATTAACTAAATCAACCAAACACTTAATTATGTAGTTAGTTCCGTTTATATCAAAGAGGCAGTCAACTGATTTGTATTAATTTAATTTCAAGCACCTACAATGAATTTCAAAGGGATTAATTTTTAATTATCTCTACACATTGAAATATTAGTGTACTTGCTTGCCAAAGGGCTTCTGTAAGTAGATCTTTGCCTCATTGCTCAGTACTTGTTGATTGGGTGTTTTTTTTAATAAATGAAAATTGACCTTAAATTAACTGCATCATGGAACTTTCTGCCTGTTGCTAGAGAAAGAAAACATCCTGATGATATATTACAAACTAGTTGAACAACTGTTGCCACCAAAGGTGGCAAAGGGTTCTATCCTTTTTTTTTTTTTTTTTTTTTTTTTTCTTTTCATACTTGCACATGTTCGTGTGTTCCTGTGCACCTAGCCATACTGTTTATCTACAGACTTGAAAATTGACATCAGTACTCCATTAGACCTTTTCTAAATTATTATTTTTTTTTTTTTTCTTTCAAAATTTTAATGTCTTTGGGTTTATCAATAACATCTAAATTCTCCAGAATCTAGATGTTTCTTTACTTTGTTTCAGATGTCTTCAGTGGAAAATGCCAGTGATGTCATGAATAGAATCTATCTTGACCATATCTATTGTTTTTTCACATGACTTCAAATTTTGATGCTACGGTTGGTCTGTTATTGACTGATGGCGAGTCTTTCCCTATTTGGGTTTTTGATTGCTTGTCCGCCATCTAAAATTTATTTCTCGCATTAAACACAAGTGAAAGATGGTAATTTTCAATTACAAAAGGATTTTTAGAATTCAAATAGAATTAATAAGATAAGTATGTGGACCATTATATTATGAAAAGTGGGATTATAATTCATTCATTCGCAAGATTATTTTATTTATGAAGTATAATGAATTATAACATGATGGAAAGATTACTTTAGTAAAGTAAATATTATTATGAAACTAACAAACATTAGCTTGTTCAGTGGTAGTGGGGAAAATCAGTTTCAATGATCGTTAAACTTTGTTTTTTTGTTCAGTTACATGACCGATTTATAACATGAATGAAATCAGTATATTGCTATTTGCAAAATTATCAGTTGAGTCCACGCATCTCTAAGACACATGTTTGGTCGGTTCAGTTTATGTAAACAACAGAAAGAGGAAGGAAGAGAATGTGTGCATCATTATTCTGATCAATGAATGATGTATCTAGCATTTTTTTTGTCTTCAGTATTGCCAAGTATCATTTGTTATTTATAGCTGAAAGTCTTTTCACAAATGGCTAAAATCAGCTAGATTTTTCAATTTTCAGCTAATTTTATTGGTAAACATGTTATGTATACTCATTTGAAGCCCACTTATCAAATAAAACAATAATGAAACAATCACATACTAAGAATCCAGAACAAATCGCCTTTGTCTTCCTCCTGCTCCTACTACCACAACTTTGTTTATAATCCCTTTGAAATCGGAAATCACAGATATGAATGTAAGGATGGTGGATACATCATTGAACTCAGGGTTCTTTTTCATAATCATAAACTTGTTAGTATGATAAATTAATTTTTCTTAATGTAGTGTTGAAACATCTGCCTCCCTCAAAATGTAAGAAATAGCTTCTCTTATTTTCTTGGAGTTTAGGAAGCTTATTTTTAGTTTTATAAGTCTTCTAACCAACACTTACTGGACAACCCGGAGTGGGCAAGAGCTTATAATGATGGCTTTAGAATTGTTAATATAGCAAAATTGCTCTTGCACCTGGGTGTTTTCGAATTCATCTATATCAAAAGTTAGTTATGCAGACAGAAGGAATTTTTTTTTTTTTTTTTGCTTGAACTATTTAAATGATTCTTTAATGTTTTTTTAGAAGAACAATCAAAGGCATTATGCTTTAAGATGTTGTAATTGCAAATCCTTTTAATGATACTATCTTCAAAATTTGGAATACTTTCTGATGTTTCAGCCTCTGAATAGGGTCAGTCCAAGAAAGTGTTATATATATATATATGCACATACACACCAAAGTAAAAATCAGTAATTCAATATTGATGTATGATGGATTTATTTCATTCATAAAGTGCTCTACACATTCAACATCTAAAGTAGAGCTTTAAATATGGTGAACAATTGGGAATGACACACTCAAGAGCAAAAGTATACGGGGACTTCACTTGATAATTCTCAAATGAATTAATTAGTATGCTTTACATATTCCAGTAGGTGTTCCCATCTTCAGTAGCTTGCGTGTACTTTTTAGTGGTTAAAAGGTTAGGTTTCTGTAGAAAAAACATTTAGCATCAGATGTTTGTAAGCAAAAATGGAAATAAAAGAATAAGGATTTGTGGGAAGCCATTGAGATGAGTCCAGTTTGTTTTTATGTATGTAAAGGAATTTGTAGTGGTTTGGTTGGATTGTTTGTTGGATGTAGTAGCTGCAGTTATGGCTATTTTATTAGTTGTACAGGCCAAGGGAGGTGGGCATACTCAAGTATTGGTTGCCAATGGATATTGGGAATCTAGGTCATGGTCCAGTGTTGAGCTATTTGGGTACTTAGAGAGGTGGTATAGAGCCCCTTCATATATATCTTGATATGTTGAATTACCCATAGGTACATATATAACATTACTTGCTGGTAGCTGCGGTGAGATAGAACTGTAGTTGTATTGATAGTATATGTACCTGGTGAGGTTTGGCAAAAATAGGGATGAAGTATTAGGACTTATTTAGGAGTATTCTGATGGTGGGTTGTGGGATCAAGGCTATCTCTAATAGTAATCAAGGTGATGGGATATAGGTTAGAGTGGGTTCTTATGTATGATAAAGTATCAGATGTAAAATGCTAGTTCTATATTTTTGATGGTCATTGTAGATAATTTTGAGTAGTACAAGTAACATGGCTGGTACAAAGATGTCTGTGGGTAGGGGTCTAGGTGACTGTATGACATTCCCAATGTTTGATATCCATAAAGGGAGAGTTAAGTATGGATAAGGCAAGTAGTTTGTATTGTCAATTATTTACAGGTGGGGGTCCAGATTATATAGGTAGGGCTGTTGTGGAGAATAAATATGTATGTGTACATGTATTAAGGGGTGTTTGTTTGTTTGTGTGTGTGTGTGTGTGTGTATATATATATATATATATATATATATGTGTGTGTGTGTGTATTATATATATGGGGTAGAAGTGCAGTATTGGGTGCAGGTGTGAAGATAGTGAGTTGGTAAGCATAGTTATTACGAGAGAGGATTATGGGGTTAGAGCTTGGTGGGATTAGGGTTGTTATATTTAATTTCAAGTCCATCAGGTGAGAGTTTTAAGTCAATTAATCCACATATATTCATGTTATTCTGAACATGAAGATGTTCTAGCCCTCAAAGAAGCTCTTAATTATAGCGCCACTAAGGAACTCAAAACAGAAACTTTTCATGTAAACACATGTTTGTATTGTGGATGCGAAGTGATCCAACAGAAAGTACATGAAAAAGAGACGGATTTTTATAATTTTTCAGAGAAAAAAATATTTGTAGTGGTTCAAAAAAAAATTTACTGTTTACATGGTCAATGCATTCTCTTCTTCACCATTGAACATATAAACAGCAAATTTTTCTCTGAACTGCCGCAAATAAGTTTTTCTCTGAAGAAAATAAAAAGGCTGGCCCCCATCAAAATTCATCAAACTATGCCGACGGAACAATAGAAAAATTTCAGATATAAATCCTATCTTTTGAGTTTTTCCTCTCCACCTTCCAATTGTCATTTTCATCTCTCTCACACACATATATATATATATATATATATATATATATATATATATATATATATGAAAGGAAAACACAGATTTGGTGAATAGGTATTTATTCGTAGAAGTTTCATATGGTGTGAGCCCACATCATTGAGATGGAAAGATGAAGAGAAGTGGAGCTTTCTGGGTTGGGTATGTTTGGGGTTATCTGTGGACAGATGACCTTGTGTTTGATTGAGGGGTCATATATCTGTCATATGCTATCTGTGTTGGATGGGGGATTTGTATATTCTCATTTGTATATGCTCTAAGGTTATGCTTGTGATTACAACTAACCTACCCTAGAAACACATGCAGGACACAAATTCCACTCACACTGAAGTTCAAAAAAAAGTATACTTCAACCACACCCTTATGCAAGTGCCCATTCCCCCCATTCAACTTGAATAGAATGAACTTCTTCATTGTCCATAAAAATTTTCACCATTATATTGGATATGACCTATCCATTCAATAATATATATATATATATATATATATATATATATATATATATATATATATATATATATATATATGCAGTTGTCTCTGTTTGATATGTATAATCGAAATATTGAACTCTAATTGCCATTTTCTCTTTGGCTAAAACTACTTTGACTTTTGATTGACCTTGTTATTACAGTATCTACATTAACACTGTATAATTTAAAATTAGATACTTATGAACCTTTTAGGTCTATAGTCTGGAAATCATCCTTAATATTTTATGTCTTTCTGTTTCAGTTTCGGACTATCGGTAGATCTTGTATGTCTGCCAAGACTAATTAATTATTCAGATCTATTTTTTGTTTCTTTTTGGCTATCGATTGATCATATTATCATAGTGCTTATCATATCGCAAAAGGATGTGTGCGTGTGTGTAAAAATATTTTGATTGAATTCTTTGTGCACAAAGGTGAGATGAAAAAAGTTTGTATCAAAGTGATTAGACAAAAGCATGTGCACCTATAAGATACCTCAATTCTGTGTTTAGGCTATTGATAATCCTACTTTCATTAGGTACCAACAGGTAGCACTAGATGGCAAGGAAGATGTTTTTCAATAATTGCAGCTGTTTCTGTTTTCATAATCTCTACTAATATTTGAACTTTTATTTATTTATTTATCTATTTTTTCTGTTCATGCTAAAACTACAATGCCTTTTCACCGAATATTCTGCATATAGACTGAGAAAAGGTCAACTTTCGCATAAGCTAACCTTAGAGGTCATTTAAGGTCATTAGAACTTATTCTCTAGCCAATCTTTGGTTCTAAACATCAGAAACAGATTATTTTTATACCAGGGTTTTTATCTCTCATTCTCATCTCGTATGGAACACATTTCTTACTTACTATAAAATCAATTGAACAAGTTTTTGTTTTTGTTTATTTTGTCATATATTGCTTTTTTTGCAATGGAACAGTTGATAGTCATAAAAGTAAGTGGGTGGTTTTGTTCTGCCTACCCATTCTCTTTTCTAAAGTCAATGTTTAAAGAAAATGCAACTTGTTAACTATTATCATGACATTTATATGTTTGTTATTTCTAAATAATAATGATGAATTGTTCATTTGGGCTGTTAGAGGTAAAGAGAACTGAGGAGAGAAATGAAGATAAGGACAATTGAAAAGAAAGCAATGAAAAAAGGAAGGAGCAACTTCAGTAATGTAGGGAAAGGAAAAAAAATGTGGGGACTGAATTGTTGAAAAGGGGTTAAATGCTATGTAATGAAGAAGTGAGCACAATATAATTATAGACTGATGTTTATAGAAGGTAAATGACTCTAGTTATATATTCATCTCTCTACTGATAATTACTATAACTGGAGTATAAAGCATTAGTTTCTATGTGGTTTATTTTGTCTCCAAGGAAGAAGAAAATTACTCTTTTTTAAAGATTACTCATTTTTTTTTCCCTTGTGCTTCATATTGCAAGCTTATCCAATCTATGTTTATCAGTATTAACAATCTTCTCAAGGTTTTAGAAAGCAAATAAAAATTTGTATAAGATGAAAAAAATAAATTTGTTTTTAAGGTTAATTTATGAATACTTGGTGTTATATGGAGGTTTTATTTATGAAATTTTTTTTTTCTGAATTGTGCTTTGCCTGAGTCCATAACACTTGGCTCTCTCACCCTGGGGTAAAAACATTGCTGATAAAAGTATCTTCCACCCACCTTTTTGGAACTAGGTTTGCATTTTCCTTTTTCAACTTTCCTAATATTCAAACATTTAATAGTGTAATTTTTACCAACCCTTTCAAGACTAACTTAATTGAGGTGCTTAATACCTGAATTGATGGGTTCTTTAATATTATTGGGGACCCAAATTTCATCCTTCCAATAGATTCATTTTTCAGTCTTCAGCATTTTTATTTATTTGATTACATACTCCTATCTTTAAAAATTCTGTTGTCCTATTTATTCACAATATTCTTTATTTCTCCCACAACATTGAAAATAAAGGTAGAGATCCTGAAATGAGAATAGTTTAAAAAATGAGACTGTTGATATTTTTAAAAGTTTTTTAAAATTCAATTTGATAAGCTCTAGGAAATTGACATAGGTAAGTAAGTAAGTAGGTCCCCTTTGTCATTGAAT
This sequence comes from Thysanoteuthis rhombus, assembly GCA_963457665.1. NCBI lineage: Eukaryota > Metazoa > Mollusca > Cephalopoda > Oegopsida > Thysanoteuthidae > Thysanoteuthis > Thysanoteuthis major. The sequence goes on along the minus strand of OY735219.1, from coordinate 42,018,770 downwards.
TCACTCTTTCTGTTTGAAATAAAATGTTTTATTGTCTAAGCACTAATCAATTTTATTCATTATACTTTTAGTATTTGTATCTAGAAACAAAATTCGAAGTTTTTACCCTTGAATGAGAGAATCAAATGCTATGGACTTGAGCAAAGCACAATTTAGGAAAGAAAAAAAAAAATTTCATAGGACATATTTGTATATCCTAACATCAGACAATTTAATTTACTTTGATTATTCAATTTAGAAATTGATAGACTAATCTTTTCATTTTCCCTATGGATTTTATTTTATTTTATTTTCGTTTTGAAATATACATACAGAAATAAGTTTATTACGACTTCAAGCATAAACATTCTTTCCCAAAACTATACTGCAATTAGATTCTGTTGGCATGGTGTAACATATGAGATTTTGAAAATCTTTTGTTTGAGAAAAATTAATTACTAGCATGATAACTTCTTTTCGAGATGAGGGATCATCGATATGAATAGATTTTTTTTTTTTTTCTCAACTGTTGTTCACATCTTGGTTCATCATTAGTACTCAACCTTTCAGCCATTGTACCTGAAGAAGGCCATAAGGTACAATGGCTGAAACGTTGTTCAAGTGATGAACCAAGATTAGGATATGGTCTGAAAAAATCTTTATGTACTAGCATTATGCTAGTAAAAACCAGTTAATTATTAATACAAACTATCAATTATTCAAAATGTTTGTCATTTTAGCTAACCAATCAAACTGTTTGCTCTTTCTACAAATAGTATTTCACCTTCACCCAATTTGTTTTTAAAGTCTTGAATCTCATTTTGTAGATTGGAATATCTTGAATGGATCTGAATAGCAGACATTTGGCTCTTTTTGATTATTACCAAGTCTTAGAATTCTTCCTTTGCTTGGAATTTGTGTAGAACTGAAGCACTCAAAGGTGATTGGATTATAAGGAACCACTTGACCTATGCCAAAAGCAGTACAGATACTTTGCCAAATTTTTGAGGTGGAAACCAGTAGCTCAGTCTTAATGCATTTTTTGATTTTAAGGAAAGTGAATGGTTGAAGGAGACAGATCTTTGAGAGTCAACAACTCTGAACATCTTAGCAACTCATTATTATCAAGGGTTGCTGCAGGTAGCTGAGTGATCAGTGCTTATAGAATCCTTATAAGATGGCAATTATTGTATGAGTCTGATCATTATTGACTATGAAGGATCATACTTGTCATTTTTTTTTTCTTTCATTTTTCTTTCTCCGTTATATTGGAAACTTTGTCCTTCTTATGGGACCATTACCTGTCTGATATATAGTGTGTGTTCTTTGAGATACTTTAATTCCCCATGTATGATATGCGTCCCCTCCCAGGGGTTTTGAGCCAAAGACTCCAGGTGGATACCTATGGAAACCTAACTGTTGGAAATTTCTGCCAGCACTATTATGATGGCAGTAGTGGCAGTAATTTAAAATTAGATACTCTTTTAATCACATATTTTTCAGGTAATTAGGATTACCATCCTCCCTTATAGACCTTATTGGACTCAAAATTAGTTTACACACTCCCCCTCCACACTGATTGACATACGCATGCATGTATGCCTTCTCCTGCTAAATGTGTGGGCATTGAATTTTCTCTTATGCACACATCTTTGCATTTACTCACACATTCTCATGCAAAAAGTGGGTGTAGATTATACACAGGGAGATACGGTCTGATTTGATTTAACTGAAATTTGTATTTAATCTTAGTTCTCCGGAAGAATTCTAAGAATTGTGTTAGGTAATCATGGTGCCAGCAAGATTTAAACTATAAACTTATGATTGACAAAACTTACCTATAAGAACTAAAGTGTGGATACATCTTTTTAAATGCCCCCCCCCCTTTTTTTTTAGCTGAACAATTCTCACCAAATTTCAGGAGTAAACTCTACACCTCTTGTCTATCATATCACATTTAACTAAATCTCTTTTGAATTAACATTTCCCTACTGTGATTTGAAATCACACCCATGGAAGGCAGCTCTTACCAACTGAGCTAAGCTGACAAGTCTCATATACCTACAAATTTATTCATCAAATATACAATAAACAATACAAAAATAAGTTGCAGTAATCAGTTGGGATAGGAGTGGGGTTAGACCCAGCAGCAGCCAGGCTTATCAAATCCTGAATTCATTAGTTTATTCAGATGATATAACTCCACATGAGAAAAACTTTTTAAAATCATTTTATATTTTGTTCAGATGATTGAACCCCTGCTTTATATCCTTGATATTGTTCACAAACTGTTGGCTGATACATTCTTCAGCCTTCATCAGGAGTATAATCCATGAGAAAAGAAGGGGTGAATTTCTTTCTTTAGAAAATTGTACAGAGAAAAAAGGGTTGTAAATATATTAAACTGGTGTCTGTTTCAATAATGCTAGTATAAAGTCTTAAGCCTAACAAACATTGAACATTCAAGTCTTCCACACTTTTCTTCTCACTTTCAAATGATCAGCATTTCTGTGAAGTATTTTTCATTTTGACAACAGACGATCACATTTTACAACCCTATCATAATTTTATTGCAATGTTACGAAAATGCATTTACAATATTATTTTGATGTATTTCACATTGACCAATTCATATCTTTTAGGTTATAACAGGACTCTAACCCAACAGACAATTATACAACCAAACAAACATAATTTGCATATGGTTTTATAATTATACAATTCACTTGGAGGAAAGTGCTATGTTTAGTTTTGGGACAGTTATAAAGAAATCAAATAGGAACGAATTTTATTTGCCCTTTGGCTATCTAACTGTACAGATTTAATGTATTATTAAATGTAAAAATGTTGCCAGTACATTTTGCTCATATTGTTTCATAATTACTACTCTGGGTTCTGGATGAAACTTGATCTACTCTTGCATAAAAACTTGAGCCAATCATTAAAGTAGTTTCATCCATGTTCAACATTCATAGTACTTAACTCTTTTCCCTTGTCAATCAGTATAAGCCTTGATGTTCAACTACTTTTTATTCATCTGTTTGTAAAACTGCCAAAACTAAGCCATTGATTAACTATATATTTTTATTGTCAAGTTCTCCATGTATATAAATTGACTTCAAATTATTTTGGCCTGATAAGAATTATAGAAGAATAAATACCATTACAAGAGTTTAACAGCACTATTAAATGACGCATACATTCTAGCTGCATATTTGTTTTTATATTCTTGCAAGTCTATTGTTGGAGATAAGTTTGCAGAAACAGAGTGCATTATTTTGAGAACTAAAATTGGTAAACTCTTAGAATATTGCTGCCTGAAATAATTGTTCCTATTGACTTGAAAAAAAATAACAAGTATTCATTTGTTATTGCATTAAATTTTTGCCCATCAAACGTTTTTTCTTAGAATTTACTAATACATTCAAAGCAAATACTACAAATGAATATGGTTCATAATTATGAACTGCTTTATCAAAACGGAATGATTGATTGATACAAACAAGTACTGCTCCTACTTAAATGACTGAAGGCAGCAATCAATGAAAAGTGTGTGGCTTTAGTTGAGTGAAACAGCATTATATTCCATCTGAATAATGCTTGACCAGGAGAAAATTTGTTACAGCTTTACTGGGAAATTTTTACCCATCCATTATATTCACGAGATATTGCACCTTTGGATTACCAGATATTGCAGTCTTTACAGAATTATTTGAATGAAAAATGTCTATTTCCTGAAAGACTGCAAAGATCGGTTCTTTATTGAGAAAGACAAATGTTCAAGGATGGAATTCTGAAGTTGGCTGAAAGTTAGCAGAAGAAAGTGGAGCATGTGTTCGATAAAATTCTTGAAAATTAACAAAATACCAAAGTTAATTATCCCCAAAAATTAGTTTTGTAATAGAAAAAAGTTTTTAGATGGTGCATAATGGAGTATTCATGCAAATTTTCAAAGGTTGTCACCAAAAAATATGTGACCAGAGATACTTTCAATCAGGCAGGTTGGTCAGGCCATTTGTGGGGCTACGATGACTCTATTGTCTTTTAGTTTCACCTAATAAACGGGACAAAGTGAGTGATTGCAAAATTATTGTTAACATCTGTGGTCTGATTTGGTTTAATCAAGAGTTCTGACCAATTCTGCTGTAGACAGAGAAATTCATTGTTTCTAGCATGCAACACTTAAATGACTACATCTAAAATTCTACTTGAGCATAATTGATGCATTAATCAAATTGTACGCACTCATATGTATAAGTTCATACTATATGTAAGATTGGCTGTTTGTATCAAGTTTTTAATCACTGCTAGCCACAACAGACCAGTTTAATCACTGTTGCTTGGTTTAGGTTACCCATCAGGCCTTCTGACCTTTTTATGTATGACTATCAATGTATCTTACGAGCAGGAAAGTGAAATTTAGCACACATGCTCCTTGCAAATGAGTCGAATTCCCCCCTAAAATAGGTTTTTAGTGGGGGGGGATATGCAATGTAAGTTTAAATTAATCACTTATTTATGTCTGTCATTTTATTTTTTTAAAATAAATTCAGACCTTAGTGATCAAAACCCAACTAGAAGTGAGAGAAGTAACTTCTTCATTGATTATCCCTTTTCCTAACTTTTTGATTGATCAACCCCAACACTGCATATAATGGACCGTGATGATTCATAATTTCCCTAGGAATGCTAGTTTGTTCTGGTTCAAAATAAATTTGTCTCTTTTGTAGTGATGAGGTTGACTGATTTGACATGAAAGTGAAGGCTTGATTATATGTTTGCCCACTTCAGGCATTGACAATTCTTATGATCTAGTAGGCCACATAAGACGTTTTTCACCTTTTATTCAGGCCACACATTCACTTAAAAATGTATATTGTATTACACAAAGTGTACTTTATTTCTATTTTTGACAAACATGAATTACAATCATATTAATTTGCAAAGCCAAAACAATAGTAATTTCACAGTCATCATCAGCCTTTTAGCGTCTGTTGTAGGATATAAACTTTCCCTTGGGTACCATAGAGCAAATACTTACTGATTTGTTTTAAATCATTGTGCCATTTTATTTATTTATTTATCTATTTTATTTTTTTATTTTTTAAAATTTTTTTTGGGCCACAATTTTGCATATGATCTCCTGTGAGTTGTGATGTGCGGCAGTTTTCTGACATGTCCAGCCCATTGCCATTTGAGTTTTCTAATGATTTCTATGATATCTCTGACTCCTGTTTTTTCTTCGATAAACTGTGCTCTCTTGTGATTTCTCCATGTGATGTTGAGCATAATTCTCAGTTGCTGTTTTAACTCCATAGGTCACTATTAGGAGGATGCATGTGTTGTATACCCTTCTTTTATGATTAATAGAATTTTCTTATTCTTGAATGGTGAGCTTGTAAACTTGCCAGCTTAGTGACTTTTTTTCCCTTTTTTTTGCTTGATTTCTTCTTTAGATGATTTTGTGATGATTCATTGTCCTAAGTAGATGTAGTGGGCTATTTTCTTCAACTCTGCATTTTCTATTCAAAACTGGCTTCTGGATAAAAAATCATTTTAAATGAATGTCTAGATTGACTGAAGGTTACAGAAAGAAGTTGCCATGGTCTAAATCTGGCCATATGTGGTCTACAATATTTTTCAGTTGGCTGTACTGGTTGGTGATTGAAGTTTTTTTTGTATATTTCCCATATTCATGGTCTTGGAGTGCTACTTCTGACAGTTGGCCAAGTAGAAAGAATACAAGAAAACTCAAACAACTAGCCTGTAGAAAATCTTCCCAACTTCAAAAAAGATGAGTTATAAATAATATTCTTGCCCACAGCTATAATGAACCAGTAATGTTATGAACTTTTTAATGTTATAGTTTAGTACCTATGTCAGTGTTTTCAAACGAATTTGGCAGTTTGAAAAGTTATTTTTGTAACAGCTGATCAAATATCAAGGTAATGTGTTGGAAGCTAGATTCAAGTTGGAACTACAGAAATAGTTGAGATATGTTCTTTCTCAAATTTATGCTTTTTATGTCTTAACACATGGTTAGCAACTACTTGATGAAGGATTGAGTGATATAAATACTTTGCCTAACAAATGAGAGACCAGCTTACAGAGATAGGCACCTACCCTCCAAAAAGGCTAGTGAAGATCATTCACCTGGCAGGATATACATATATGTGTGTGTGTGTGTTTTTTTTTCTCTACAACCACATGCACACACCCATACATACAATATAATTTGCACATATGCAGGGCATCAAATGTAACAGAAGAAAAATAAATAACAAAATGTTCCTCTCAGATACATAAGCTATTTTCTTCTAAAAAAAAAGGTAATTGCATTCAAATGTAAGTTCCCATATAAATGACTTGATTTCCCTCTTACTAGCAATAGTTGAAACAAGAACTGTAAGTTCAATGATGCTTCAATCGTCTGTGGTATTTTAGCAGAAAGAACAAGTAGTTTTTCTTAGAGTTGATTGATTCTCATACTTGTAAAATATTGATATATGGAAATATTTGCTAGAGATAAAAAAAGGCTATTTTTGGTGTTTTTTGGCTACGCCACTTGATGACCTACATCTTCTCTTTATTTCTGTTGTTCAACATAACTGGGATTGACTGACCAATTGAGAAATGTCTTATCAAAATATGTGGACACCTAAAAATCTTGATTTGCTTAAAAATAACCTAATACAAAGGGAAAGCTCGTATTTCTTAAGTTTTTGAACATCCTAAAAATATGTAAAGCAAAATTGGAGTGACAAAAAAACAAGAAGGGAAATTGAAAAAATTTCTACTTCACATCAACTAAAGTTAGTCTTGAAACTTAAAAATAATGTTTTATTGTGTATGTTTACTAAAAAAAATTACTTTCTGAATGAGATTTAAGTCAACAGTTCTGAGATTGGCAGAAATTTCATGTCAAGATCAAATTTGAATAAGTGAGGAATGGAGTGACCTGAAAAGCGTGATTAAAGAGAGATAGTGTTCCTAATGAGAAAAAAAACTTATCCTAATAATGGGGGGAGTGGATAATGAGAAGGAGAAAGAAAAATTAATTTTTTTTTTTCGCCCATGTTGTACTACGTCATTCTGTTAAAAATGAAATGTTGAGATAAAAAAATAGAACACAAAAGCAAGAAAAGAAAAAAGACTGAAATATTGATAACTTATGTTTGCACTTTTTATTTAAAACTTTTCCCTTTGCCAAAGAATCATTGTATTTTGTATACAATTTTTCCTTTTATTTTTGTTTTGGATGTTTTAACAGGGATTAACTTGAAAAATCAATTGGAAACAAATATTTTAATAACATTTTCATTACTGAAACAAATGTTGACAAAAATTGTATGTCGCAGGTTTTGAACAGCCTATTCTTTTTCTTGTTCAAGTAAAGAAAAATATAAATATCTATGCGAATTATCTCGCTCATTGTTCACTCACCCCTCTAGATTCATTCATTCCCCCAAATAATTTCATCTACCCTTGGGTGAATCATTCAACAGTTTAAGAAACACTGAACTAGAAAACATGGCTAATCAGTTTGGTGCTGGTAGAAATTAGACAGAGCATGCTGGGATAACATCTGCTTATTGGTCAATCATTCTGTAATTTGATTGGATGCTTTTCGGGATAATGGTAGTTGAAAAGAGAAAAAAAAATCAATTGAAACAGATTTGATATTTTTTTTCCTATTACCTTCTTTCTAACCTCAGTCGTTCTATTATCTTTTTCTACCCCCAGACATTAACCATCTCACTTCTATTTCTGGCCTGGTTCTCTTTCTGCAACCCTTTGCTCTTTTAATTTTCAGTTAATTAGAAACTGTCAACTAAAACTGCGACCATAAGTTTTTCTGGTTTTTTAAGTTTGTCTGACTGGCTATGTATATATTTATGGTGTGTACTGGAGCTAAAGAACTGAAAATGTTAACATTTACTTATGTCTGTCTACAAAAATCGCTTTAAAAAAATTTTCTCCCCTGAATGTTTTTTTTAGTGAGGGTTCAATTCATAATGCAAGTGTATGCTAAATTGGTCACTTAATTTTTATCTGGCTGTATTTATGCTTTTGGAAATTTCAGACTAAAGTGATCACTGCCCAACAAAAGGTGAGGGAAGTAATTTATTCATTGAATCTTGGCAATAAATCTGTTGCTCTGATTTCTAGCAGATTTGACCAGAAAAGATAATCCAAGTTTTATCTAAAACTTACCCAGCACAGACATTAGAATAGTATCAAATTTTGAAATTGAGTGGTTTAGTAGGTAGAGATTCAATACCTGCCTCCTGGTATTGAACCTTTGCCTACAAAACTGCTTGATTTCCAAATTTGATGCTATTCCAATACCTTTGGTCTAATCTAGCAACCCTGGGTGTTTTCTTTCTCTTTTCTACTTAACCAAGTTTGCTTTCAAAGTGACTGAACATGTATTCTATTTTCAGTTATGAACTATATTTGTTCAGAAGTTCTTTCGAATGACCCAAACTTTTGAAAATATTCTTTCTTTTGATGTTCATGGAACTTTTTCATTTACCTATCTTTCTTCATTTTTTCAAAGAAATGTTTCCTTCCAACCATTTGTCTGTCTGTTTCCTGCTTTCCCATTGTTATATTCACATCTGTTTCTAACGCAATTGTAGTTTATTTTTATAAACTATTATAGAAAAGGGAGAAAACACTATTTGCTACAAAAAACCCTCAATAATGAATCCAAAAGTAACAAACATTTTGTATGATTGTGTAGACATAATCAATGAAATGGTTCCATTGATTTCTTAGCCTTACTGCATTTCCTCCTCATAATTTTTATAATCAAATAATTTCTCTTGCCCTCTTCAGTTGATGTACCAAAAATCTCTGCCATGTTGTTGGGATATTGAATGGAGCAGTTTATTGAATTCTTTACCAATTGTCTGTATACTTTAGGAATTTATTTTTTGATTAGATGCTTTTATTTTCTTTTTCTCTTCATTCTCCTTTTCTAGCTCAGTAAATGGTTGTAAAGTATACCAAAATCAGCTTTTGGTAAACTTGAATCACTTTTTCTTTATAACATAATACATTGATATCGGTTAACAGACTGCATTATTTTACTCAGATTCAAGATTTAATAAAGATATTGACAATTACTCAATTTACTATAAAAAAAAACCTAGAGATTTTGAAATTTTTGGTCAATCAGAAGGTGAAAAAAGTTGGTGTTGGGTAGCATTAAAATCAAGAATTCCATTTTAAATTGAGCCATATGATCCGTTTATGAAGAAAAATGGGTATTTGATTTCTGAAAAAGTAAAAATCTGAAATGGACAAGTCTGCCAAATTTTAATTTGATTGTTGAATTTTTGAATTGTTTCGATCACATGGAAGTGAATATAGGCCTGTGGCAACATTTTTGTGGTCTGCAGTCAATCTAGGCATTTATTCAAAATCTTATATCATTTTTCTCAAAGTCAATTTCATAATTTATATTGTAAAATTACTATTGTTTTAGCTTCACAAAATCAATAATGAAATAATAGTTATTCTCTGACTAAAAAAGAAATAAGCATGCTTTCTGTGATATAATCAATATTTTTTAAGTGAATGTGTAGCCTGAATAAAGATGAAAACTGTGGCTTACTAGATCAGAAAGATTGCCCATGCCTGGTTTGGATCATTAGATAAACATTCTTAATTGAAAATTGGTGTTGATTCATTTTTGTCATTTCTCTGTATTACTTAATGCAAGATATACCATCGATGTAGTTGAGGGGGGGAAAGTGTGGTATCTATGTAGTTGAGTGGGGGGAAGTGTGGTATCGATGTGGTTGGGGGGGAAGTGTGGTATCGTTGTGGTTGAGGGGGGGAGTGTGGTATCGAAGTAGTTGAGGGGGGGAAGTGTGGTATCGATGTAGTTGAGGGGGGGGGAGTGTGGTATCAAGCTCTAAAAAAGTTCCATTAAAATAACCTGCAAAGAGAAAATTCAGGTAATTGAATTCATGATTGAATTTTGTTTTGAGGTGGTGCCATGTATGTTCCCTCATCTTAAAGTAGTCCAATCTATGCCATCACTCTTTTACCATTGATGATTTAGTAACAATTTTGACTAGTCAGTAATTTTCGTAGAATATAAATAACAAATTGTCTAAATCCAATTAAAGTTTTTAAAACTATTGTCAGTCAGGTGAAATATGCTCCGACTTAATTAACTCGTAATATTGTATTTGTTTGTTTGTTAGACTGCTGATGTATGAGGTGATGTCATCCAGTTTTGAGGCAAAATGTATCCATTTCAATGCGATCGATTCTGCCTTTCGTACATACAGTCTGTATAAATATATTTGCTGTAGTAATAATAAAGAGAGTGATACCACAGTGGAGCAGATAATAGAAAGATTATGCTCATAGATACAAGCATGACATCTGGTGTTTGTTCTCCAGAGGTTTCTGATCAGCCACTGTCTGACTCGCCACTTGAAAATCCAAGATGTAACCCATTTTTCAAGACAACTGCCAAATTGGCCTCTGAAAGTAGTTTTTTTTTTGTTTTTTTTTGTTTTGTTTTGTTTTTCTAATGTAAAAGAAAATTTCTTAGAATAAAAATGTGTTGTTGGCCATTTTGTGTATTTCGAATCACCCTGGAGTATTGTCTTCTAGTTTAACACTGGTATGATATAAAATTATTCATGTAAAAGTAACAGAACAGGTTGTCAATCTGACTGTATCGTGCATATTTGAATATTCCTCCAGTTTCTACTGTTCACATGTATAGCTGCTGAGTGTTATACTCGGGAGCTTTGAGTTGAAACCTTACATCTCTGGTTGCAACTTTTCTTTCAGGAACACTTCATCAGTTCCTGACAGCTGGCTGCAAGTGGGGGTAATGTCTCTTGTTTGGTGTGCTCTCTAATGACTGCCTGTGTTGGTGTAATTGAGTTTTATGGCCTCTGGTTGTGGTTGAAGAGATCCAGTCTTGCATCGTCCACACCAGCGGCTACACTTGATCTGTCATTATACATGAAGACAACAAATCTCTCCAGCAGTAGCAGGTCAAGATCACTAGATAATGTTGGATACTGGTTAAGATTGGTGAAGGTTTCATAAATTTCATCACAGATCTCCCAAGTTTGACATGCAGTCTTCTGTTTACCACGAAAAGCAGACACATCACACCCAGTGAATGCATGAAAGTTCCTATTGCAGAAACTTCTCCATGGACTGGAATCCATTGTACATTTGCTCCTTGTCTAAAGCAATCCATATGTCCTCAAGACGAAGGTCCTGTAAGGATGGCATTACAGATATTGCTATGATGAATATAATGAGGACCTTGCTAGCATCTGTTGTTGCATACCTGGCTTGTATGAATGCTTGCATATCATTTTCATGGAGATGTAACATCCAGGAACCTTCCTGTGTTGCTAATGGCATTTTATCCTTTTTGGGTAATGAAAGAGTTTATCTTTGCGTCACACATCTTCTCCGGAAGGAAGTGAAACAACTCGGTCTTGTTGGTTTATTTTGTAGAAATGACTTGATAACGACATCGCCCCCTGGTACTCATCAATGGTTCCTCATCACCTTTGATGACTGAATTATTTTGTTCATGGGTTCAGTTTCACAGAGAATTGTCTTCTACATTTGTGAATAACAAAGTTGCCCTTGTGAAACCACTTTTGTAAGTCATCAAAGACATCATCTCAGAGGTGAATTGGGATTCATTGTGCTTGATTGACATTATCATTTTCAAAGAAGTAAGGGGCCAGATTGAATTCTCATTCTCTGAATGAGCAGATCAGGGGGAAAACGGTTAGCTCCATGCCAAGCACCAGACACTCCAGAACTGTGGACTCTCTAGCTTTAGTCGTTTCACACTTCAAAGGTAAGATCTGATCAGCCAGTCTCAGCAGAGCAATAGTCATGTTATGCTTCCACCATCAGGTTGTACTGGCCGTGTGTGTTCATGTGAGTGTGTTACTAATACATAAAGGTTTCAATTCTTGTAGTAGTTGTCTGTCAACAACTGGTCATTGATCAGGTAGCGAGATTATTCTTTTCCAAACACTTTGCATTTCCTCTTTTCCACCTATTGGAGAACCATCCTATTTTTGTAAATTAGTCATTTATTTTGTTTTGTAGACAATTCAAGACAATGTTTTTATGCACCTTTTTTATGTAAAACAATCGAAAGGAGCTAATTATGTTGACTATGGAAACAATCATATTTTGTTAATTTAAAAATAAAACACTTCTATGATAAAAATCAAGTTTGGGAGGTCAATTTGGCAGCCATTCTCCAAGATGGCCTCAATCTTGGATATTCAAGTGGCCAATTGGGCAGATCTGATCAAAAACCTTTGGAGAACAAGTACCCCAAATTTCATGCTTGTATCATAATTGCACAATTCCTCTCAAATATTGATTTTTATCTGCTCTATTACTGAGTTTACCCTGACCTTCGTAATTTTCCACTTAGGCTTTCAAGTTTGTCCGATTCCTTGTTAAAGCATCATACAGTTGAAGATGGCTGAGTGCTGGCCTCGGGAGAAACAATCCTACTTTATCGAAAGTTCCCATTCACCCTGTGTAAAAAAAAAAAAAAAAATAAGATAAAGATAAAAAAATAAGTTATTGCATCTTATTTTCATAATGTCTCAAATGAAATTGATTAATTTTTTTTTAACTGATAATTAAAGCAGTGATAGATTTTAAAGTAATGACCGTTTTGTTATAATATAATATAAAAATTCAAAGAAAATGTTAAATTTAGCTTTCATATTCTTGAAAGAGTTTAACATCAATGATTTTGGAGAAAAAAACAATAGAAGTGGCTAATTCAAATAATTGCAAACTTAAAAAAAATAAAACTCCACTTAGTATTTTCAAGTGGATTTCACACTTCATTCAAGTAGCAAAATAGTAGCCTATCTCCACATTGCATATTTGAATCAACAGGTTTTATTCAATTTTTATACATCTATTTGCTTTAGCATGATAACTGGCAAAAAAACACTGACAAATAAACTGACATGGGCTTTTATCTAACAGGTTTTTTTTTTCTGAAGATATCCAATCACATATACATTATTGAAAGAATCTAATAATTTTTTTCATTTCAAGTAAATCAAAAGCAATGAGTCATTTCTATAAAAATTAAAAAATTTCTATGCTAGAAATTACCCCCCTCCACACTTTTTTTATTGGACTATTATGACTTAGAAATCTAAATTTGTGTTTGTCTGTATTATTTTGCTTCTGGCATTTGCTTTGTTCTTTTCACGATTTACTGAGGCTCCTGCATTTTTACTGTATTCTAAATGAAGTTTAATTAATTTGCGAACTAGTAGATTTGTTAATAAGTTTGCTGTACTAGGAACCATCAACGAAAATGTCAACATAGGTTACTTCAGTTTTCAAGATGGGCTGCCGGCTTTGTATGTACCGCGTAAATAGGCTGCACCAATGGAACTAGAGGACTAAAAATTTAAACACTTACTCCTTATTATATTTAGAAAAAATTGTTTTTTTTTTTTAATCCTTCCCCCAATAGGTTTTTAGCGGTAGTTCAATTCTCAATGTAAATTTATGCTAAATTGATCACTCAGTTTGTGTCCAGCAGCATTCATGTTAGTTTTGTGAAAATTCAGATTTTTTCAGTGATCATTGACCACTTTTTTTTCCAATTTTCTAAATGATCACCCCCGACATTGCCTGCTGCAAAAGACTGTCATGCGATGATTTCTAATGAGTGACTAACTGGACCTATATATTGAGTGAATAAAAAAAAAATCTAAATTTTCAAATGTCAGCTGCTTTTTTTTTCCATTCAATAAAGGTTTTGAGAATGGAATCATAACGCACAGACCGCATAGAGGATGTAGAAAGGCGGGCAGAAGCAGGGTGGGATATAAAAAAGGGTAGGGAGTGAAACAGACATTTGCTAAAGGAAAAAAATTGTGATATCTTTCCTCTTGTATAAATAAGTAATTATGTAACTGTACTGCTTGTCAGTTTCCATCTTATCTATGACTGAATGTTACATCTGACTTTTATATTTTCTCCCCTCTCTTTTAAGAATGTGCCCATGTATATCTAATATATGCAATCTTGTCAGTGGATACAACATTGTACTGCAATTTATACTTGTTGAAAAATGACTGGGAAAGAGCGAATTCACTTTTTGCAATTGTTACATTATTTGAATCATACTTTTAGTTGGTTTTTAGATGTGTTAGCATCCATGACAGTGATCCCTGTCTCTGACGGACAAATTGACATAGTGTGAGGTAGCTGCTACCTCCACTTAGCATTCCCTCCCTCTCCTTCTATGTATCTGATGTGGCTTAAGTGACATTTTATTATAACGACATCAGAACATGGAAGTTCTACTTCATCAGAATACCAACATGTCAATTGCATGAATGAAACTCTATTTTACAATATTAGCTTTAGATGAAGATTCTTTCAGAGGAAAGGTCTTTGACAGAAATAGGCTTTTACAGGAATGAAAAATCAAACTAATGCATCTATGGTCTGACTTTCGGACTTGTTTTCTCCCAAAACTACAATCTGCTCTACTTTTTAAAACTTGGGCCCTTAGTTTATCCATAGTGGATTAAAGAAGCAAAGTTCATGTATTGGAATGCTTTATTTACTACTTTACTAATACTACTAGCAATAATTAGATTAATTTGAATCATGTATGTTTACAGGTATAAAATATAATTAAATTTTTAATCCAGCCATTGATAAAGCAAGTAGGTTTATGCTTTCATTTATTAGCCTTGATTGAATTGCTCAAGTCCTGTCACAGTTTTCTTGTGGCATGGCTCTATCAAATGAACACTGAGGAAGAAAATTACAATGTTGAACCTGATTTTCACTTTCACTTTTTCATCTATCTTCATTTCTGGACGACTGTGTTCAGTTGAGTTCCTTTAGCGAATATCTTTGTTTCACTCCTTACCCTTTTTCATATCCCTGATCTCTCCCCATCTTCTTTGTTGTCTTTGTATTAAGATTCCATTTTCAGAACCTCTCCCTGACCACTTTCAAGACAAAATATTCATTTTTAAAAGTGTGACAGATTATAAAAAATGATGGGGTTATAATTCAAATATTGTTTTTTGCATTTTAATTTAGATCAAATTAGAACAAAAAAAAAAATGAAATTGAGGTGAGAAAATCAATGAATCTGGGTCAAGTTATTGAGAAAAATGGATTTGTGATTTAAATAAAATTTTAAAAAATTCATTTCTATAGAAATCGTTTGCTGAGCAGCTTCTATGGTCACTGTTAGGGATGGGAGTCCAAGGTGACAGTTAGATTTTGATAATGGAATTGGAAAGCAACCATGTCCTTATGAATCCTAGAATAAATGTATGATGGATTAATAAAATCATCTTCCTCTTTCTGACTAAACAAACAAACCAACAAATATAGTTTCAATTTTTCTATAAGGAGATGTGGGAATATGTCTCCATGTTTTACATATATATTTCTAAGTTTTATAGTGTGTCATTATTTACAAAATGGAATGCTTTCAACTATTGCAAATATTAAAAATGTAAATGTCAAGAAAAACTCTGAAACTTTTTAGGAATACTCTTATAAGTGTCTTTGTCCCAAGAAATTATAACTTTTTCTTTTATTGGAAATAAAAAAGATCTGGTTAGTCACATGAAAAATTCCATCATATGATCAGTCCTCTGGCAGCATGCTGTGTTACGGGTGATCAATAAAAAATTAAGAGAAAGCATTGATCAATGAATAAGTCACTTCTCTCACCTTTTTTGGGCAACGAGATTGTTTCAAAAGTCTTGTCAAAACAAAAACAAACTGGACACAAGCTAAAGAATCAATTTCGCATAAATCTACATTTCAAATTGCCCTCCCCCCCATCTACTGAAAAGGTTTTTTCTAGACATATTGAGGACTGAATGTTCAAATTTTCAGGTATCTAGCTACATTGGTGTGGCCTGTATGTGTGATACATACATAGCCAGCCAGACCAGCTTAAAGACCGAGAGAAACTTATGATGACAGTTTGGTTGATGGCCTATAATAAGTTCATTGTACATTAAATCTGTAAAGAAATGTCATGAATATTTCAATTATACTTCTGAAAAAACATTCAGTTGAAACAAAGAAAAAGTTCTGAAATATACAATAAAAAGACTGCAACTGACCTGATTGTCTTTGGGAGGTCTACATCTATTCATTTAAATGCTCTTTTTTGCCTTAATCAATCATTGTTCATGGTAGAAACAATGAAACCAAACTGTCACCATAGGTTTCTTCAGTTTTCAAGTTGGTCTGAAGGCTGAAAATTGAACAATGTTAGACTCCAAAGGTGGTGAAGGCCTCTATCTTTTTTGTATATTTGTGTTGTGCTTCCATTGCTCCTGGCCATACTGTTTTGTCAGACTTGAAAATTGGCATTTGTACCTCATAAGACCCCTTATAGAAATCTTTGGCATTTTTCTCAAAAAAAAAAAAAAAGCGATGTCATAAATAGAATGTAATTTTTAAAATTTTTTTTATTATACAGGATTTTAGATTTTGATGCTACGGTTCAATTATTGACTGTGATGCTGATTTAAACATTTTCTATTATGTCTATTAAAAGAATTTTTTTTTCTAATTTTTAACCACCTCCCCAATAGGTTTCCTTGGTTGGGGGGAAATTTGCAATGTGTGTTAGTTCTAAATTGATCACTTAGTTTGTGTCCATTTGTTCTTTGAAAATTCAGTTTAGTGATCACGGCTCGAAGATGAGAGAATTAACTTATTCATTGATCACCTCCTTTCCTAATTAGTCACTGAATGAGTGACATACCAAAATGTGAGTTACATCCCTTGTCCAATGTTGTCAATTTAGATGTTTTAGGTGGCATCTAGGTGCCAAAAATTGCTATTTAGATGATTAATATATTAACTAATATTTTGATAAAATGAATGTTGAAGATAGTCACATTTAATGTATTGATATACATTTCCCAGATTTTAGAGAATCAAGGTGTTTGAAAATTTTTTGACTCAATTCTAGATGTAAACGTGGAAATAAAATTGGCAATATTGCCATTGCTAGATGATCCTCACAAGAAAAAATTTAACATCTATGGTTTGACTTACAGATTCTCTAATTTATATATGGGCAATAGTCATTAACCAGCTTGCAAGAATTTTTTGTAACCTTTGGCCAATCTAGACATTCATTTGAACTTATATAATTTTTCTCAGAAAGTAAATTTTATAATTTATATTGTAAGTTTACTGTTATTTTGGCTTTGCAAATTGATGTAATAATTGTAATTCATGTTTGTCTAAAATAAAAAATTGAGTACACTCTCTGTTATATGATTGACATTTATGAAGGGAATATATGGCCCTAATATATGTCCTTAGTGGCTTGCTAGGTTAAGAAGGTTGCTTGTGATTACTTTAATTTATGTTTTTGTTCTGCTCAGTTTTTATAAACTATCACGCATACATTCTATAAATATTCAAGACATCTTAAAATGATCAAATTCAATTCAATAGTACCCTTAAAAATGAAAGAATTATTAATGGTAGATTATTGTTTGGTACCGTGCAATATTCTGACTTCCATTTCGCAATATCAAACAAAACAAAAGTGAAATTAGGCAAGTGAGTAAAGCTGTAATCAGCAGCAGCCTTTTGGTCTGCTGCTTGGCTGATTGCTCACTTGTAACTTAATTTCACTCAATATTCAGGTGGCCTAAGGTTAGTGTAATGGATATGCTACTTACTGGGTTAGATGGTTGAATCATGGCAGGGTATAGTTAATTTTATGTAAGTTCGCTTCAACAGAAAAGAAACAAACAAAAAAGTGACAATGGCTTTCAAGATTTACTGATGAACTTGAAAAGTATGCTTCAAAAGAAGATAATCCGAGGGTATCTCTGAGTATTTTCTTGAAATGATACACATCCGTAATTCGGGCGGATGAATATATAGCTATAAAATTTTCTATCTCGTATTTCCATTTTGTATCTGGTCATTTCCTACAGCATTCACTGTACCATCAGTTAGATATTTGCTCCATTTGTTATTTATTCTTGCTAAGTGTTCAGTCCATCTCCATTTTTGTTAATTAATCTTTCCCCTTAGTCTGTCTACAGACTCATGCTCATCTTTTTCTGTTTCTTTGAGCAGTGACTTTGAAACTGGGGTCCAATAAATAATGCTCAGAGATCTGAAGCAGAGTTTGTTTTGATCCTGATATCACAAATCTAGTGGCAGAGGAACATAATCATTCATTGTTTGGCTATCCAGAAATAATTATTCTACACAGACCTGAACCCTATAATACTGAAATTCAAATAAATGTTATCCATTTAGAACAAATATGATTTTATTGGTAAAAAATCGCTTATTATTGTAGTTAGTTCATTGATTACTGTCTAAAAATGCTAAAAATGGTGTCCACCATATATTTCTTTTATAGAAGGAGTCCTTGAGCTTTTTAGGTTACAAAATTTCTGTTTTAGAATTGTCTAAAGAGCATTGCTCTTCACCTGGCTCTCTGTGTGATTCTAAGTTGGTTTTCCGTTTGCTTCATGTTAAGTCTTACTTGTCTTGCTTTGAAAGTAGTGCACATTTCCCTACCTTGCTGACGGTTAAACCTTGGAGAATAACTTGTGACAAGCAATACCTGATACAATAGACAAGGCAAGAATATTTGGAAGGGTTGGTGGTTTGTAAATAGGACAAGAGAAGAATCTAAGAAACAGTCTGTCACAGCCTTGACAAGAATTGAGCCGAGGAGGTTAACAGCACATATAAGGTGAAAGTGACATAACCCCCTACTGTCACATGATGGAAGAGACATCAGAACGAGGCAGTCTGGGGAGGAGTATCCTTACACCTGTTTCTCAACTTTTATGTACGTCTCACCTGTCAGCCCAATAACTTGGTTACTGCCATTTACTAATGTCCAAAAGTATGAATTTAACAATGGATAGAATATGAGAAGAAAATTTGGCAAGACATTTTATTTTCAGGTTGGAGATGGACAAACAGAAGGATGACAAGTGAAGGAAAAAGCTATACGAAGAAAGAATATACGTACAGTGGTATCTCTCATAATGATGACAGTCCTTTCCACAAAATGTCTTGGATGAAAATTCGTTGAGTGAATAATCAAACCTATGAGATTTCAGTAATTCGTTCTAAATGAAAATATTTGACCTCTAAAATCTCAATCTTGTAAATAAATGTATAATGTACTAATTATTTTCTAAATGATACATAAGTACAAATAGAAAACTAAATGTAATAAATGAAAAGATAAAAAACCAAATGACCGTCTGTTAGTCTGGAAATTTGCTCCTAGATTCTAGATATAAATCCAAATAATTATAAATTAAATCTAGATGATTCTGGATAATTCTAGGAAATTCCACCGATTTTTATTTCTTGCAAACTGAGCATATTTGGCTAAAAGATTTTTTTTTGGAGGGGGGGGTAATTGGGGGCCTCTCATTTGGTAAAAATTTGCTATAAACAGTCTTTTGCTATGTGAGGTACCATGAAGGTGTGTGTGTGTGTGTGTGTGTGTGTGTGTGTGTGTGTGTGTATATGTATATATATATATATATATATGAAATGCTTTACAGCTTTAAATATTAAATATATATTTTTTTTTTAAACTTTAAAAATAATTTGTTAGTTCAATCAATTATTTTCCAATATTAATGTTAATGCAATTTTTTCATTGGTTTGTGTGATTTACACAATTGTGAAATTATGGCACTATGAATTTTTCTAGTTAGGATCATCAGTTTACCATATAATTATTTCACGGTTCTAACCCTGCCCCCTCAAACTATAATGACATTATTCCTCAACATTATTGATCAAACACCACCTCCCCATAAGCTATGATTTTAATGTATAGCTTTATTTATTTATTTTTTTTGCTGTTGTAATACATGTAGTTTATTTTATATAGCATATTATCATCATCTATTGTATCTAGATGTTTTATACTCTGTATAAAATGTTTTGAAATGGAGCTTAAATAGGTTACCCATACATATATATATATATATATATATAAACTAATAATTTCACTATCACGTAGGAAAAGACAATTTAGAAAGTGAAGAGATACAAATGAAGAAAACAGCTAAAGGAATCAAAAGTATCATCATCATCAGTCTTTTAACGTCCCTTGTTAGACTTAGACCTTCCCCAGGATCCGCCACACTTCTCTATTATGGGCATTGTGGAGCCAGTATTTTCTGAATTTGTCTAGTCTATCTCTCCATATTGTATTCTGTCAGCCTTGGTTTTGCATGTGATCTTTGGGGATCCATTTTGTGATTTGTGATGTCCGTCGGTTGTCTGTCATTCTTGCAACATGATCTGCCCATTGCCATTTAAGTTTTCTAATGGATTCTATGATGTCTTGGACTCCCATTTTCTCCCTGATAGTGGAAAAAGTATTTTTGGTTTTTGTACATTACTCGTTTCAATACTTTTTGGTTTTTAAACTTTTTGATCTTTGTTCCAAATTCTGTTGATTTTAAGCTGTATAAGGATGCTGAAATTAACTTTTTAAAAAATATGATACTTTTCACACTCTTTGTAAATACATAAAAAAGGAATTTCCAAAAATAGGAAGAATAATGATCAAAAGGAAAGGAGGATTGAAGAAGAGAAAAATTGTTGTGTATAACAATGGAGGAAAAAAAAGTATAGAAAGAACTTCTTCATCTTCCAAAAGGGTAGGGAATCAAAAAATAAATTACTTGTGTAACTGGGCAAATTTACTCTTCAATAACAATTGGGTTGGATTCAGTTTCTGGGTTCTAACCCCAAAATTAATTTAAAAAGATCTTATGCAAGCAATTTTTGCTCACACCTATGCACACACATTATAAGTGCCAAGTTTCAGAGGTGGCAACTGAGCTGCAGTTATAATACACCTGTAGATGATAAAGATTTAGGGAAAAAATCAAAATGGCTTCTCAACAGATTTTGCTGAATTCATATGTACTTATTATTGCTCTAATACTGAATTAGTATATCAAATCACTGTAGCCCCACAAATGGTCAACAGATTCTTCTCTTTTTAGGTGTCCATGTATCCGCGGATGCTATTTGTCAAATTTTGGGCTACGACCTTGAAAGTTTTTTTTTTTTTTTTTTTTTTTTCGTTAAAAAAAATTAGGGTCTCTATGGTCATTTTAGAATGTTTTTTTTGATGATCTTTTAGATAATTTGTTCAATAATTAGTTCTGGTAAATGTTCACTGGCTACTGTGATTCATTTATGCGAGGTTTAGATATAATTCTTACTGCTCCAATACTGAATAGGTATGTTGCAGATACTTATAAATGGCAAATATTGGTACTGATTACAAGTTCACTTTTTAATATACGCATTTTAAATGAACAAGTTTTTAGCAATAACGTCTACAGACTTTGTTTAGAATTTAGTAACTTGGAACTTTATGGCCCATGATAGCACAATTTATCTCTGAGCATGTAGTAGCTATCCACAACCAAATAGATGCTACTTAGTTTCGTGTTCTTGTATTAAAGTCAGATATTGAGATGCAATGATTAAGGAGCTTTATCTTTCTGCTATCTGACATTAAACATTTGTGCAGACAGCCTTTGAATACCTTGAGATGTACAACTAAGTTTAGATTATCACTGACTATGGTTTTGTCCTAATTTCATTGTTAAGAATGATATTTGTACCTTGCATAAATGAATCATTGTAGCTTGTATGTGTACCCAAATTAATTTTTTAGATAATTAGTAGCTTTGGTACATTCTATCGAAAATTATCTAAAAGAGAAAAACAAAAAAAAAAACAGCGTACGATTTTGGAATTGTTGGTCCAAAATGACTGGTGACCCAAGAAGCACTTTTGTTGGAAAAAAAACAAAAAAAAATTATGATGATGCTGAGTGGTGTACTGATGCAAACTTTCTATGTTGTCCCAAAAATGTGACCAGGAGTGCCTGGATGAGCAAAGAAAGAAGAATCTGTTGCCCACTTGGCTGGTTGGGTAGTCGATTTGTAGGCCTATAGTGATTTGATATTACTACTTGTTATTAAATATATCAAAGGCAGCATGTAAAGACTATCCTTCACTCAAGTCTGTATAAATTTCTTCTAGGAAACAGTCTTGGTAAACAAATTTTTTCATTTATTTTTAGTAGATGAAATCATTTACAATTTGTGTGCTACTATTTACCCTCATCTTGATAGTTTTTTGCTTTTTTTTTCAATTTGTTTTTATTGCAATACTTTTCAGACTGAATTCCCCTCATGAGCATATAAACAGTGCTGTTCGGAATGAGGCACAAGTCTCTAGTTCCAATTGAGGTGGGGTCAAGAAAAATTTCAAGATGGTAAATATTAATATACAAATTGATGATGATTTACAATACTTCAGGTACTGAGAATAAATGAATTTGTTTTCCAAAATTGATACTACCTGTTAATAACTCAAACAGTGCAGAAGAGGTTCAGCTAGAGATGAAGCTTTTTAGGTCTGATTTGGACTGTTGTTTGTCTTGTGAGTCCCTTTAGCTTGGATTGAGAGCAGTAGGGTGAAAACCTTGCCTCCCTCAGGCATAAAGGGACGTGAGTATAAGTCTCACAGGAGGCTTATTCTTCTTCCCAATCCATACCTTTTACTTATGGCTGAAGAGAATCGTGTCTTGAAAAAAGTAACAAGAATATTAAGATGAAGGTAAATTGTAGCATAGAAAAAAAATTGTTAATGAAGAACAGTTGTATTTTGATATAGGTTTTTACAAGGTAGGTTTTGATAGTGTAAAAGTATACGATACCTAGTCTTCGTAGATATCAGTCTACCTGATGATCATAATCACAGAAGAAAAAATAATGGCAAAAATAAAGACAAAAATAATCTGTATTGAAAAAAAAATGAGTCTGAAAATTAGACTAGAGAAGTGCTAGTTAAATCTTTAGTGCCTTTAAAATATTGTAGTGAAATGGAATTTTATTCATGCAATTGACGCGTCTTTGTGTAGTAAAATAGAATTCCATGTTTTGATGACTTTGTAAAGCGTATTAAGAGTTTTCCTATCATAGGAGTGGAAGGGAATGCTTTGTAGAGTTATGAGGTGTTTGCTATGTCAGATTGTCAATTAGTCAGTAATATATATATATATATATATATATATATATATATATATATATATAATCAATCATGCTAATTTGTAAAGATATTTCTGCGTGATGTAACTTCAATTTTTGTTTATCTATCATCATGAAAATTATCTAATAATCTAATTAAGGGGTTAGATTCAGCTGTAGGTGACTATTTAGAGGATTTTTAGGACCAATGGGATTTTTTTGTCCTTGAAGGTTGTTCTACTGAAAACTTCTTATAGTGATTCTTTGCTTGATTTCTCCTTCTTGTGAGGGTTCCAAGGAGATTTGTTGTCCTAGGTATAATGTAGTCGTCTACTTCCTCCAGCCCTGTATTTTCGATTTTTGGAAGATCATCTAAAGGCAGTTTGTAGAGACCTTTGAATTTTTAAGAAAATGGGCTTGTTTTCAATTTCCCATAAAATAGTCCCATGAAAATGAATTTTATATAATAATGTTGTATATCGGGATATGTTATATACTGCTTTCTTTTTTTTTTTTTTTCCCCCTACACTGCATATAAAAATCTTTGTGGAAAAAAAATACTTTCTTGTTCACTACGTATTTATCAGATGTGTGTGTGTGTGTGTGTGTGTGTGTGTGAAAATTGAGTGCTTTGTTCTGAAAAATAGGGACTACGATTTTTTTTTTTTTTTTTTTTTTTTTACTGAAAACTTGAACACATCTCATTTCGAATACACTGGACATCATGTTTGATTGGTTTAGTCAACCCATAGGAAGATATAACAACTTTAGAGTCAATCTCATCTTCTGATGGTCTTGAATTCATTCTCTGGAGTTGGTTGGGTAAACGGGTCATTGGGGTTTTCAAGTGTGCTCCAACTTTTGTTGACATTTTGCTGTCTGGGCTATGTCTCCAATAGGCTCAGTGATGCCTTCCTCTTTAGTCAGAGCCACTGACTGCTCCACTTCAATGTTTTCTCTCTTTGTATAACTGTCCAGACTGGCAAAGCTTCATGTAGACGGCATAGATCCACTGCTCAATCAGAAGAAATGCCCAGTATTTGTAGTCCACCCTGCAACATGCGTGAACTTCTGGGCACACGCATGATTGGTCTAGTCGACCAATGAGAAGACAAAACAATTCTGGAGTCAATCATTTCCTCAAGGCCTAGAGTTCAATGTCTGAAGTTGAGAAAAGGCCAGCTGGACAGACGTTTTTTTTTAGCTGACTTGTTTGGGCAACCTGCTAGGGTCTTCCCTCTTCAGCCAGAACCACTGGCTATTCTGCTCTGTCACCCCTACTGTTCTTGATAATGGAGGATAATAACTATGCTACTCAGTCACTTGTTTGCTTGTATTAATCACAGCAGTAATCAGAGATTGGAAGACGCACGTACACAAACATGCCATGCATATGTGTAAGTATGTGTGTGCATATGTGACATGTGTGCATTTTTGCATATTTGATGAAACCTCATACCTTTTTAAATTCTATAAAAGAACATATGCTCTGCCATTGTCATATTCTGACTTTCTCTAAGACTACTTAAGTGCTTATTAGGTTTTTTCTTCTTTTTCGTCTTTCAAGGTTTGTGATGCAATATAAATTCTGGTTATTACACTTAGGATAAATTGGAGAGATAAGTGCAGGTTTTTATTTGCTTTTTGATATTAATTCCCCTTCCCCCAGATGGCTTAATAGTTCCCTCCTTGCTTTTCATATTGCAGTATTATCTATATATGAGTCAGCATAGAAAATCAATAATAGCAATATGCATGCACACACATAATTCATGTATATAACATACAGGTTAACTGGGTCAGTAAACCTTGAGTAAATAAATAAATACATGCTTTGTCTATATTCATGTTGTCTTGTGTAAAGAGGAGGTAACTGACAACCACACTTGAAATATTTCTACCCATCTGCACATATTGTGTTAGTAAAGACAAATCAGATTTTTCAAAATCAGTGGTGCATGTTCAAGGAATACCAAAGGTGGAAGCCTTTTTTAATGATGCACAACATGCTTTATATTTCTGTATTAAGATTTTGGAGATACATAGAAAAATACTGTATTGTTTATATTAACCCTACATTTAGAGTCTTAGGAACATATTTTATGTACTTCATGATATTTTTTGTCTATAACTTTGAGAAGAGTCATTAACATACCAACTTTGTTTTGGATAATTCGGCCAAAGAATAATCTTATCAATATTACCAATAGAGACTCTTTCCCTGTGGATATTACAATTTGTAATTGAAGTAGCTGCAACACAAATATTCTTCCATCTAAGTTCATTATGGTTCTCATGTTCAACTGGCATTTTTTTGAATAAAAGTAAGGTGAGCTTGCGCATTTAAGTTTTATTCTTGATTAGTACTTACATTTCTCATCATCATAAAATCTACATACTTATAATTTATTGGTGCCAGTGTTTGTCACGCTATAGAAATATCTTTTTTGGCATGCATACTCGATGGACCTAGGGTAAAGTTCTTGCTCACTCTGATGATCTGATTTCCATCTATCTAAAAGTCTGATTCTGTATATGATATCTCAGTAGTCAAACTAGTACATTGTAGTCGGAAGTTGAATTAAGGTACTCCTAAAATGCACTAACTTGAAGAATGCAAAAAAAAGTTTTTTTTTCAACTGAATAATGATAGTGAGTTTTGCATTTGTGCAAATCATAATAAAGATCTGATTTCCATCTATCTGATTCCATTTATCTGTATCTAACCCTTAATTAGGCAAAATGGAGTATTGCAGTCAGAGCTATTGAATTAAGGTAACCTTTTTGGGAAAAAGTCCCATTGTGACCTTCTGCCAACCAGCCGGAAATCCCACCTGTAACTTGGGTCGCTGACATTTCTAACTCATTTCTCCGTTAGGTAAGGACTTGTCTCCATTGAACAGTGAAAGCCCCTTAAAGTTGAATTCCACACTGTTCTCACTTATACCACAAGAAGTTGATGTATGCCCCTTGAAGTTTTCTCTCTCTCCAATGGTGTTCCCTGTCTATCATCTGGATTTCATCTCTGGGAGGGAAGTGTTCATCTTTCTCTTTCTGTTCATTTTTGTTTGCAACCATTACTTGACTGCCAAAAAAGTCTCCCTCTTTACATATAGATAGTAGACTTGAGGGAGGCTGTAGAATAGATTGGTTGTAATGTTGGATGAAGTTTGATTCCCCGCCCTGCAACTCTTTGAATGTTAATGTCACTTCTCAAAATTTTAGACAATATCTGGCTAGATAAATTGAAGAATATTTTTACTAATACTGATTGGAGATTAATGCTGAATTGTTTTTAATCACAGTACATCAATCTTGTTTGACTTGTTCATCAGGTTCATGACTTATTTTTTCTCCTTAAATTTTCTTTTCTTTCTATGTCTTCACCTCCTTCTTTGCTTTTATCAATGAATCCCCTCCCACTTTTACTCCTTCATTTCAGCTTATCTTTGTCTACAGTAATCTTAAATGTAAGATAGTTATACTTTTGAAATATACTGGTTTATGTCTCTTGTTAGTAAGACTAGGGGAGTACCCATTTCAAAGGTGCATGTTTGGAAGAGGCTGGACTTCATGGTGTGTGAACTTGAGCAGCCTGCCATAATTGTTTTGTTGAATAATTTTCTGACTGTCATATGAAAATACGATTTCAAATGATTAATATACTTCTTTTAGTACTGCCAATTAAGATATTCTTTATCTAAGTTTAGATCTATAGTTTCAGATAAAGGATCTATAATCTGTTGTTTCTTTATTTTCAGTAGATTTCTTGATCAACCAAAACTTCAGACTCAACACTATAATGCCTTGTGTTCTGACTAATATATATGGTGAAAATCTACTTATACAATGACCGGTGATGTTTTGGTACAATGTTGTGAAATTCCTTACCACAAATTTCACTAAAGAGAATTGAACTTCTATTTCAAATCACTAAAGACCATGAAAGCAATGGTTTGCATGTATTTGCCATAAGAAGAAAACAAGCAATAAATACCTATACAATTTCTGTGATCTTCAGTTGAAGTTTTCAAGTGACAGTATTCAATTCTTAGGGCTGCCCACACATTGCTTGGCCGGTTGCAGAGAGTTCAAATTGAGTACATTGCTTACTCAGTCATTGTTTGAGAGCTTTTTTGCTCATTTTACACTTGATTACTTAGGAAAATGAAAAGTGTAAATTTCTATGGACTGGACACACCTTTGATACAAAATAATCCCAGAAGCCAATTTTTGGGATTGTCAAGTTATTGAACTGGTTGCCATATCAGAAATGACATATCTTTTTAGTTACAGTTAACTAACTAGTAATTCTGTGGGAGGCCTACATTTTTAGAATTTTCAAAAAATAACTTTCTAAAAACATGTCTGAGGGTTTCTCATAGTTCTGAGAAAGTTTCATGGGGATATGTAGTACAGTTCCTGAGTTACAGTGACATGGATAGACAGAAATTTGGTGAATCATAGGAGAATGTGTAAATCAATATGCTGATTGGTTGTACAATTGACATTTCTATTTAAAGTAAACCCTTACTCTAACGAACTAATTGAGGGCCAAAAGTTTGTAATACCCAATGGTTGCCCCTCATTCTGTAAATAAGGAGTAAGTTTGATTTACTTGACGTATTCAATTATCATTCATTAATAAATGAGGAAATTTAGAGTCTTTGTGTTTGCCACATTTATCGAAATTCGTTTAATAAATAAGAAAGTTTATAGTTCCTGTGTTTGCTGCATTTGTTGAACCTAGTTTGGTCAACCTGAAGTCACTTCGATTGGATTCATGAGTTTGTTAAAGCCATAATTTATTATATTGAGGTTTTGTTATAGCAAGCATTTAAAAGTTGAAGCAAAATAAAAAGCCAGGCATGCACTATGATTAGTTTAAGAACAATATTTATTAATGTTATACATTGAATAATTGTAGTATTACCATATTTCTTCAGATCTTGGTGTAGGACTTCTTGTATACACAAAGAAATACAGTTTATGTGCCCCTGTAAAGTTTGACTCTAAATTATTTGAGATTTTGTTCAGTTCATACTGGTAAATATTAAGTTGGATTTTTTTTTTTTTATGCAATAAATCTTTGTTCTTTAAGTCTCTTGTACAAGTGCATGAGAATTTAATGGAGAAGTGTTTTCTGATAATTTTGTTCAGTATTACTTTGTATATCTGCTGTACATTAATTTTGCACATCGATTCAAGTAAAGTATCAATACATAGTTGGAACATTCTTTCTCTGTAACAGTATGAAGATTAAGAGATTGCTTTGAATTGATCAGCCCATTCTAGACTCTGCAGAATTTTCACTGAATTCAATTCTTTCATTCACCATATGTATGTAGCCTTTTACTAATTAAAAATCGCTTTAGATGTACTGTTTTCTTGTCAGATTTCCAATTGAATCAGTTCAGTTGCATTGTAAACAGTCTTCTACTATTGGAGTGGCTTTCATGTCTTATTTAATGTATTCCCTATTTCTTAAAGACCACATAGGATTGAGTGTAAAGTTCTTGATCAAATCACTATGGCTCGAACAAACAGCCAAGTGGGTGACAGATTCTTCTCTTGAGTGTCTGAGTATGTGTATGTCCCTAGGTGCTCCTGGTCACATTTTTTGGGCTACAACCATGAAAATTTGCATTAGTGCACCATTAGGCACCATCTAGAAATGTTTCTTGATTCTTTCAAAAAAGTACATTTTTGGATATCTATGGTCATTTCGAGACCAACAACTCCTTACAACAGAGAATATTCAATTGAAAACATTGTATTAAAAAAGGCTGCTAGGTCCCAATTGTAAACGTCTACAGCATAGAATATTGGTTGTAAGGTTTGAGGTGTGAAAATCAGTATGTGTTTAACTATAAAGTCTCTGTGGCTGGATGGTTAGATGCAGCCAGATATATGGTGGACCTTCTCTGGCTCGAGGGTGTGAGTTTGATTCTCAGCATGGGTTTGCTCCTTATTTTCTGAATGTAGTGTTTGATTGCTGCATTACGGCCCAATCGAAAATTGTGATAA
The DNA here is from genome assembly GCA_963457665.1 of Thysanoteuthis rhombus. NCBI lineage: Eukaryota > Metazoa > Mollusca > Cephalopoda > Oegopsida > Thysanoteuthidae > Thysanoteuthis > Thysanoteuthis major. The sequence continues at coordinate 41,989,635 of OY735219.1, read as the reverse complement.
AAAAGCAACTGGTAGTTAGGATGAAAGTGAAAATTAGTCAGAATCAATGATATTGCAATTCTTCATCCAAGAATAAGTAGTTGTTAACTCAGTGGTTCAAATTACTCTATGAAATTAGTGGACATTGCATGAGTCTGACATATATCTAATTGGTGGTCAGAATATGTAGCATCAGCTTGAAATATGTCAGAATGTTATGAACTCTATCATGAGCAATATCTAGTTCACCAGCTGTGCACCAAATGGTTCGTCATCAATTATCTGTTACTATGTCTGGCACATGATAAATATTTTTACATGTGGCTCTAAGGTCTACATGACCTAAGTAATCTTTTATATTTTCTCTTTTACACTTGAAATTGATTATTCACCTTTTACATTTTAGAACTCAGCCTTATATCCCTTATTATTGACAGCATTTTCTTGTAATTCAGATCAAGGTAGCCCCACTAATGGTCTGACCAACCAGTCAAGTGGGCTACAGATTCTTCTCTTTGAGTGCCTATCTGTATTTCTTTGTGTCTCCAGACACTCCAGTCACATTTTGGGGGCTACGACCTTGACACCACTAGGCACCATCTAAAAACATTTTTTGTTTATTAAAAGTGATTTTTTTGGTCTCAAAGTGACTATAATGTCTAAATCTTGTTCTGGTATTTAAACTCAGTAAAATAAATCTTTTTTAATTATTAATTTTGGTATACTAGTGGGCCATAGTAATTCATTTATGTGAGGTATGAATATCTTATCTGTTATTTGATTTTTTGAATAGTATTTCTTTCACCTTTAAGTCATTCAAATCTAACCATATAGCTATTACTCAGAGTGATGATAAAAAGCCACTGAAATTAAGATCGGAGAAATACTAGTTAAAAAAACTAATACTGGACAATACTCCTCTTTTATTTCTCTGCATATTTAATCAACTTCATCCATTTTTTATTTCTTTTTGTCAAGAGATGACTTTATATTCCTGAACTAAAACAATAACTTCACACTTCTGGTTTTAGACGAAAAAGTGTAAAGTTTAAAATGGATGGTGAGAGAAGGGAAAAGAGGGACTGAGTGTATTTCTACATCATCAATCAACAAGACGAAGAAAGAGGAAAAGAAAATGGAAAGCTGTGGATGCTAGATTGAATTATCGGTTGTCACTTAACTGATTTTTGAATTAGAATTTTTTACTTTTTCAATTTTTTTTTTTCCTTTCTTCTCAGCCCTAAACATCCATAGTAGAAACTCAAAATTCTGCACATACACACTCCCCTCAGTGAGTAGGGAAAACTTTTTCTTTCCTTTTTTTTTTTTATTTTAATTTTTTTAAATTCAGCCTTGTGGCTGAAATAATTTAGAGTGGAATTTGACCATGAAGCAGCCAGTTTTTTTTTTTATTTACTTATTTTGATGGTGGCCATGATATTTGTAATTTTTTTTTATATTGATGTAACGATAGTTCATATTTAACTATTTTTATATTCTACTTGGCATATTTAGCATAGTGCTGCTGTGTATAAGGTCTCACACTAAACGAATGGCCTTTTGCCTTATAATCATTGTGAGGCAGGAATCTAATACGAGATGCATGAATTGTACATATCTTCTAAATTTACTAAGATGTTTCAGAATTCATCAAGTGGGTGTTTCAAATGCAAGTTGGGCACAGTGGGTTGATTAACTTGAAAGTTAGTTATTGATGTCCTGCTTTGTCATTGACAGAAGACAATGCTAACTTCCAGCTCTTGTGATATTTCCTCTTAGTGTTTCTTTGATGTTTCCTCTTGGATTCCAATGTCTTGTTGGTATATTATGAGTTGGCATTTTTATAAGTTCTAGATTTCTGAATTTTACAGTATGTCTTGCACATTAAAGGTTCATCTTGTTGTATACCTTCGATCTGACTTGTTTTTGAAAAGTGAATTATAAATCCTAAAAATATCCCCCCACCTCCAAAAAAAACCCCATTATGATGATGATCCTAATTGCTCACTTATATGCAATCTGTTTTGTGCTGTTTGTCTGAAAGCTGGAAAATTGCCAGTCTTATGCCTTTCCCCGAAGTCTTCAAAATAGTATAAGGAGTGGCGATAAGAGATAAAAGTATTGCACTGGCTTTATTTTCATGTTACTCACTAAACCATTTAACCAGTCTTGCCAGTTCAAAAAAGTTTTTTGGCCTTAATCAACCTTGACAAAGTGACAAAAAACATCAACAACAGCATTTTTATGGCTATATTCATTTGCTTAAAATGGCTCATATTTAGCTACATTGGCTAAAAATAACTAAAATAGCTGAAAAATAGCCTTAAATGGCTATGAATAGTGCTAAGTTTTGAACTTTTGTGCTGCCAAAACAAATGTGCTAAATTAGCAACACTACCTCAAACATGGGTTTTGATGATTCCAAAAGCTGTTTCAAATTAGACAATATGGGGTAACCTTGCTTGAATGTTCATATGAGGATGAATGTTATATCGGTTAAAAAGCTGTTAACTGTGTGTGTAGCTACAGCCTCTATCCACTTATCTTATTCAGTTAGCCAGCCAGCTTACGTAAGAGCCAATCCCTGGGCATATTTAGTCAGTTCCTTTTAATAAAAAAAAAAAAAAAAAAATTGCCTCACCTTTGTCTTTCTTCACTCATTTTTTAGCTGATCTCATCTTACTCTCAACATTTTTCACGTCACTTTGTCAGGAATTCAAACTTACCAGTACTACCCCTAACCACTCCCAGGAACGCTGTTCTGTTTTATTTTTTTCTGAAAATTGTTCAAGAACAATAAGAACTAAATGTTTAAAAATTTGAAATGCTTGTGAAGAATGACCTTTTTATTGTCTTGAATAAAGTGACCTTTGTATAATCACTCAAAGGTGCGTGCCAAATTATTATGCAAATATTTTCTCCTTAAATCTGTTATGGTGAAAGAATTGAAATAATTTTTCACATGAATATTTGTGTAGAAGTATTATGCTATGCCAGAAAATATCTAATTCAAGTATACAGATAGTCAAAAGTACAAGGTGTATATATATATATATATATATATATATAATGTGTGTGTGTGTGTGTATAATTTTTAAAAATTTTTTCATTTATTGAAATTCCTCAGTTTTTATTGTGTCAAATTATTAAGCATAGGTTGAAAAACACAGTAAGACACTAATTACATATTGATTAAATCAGTAAATGACACACAATGAAAATGAAGTTTGAACAAGCTATAAAAACTTGTATACATGAAATACTGATGAATTAACAAACAATTTTGAAAACAAAAAGTCTGATACTATTCATCAACTTTGGTGGGCAAGAATCTTCCATCACAGATATCAGTCGATCATCGATTAAAAACATTTGAAAGTTATCTTCTCAACCTGACCTCATTTTCTGATTAAATTTTTAATTTTTTCAACTGTAAAAACTTCCACACTTTTCACAATAGCTTGCCAGGAATCTGTTTGGTTACAAACTGAAGTCCATTCTCATACACCTTCCTCTTGAAGATGCTCCAGAGATTTTCAATCTTGAAAAAATGGTAGCCACTCCATCAATTTACCATTTCAGGAACCCATTTTATTTAGATTGTTGACTATTGCCTGCTCACTGTGTGAAGGGGCGTTGTCTTGTGTGAAGATAAATATTGTACATAGGCCAAGAGACTTGTTCATAAACTAAGACTAAAAATTGTCTTTCAAAATTGCTTGGGAAGGCATTTTTTTTCCCATCTGGTACATGCTGCCTTTTCCAAGCTGTGTGATGATAGAATTCTTCTCAGCCTGTGATAAATCATTTTCACAATCCATAATTGAATAATTTTGCACTGGTTATCTAATAATTGGCACTCTTAAAATGTAAAGCTATAACAAAAAGGGCTTCAGTTTGTTTGCTAGTGCATGTAATGTCTTCATTTTTGCCACGTTCACACAGGTTGGTGTTGCCAATATTTGTGCTAGATTATTTTTCTCCATCTTTCATAAAACTGAATTTATTATAATATAACACATTTGCATAATCATTTGGCATGCACTATAAATCTATATTTATGATAAGCGATATGTTTGCAAACTTGTGTCTGTCACTCTATAAAGATTGTGTTGAAAGGGGTGCGGGGGTTAAGATAAGTTCTGAGAATGGAATGGTTTTACAACAAACGTGATGGGGGTGATAAGGGAGCAGGATAAGTGTATGCAAAAGGGCAATTGGTGAAACAAATATATTTGCCAAGGGGAAATGGCTCAATTCAGCCGTTGAGAAGTGAAGTAAAATGAGGTTGAATTGAATTTGTTTTAGAGTGTCTGAGTGGAAGATTTTGTTTTCTTCCATGAATTTTTTCAGTTTTTTAAATTTATCTCTTTTTTTTTTTTAGACACTGCATCTCTTAAGCTTTCCATCCTTTACACTGTTAGCTAAGCAATGAGTATCTTACTAGTGATTTAGAAATGCGATGAATTGGAGTTGTACAGTGGATATATTCTTGAATAGGTTTCTTCTTGCTGATTGTGATAGTTAGTACAGACTAAGAAAACACGATTCTTACAGTGGATGTCATTTTTGGTAGTCCATATAATGTCTCACAGCAATGCTTATAAATTGTTATCACTTTTACATAAAAGAACCGTTGCACAATTTGTTCCAACCACTTATTGCCCTTTTCCATTATTATGAAATGCTGCATATTTATTTCTCATTTTCTTTATAAATTCATTATTAAAATAAGGTTGTTTCAGTGATTGAATCATAAGCCAAAGGAATGATGTTCTTAATATTGACTTGGAATTTGTTCCAATACCAATTTCATATGGCCTCTAAATGACCCTGTAATTGGTTGAATGCTAAAATTTCTTTGTAGACTTATAGAACCCAGACCTCCTGCTGTATAGGTTCATTGTGCTTGCCAGATTCTTGATATTCATCAGTTGTTCCTAACTTTTCAAGGATCCTTTCTATCTAAATGAACATGGACTCTGAGTTTTTTGAAGGTCTGCTTCCTCAACAAGCTCACAGACTTCAGGCTTTTGAATGGTTTGCTTACTTCACTAACTCATCAAATCCTAGTGATACCTATCTAGACCCTTGATTGGAAACTTCTGGCCTGCATTGATGTATTGATTTTTAAATGTTTCCCCAGGCTGTTTGGGGATCCAAATCACTTTTTCTGACTATTAGTGAAATAGCTGTTTTGGGGGTTACTGGAGATTATCTTTCTTTTTTTTTCATTTTTTTTATTTTTTTATTTTTCATTTTTTTAGTTTAGAATTTTAACTCACTTTGTATTAAGATGATCAAAAGTTTATTATCGAACTGACTGCTGCAAGGTCAAACTTAACACCTACCACTTTTATTCTGATGATTACTGCAACTGTGGTATTGTATAAATGAATTTGTAGTTATAGATGACTTGTCAGATTAGTCCAGTTGGTAAAAGAGCTGCCTTCCGATCACATGGCTGTGATTTCAAATCATGGTAAGGAAATGTTGATTTTGTATTTGATAAATGAACAGTAAAGAGTTTACTCTTAAATTTTGGTGAGGATTGTTCTTGTTATGAAGGTTGAATAAAGTGGACTCTAATTTGGACTAGAGTTTGATAAATGTTCAAAATGATTATTTTAGCAGCACTTTATATGTCAAATTTTTTGAAAATGATGTAATTTTTTCAATTTTTTGAAACAATTGGTTTGAAGCTATTTTAAGTTACAATGCAACTTAATTGGAAATCATTCTATTATCTATAAAATTTTGCTTCTGGGATGTGGGGGATAAAGTAAATTAGCAAAGAGATCTACAAATTGATGATTCCAATTATCATATCTTTACATGGAAGGGATGGGCAATAAATACTATCATTTGATTAGAAGTATTAGTCATCAGTTATTTTTTGCCAAAAAATATGCTTGAAACCCATTTGAAAATAAGGGTAAAATTTATAAAGACAGCAAAATCATGATATATTTGTAAGGATTTTTACTTTGAAGGTGACCCAAGTGCACATGACTTTTTTTGTATTAGAGATGTTGCCTGACAACTAGTTGACATAGCAACTTGGGTGATTTAAAATGGCAGCTAATGGCCTACGATTTCCTGTTACTATTGAACAGTTTTTCTCTCTTGATAGTAGTTTGGACATGGCATTGAAATGACCTACTTTTTATAGAACACTTAGACAAGAACCACAGGTTCAATGGTGTTAGTAGGAAGATGAGAATGCTACACCCAAGGTGTGGACCAAGTTTCATATCATTCCAACATGGTATGGCTGAGGAAATTGATGTCCAACATATGAGGGACTGACTGATTGAAAAGTGCTGTATAGAGATGCATTGGATGCATCAAAAAAAGAATTTTGGGAAAATTGATATTTGATATTACTAATTGTAATAGTAGTAGCGAAAGGTAGAGAGAGAGGAATATGATAGATTATTTGATAGAATTGCTGAAGAACAATAAGAACTAAATGTTTAAATCAACCTTGACAAAGTGACAAAAAACATCAACAACAGCATTTTTATGGCTATATTCATTTGCTTAAAATGGCTCATATTTAGCTACATTGGCTAAAAATAACTAAAATAGCTGAAAAATAGCCTTAAATGGCTATAAATAGTGCTAAGTTTTGAACTTTTGTGCTGCCAAAACAAATGTGCTAAATTAGCAACACTACCTCAAACATGGGTTTTGATGATTCCAAAAGCTGTTTCAAATTAGACAATATGGGGTAACCTTGCTTGAATGTTCATATGAGGATGAATGTTATATCGGTTAAAAAGCTGTTAACTGTGTGTGTAGCTACAGCCTCTACCCACTTATCTTATTCAGTTAGCCAGCCAGCTTACGTAAGAGCCAATCCCTGGGCATATTTAGTCAGTTCCTTTTAATAAAAAAATAAAAAAAAAATTGCCTCACCTTTGTCTTTCTTCACTCATTTTTTAGCTGATCTCATCTTACTCTCAACATTTTTCACGTCACTTTGTCAGGAATTCAAACTTACCAGTACTACCCCTAACCACTCCCAGGAACGCTGTTCTGTTTTATTTTTTTCTGAAAATTGTTCAAGAACAATAAGAACTAAATGTTTAAAAATTTGAAATGCTTGTGAAGAATGACCTTTTTATTGTCTTGAATAAAGTGACCTTTGTATAATCACTCAAAGGTGCGTGCCAAATTATTATGCAAATATTTTCTCCTTAGATCTGTTATGGTGAAAGAATTGAAATAATTCTTCACATGAATATTTGCGTAGAAGTGTTATGCTATGCCAGAAAATATTCAATTCAAGTATACAGATAGTCAAGAGTACAAGGTGTGTGTATATATATATATATATATATATATATATATATATATATATATATATATATCAATCCAACATGTTAGGGTGGAGAAGATTGATAGTTTACATTACTAGTTGTGGTAGTTGCAGCAGGAGAAAGAAAGGTGATCCATCCTCATCTTCCAAGTAGTTGTTGTAGAGGAGGAAGATGAGGAAAGTTCACCTGAAGGTCTAGACAGTTTCATATCAATCCATGAAATTGCTGAAAAAAATAGGTATTGAACATAGCTTGAAGAGGAAGAGGGGCATAAGGAAGATGAGGATGGTTCACCAGAAGTTCTGGACAGTTTCATATCAATCCAACATGATTTGACTGAGGAAATTATTGACATATTAAGGACCCACCAACAGTAAAGTGCCTTATAGAGATGCGTTGGATGCACCTAGAAAAAAGCTTTGTATTTTTTAAAGATTTTTCAACTACCTGTTTTTAATAATTGTTAGTAATGAGTTTATGGTAACTTTAGAATAGGCATTAAAAATTAAAGAGAGGATTTTTTGGTCATGTTTTTCATTGATTTTAAGACAGTACATTGAAATTCAAATTAAAATTTCATTTAAAATTCTCATACGCACAAGACAATTTAATAAATAACTACACTACATTAAATCTAAGAAACATAAACTATATCAATAATGTGTAAAAAAAAATAAACATTCTCTACATCAACTAAAACAATCGTATCAAAGAATTTCAGAATTGAGGAGCAACTCTCAAGATAGGTTGACTAATCCTAAGAGAGAGTGAGTGTCCCCCTTATTTAAAGCAGCTAATCTAAAAGAATTCAATAAAATGAAATGAGATTTAAAAAAAAAAAACTCAGGAAAGATTGAAGACCTTATTGAAAAATCATTAGTATTGTTCAATAATGTATGCTTTCTGTTTTGATCTAAGTAAAGCAAATGTATCTGCAATCTGCATGTGAATTGGTGGAAAATTTTCAAGTGGTGGACCATAATATCTAATTGAGTGGAGTGACAGTTTTAAAAATATCACCCCTTGACACCTGTCGAGTTACATGATTATGAATTGAAATGTTAGGGACAAAGAAGGAATGAAAACAAAGAGGAGATAAATTGTTTTTGGCTTTCAAAATATCTCCAGTTTGTATGAACTTTGTATAACCGACTCCAAAGTTAAATCTTTGACCTGGTTGATGAGATATTACTTTAGTGCCATAAAGAATTATAAACACTATATTTGTTGGGAAGATTTGATCTAGTCTCAAGATATAAAGAGTATTTTGCTGATCTTCATAAATCATTGGTTTTCAACTGTCATTGATATAAAAGCTTTTTTTTTTTTTTTTTCCAACTTTTCTGGCTTGTTAGCTCATTTTGTGGAGTGGATTGCCTGTAGTAATCCATTCTCTGTCTATTATTGCGGCATGCCAGTAACAAAGCCAACATAAAGATGATATAGCAGAGTGAAAAGAGTTGGATTTGTACCTTTTCCAAAGGCTTTAGTGTAGAAGTAATGTAAGCTTTTTCAACCAGAATTTAATTCTGGTGTATTGATTGTTTCTTGTGGTGATATGTTATATCCTGCCCACCCTTTCTATAAACATAATACAGTGCTGGGCAGATTCATTGCTGTTCTGACAGTTTTCTCCAGACAATAGCTATGGTCATGGTGTTTTTGGGAACTAATTTGGTAACACTCATCACCCACCCTCTAACACATGATGTAACATGATGTTGTGAAGTTTTTCAAAGACAACCATCTATTGTTGTGTTAACATATTTTATGCACCATATGTATGCAATCAGGGATGCAGCAGGCTTGTAAATGAAGCGAAGCAAATGTCATCAGTGGATATAAGTTTCAAAGTTATTATTTTTGTACCTTGAAACATGGCTATCAAAAAACATTGCAGTTCTCGACATTGACATTTTGATCAGCCTTCAGCAAAGGAAGAAAAAAAGATGCTACTCCCAGAGAGAGAGAGAGAGTGATCATTTAACCCTCTTCTACTTTGTTGGCCCCCATTGGAGAACCTGTCTCTCTCTGCCTGACAAGAGCTGTAATGACCCCTAACTTATAGTTGAGGATTTTCTTTTTTATCTCTTTCACTCTTTCACTATATTATCCTATATCTTCCTCTATATCATACCAGAAGGTAAATAAGTGATCCACCCTTTCTGTATCTATTTCCTTTCTACTTTCCTTCTGTTTCTCATGCTATATAACTTAATGTCCGTTTTTTTCATTTCTTGTTAAAATTCTCATATTCTTCACTTTTCTTCTAGACCCTTTTCAGTTTTTTTCTTCTCAAAATCTCAATAGCTTTTTAATTAAGTGGCTTGCTATGCCTAAGAGACACCAGGGACCAAAAATTGCCATCCTTATCTTTCCATTGGTCTAAGAATCCTGTAAATTGATCACCACTATTGTCAAATAATCTACCTGAGATGTTTCTATCATTCGTTAGCGTATTAAAAGGATTATACTGACACTTGTGCATGTGTGTATATACACACACACATATATATATATATATATATATATATATATATATATATATATATATATATATATATATATATATATATATAATGTGTGTGTGTGCTCATGCATCATATCTTAAAAAAAAAAAGAAAGTATTATTTAAAGATGAAATATCGAACTTGGTTTCCAATAGCCGCATATTATTATGCTATAACATGTATAGAATAACATTGGCTAATGTTTGCTTGATTGTACTGATAGACTCAACTGGTGATGCTGATAAATACCAATTGTAAAGTAGGAGTCTTTTAGCTTTGCATTGACATTGTGATTGAATAAATTCCTGATCCATTTCCACAACAATAAAACACTTTTGGAACCCTGCAACAAAAATGCTACTAACTGTGAATATGAAATGAGTTCAAAATTATAATTTCAGAAAATCGACTGACTCAAATATAAGCCAAGTCCATTATTTTGACATAACTTTGTCATGAGAAATATTCCCTTATAAATACACTGTTTATGGCCCTTGGTCAGGTGTCATTGAAACCTGAAATACTTTCATCTTCAACATATTCATCGTGGTTTTCAAGTTGTAAAATTGAAATCCTGGTCAGTGATGATGAATTTTCCTGAAAAAGTGATTTGAAATAGATATTATACAATATGCATAATATGCTACCTACATAGCATTTCAAGGTAATGGATTTAGTTAACATAATGCACATTATCACTTGTTAATATGCATTGTGTTAATTGATGCTGTATTCATATAGGCAAAAGTATCGGCCATTTCCAGTCAAACTTTGGGGTCATTTTTTAGTGAACAAAACCTTTTCTTATATTAAAAAATATACATTAGCTCCCCAGCTACATTAAGTTCATCACCTATGCTATGACATCAGCTTAGCCATTTTTCACCATATCTCTCTTGCTCTACCTGATCTCATAATTTAGTTCATCATATCAAATTTGGCCTTAGCATTTTTCTGATAAATTTTTAGTTGTTATTTATGACAAGAAAAATGATTAATAGGTTTTAAAACTATTTCATAATTGTTTCTGTAGAGTTCATACTTGGAAAGAAATAATCATAGTGCTATGTCCAATATGTGTAGTGAAAGCTTTTTCTAAGTAAACGTGTTATCATCTGTCAAACCAGGAGAGAAATGATGTGAAAATGAGATACTTGCCATCATAATCAATGATTTAAGAAGCAAAGCGTCAAAATATCAAGTCATATGGAAAAAAAAGAAAAAAAATGAAAAAAAATTTTTTATCAATCATAAATATTGTTAGAATAAATTTTATGACATCATTGGAGTCTTCCACTGGAAAACATCTATGATAGGGTAAAAAAATAAATAAACACCTCGAAACCTGTTGGAATAAGGGCCCCAAAATATCAGAAAAGCCTTTTTCCAAAAGTTTCAAAAGGTATATTTTTTAAAAGGGTCTAGTGGAATATTGATACAAATTTTCAAGTCTGTAGACAAAATGGTAAGGCTAGGAGCACTGGAACAAGCAACCAAACAAATAAACACTTGCACATGAAGGATGGAATCCTTTGCCATCTTTGACTATGGTTATCCAAATGTTGATAGTTGTGAATTTAAATACAGAAGTGATTGTAAGTACCATATGAAAAATTAGGCTCAAGATGATAGTCATTATTGCTTTAGAAATAAGAAAAATAAATTAGCCAGCTCTTTTTCATTCAATGCCAGGTTGGCAACTTTTTTGTCACTGCGGACCAGATTGCATATTTTTTAGTGGTGTACTGGCCAGATGAATGCCATGAAAAAACTCGGAATACGGGAATTATTTATTTAAATACATCTATCTATATATAGCTCCAAATCAATGAATATCGCATGCTACAAACTCATTTATGCTTAGACAAGAATACCAATTAGTAATCAAAGAAGTCGATTCAGTTGCAATTTGTATTAGTCAAGGCATCTTTTGAATTTGTTAGACATGAAGAATTTTTAAAACCTAAAAAGCATAATATAACATTTGCTCTCAAGCTAGTCAAAATCCCTTCACAGCCTCAATCTGGCCTGCATGCTGTTGATTGTATATCTCTTTTTTGAACAATAAACATTTTATCGACAATATAGCCAAATCTAATAATGTAAAAAAAGTATCCTTGAAAAATTAATTCACAATTTTGTTAATTGGAGACAGTGTTCCCGTTAAATAATTTTTTTGGTGATTAGAAATCAACTGGATTTTAGTTTCATGTTCATTCAGTTTGCCAAGCAGTTTTACTGATAGTTTTCAAGGGATATGAGCATCTTTTCTTTTTTTTTTCCTCTTAGTATGCCTGCATTGCTTTCACAAACCCATGACTGACATTTTACTGATAACATAATTTTTTTTTCTTGATATAAAAAAAAAAGAAAATCCCTATTCAGGGAACTTGCTCAGCATTTGGGTATTTTGAAGAAAAAGTTTAATCACCTTGTTACGCACTCTGTTTTATGTACTTGAATAATCAGAATTAAAATGAGCATTCTAAAGATTGTAAGCTAATATTCACTGAACCTATTAGCCAGTGTTCAACAAGTCTGAAGTGTATCAAGTTATTTTGATATAGTAATTAAAGATATGAGAAAACAGCAAGATTACCAGCTGTTGACAATGTTAAAATAGCATGAATTCTTGTTGGCCACTTTCATCAGATTTTTCTTATTGCTTCTTTCTAAGAAAAGACAGTCTGGTCCATTTATATCATTACTTACTAAGCTTTAAAAGCCAGGTAGATAGAAATGGAGGTAAGATAGTTTTATTCTAATCTTGCTAATGGAAGCCCCCTCCTCCTCCTCCTCCGAAAAACAGTATTTGAAATCCTTGCTTATTATCTAGTCTTGAACACTGACCTCTGGCATCAGGTAGGAATAGGTAACTATCTCGGCTAAAAGCAGAGTTTGTTGTCAATATATCAGTGCAAAAAAAAAAATTGCTGTGAATCTAATATGATGTATTGATGTTCTTTGGAATCATGCTTAGTAGTTCACAAAAGGACTTTCTCCTCTCCTCTATATCTATTCATACTATAGGGATGTTTTTGTTAACTCTGCACTACTGCCCTTTAGAAAGGCATGAATCCATCTTTTTAACCCCCTCCCTCAGCTATGGGTAAAATAGCAGGGTAGATTAGGCTCTCTAGCCATGGGAAAGCAACCTGTCTGAGGGGACAACCTTAATTCCAAACCAGAGAGTGGAACCTTGTTGGACGGTTAGAAGTCCAATTTGATGTCCTTTTAGCAGCTCCTGCAGTCAAACTGATTCTGTTTTCATCTGGAATTCATCGGCGAGGCCAAGGGGGGTATTTTAATGACTGGGTATCCCAGAATATCCATATGCTTTGACCTGGCATGTATCCCAGAAGGGACTCTCCAGTATCATTCCATTGTACGCAGAGACAGAATAAAGACCATTCAATACAGCAAATAATGTCTAACTGATGTCAGAATACAATTCATTCAGATTATTGTGGTTCTATTAGAAAATGGCATTCATAATGAACCATTTTTTAATTTTTTCTTTCATTTTGTCCGTGTGTGTTCTAGAGAGACTATCAGATATAAGACTAATAACCCTTGTGCAGTCAGTCCACTCTTAACACCTACTTACTAGACTTGACCTTGGAAGGTTTGAGGAAAGAGTAAGTGGTTGGAGAAAGTATTGCCGACTTTGATACCAACTCTAGGTGTTATACCCCCTGCAATTCACTTGGTATCTTTGTGATACCAGTTGGCTCACCTAAAGGTTGCCTAATTACTATTATTCTGTTATTTGATTGATGTACAGTTTTACCTGTTTTACATGTCTGTCCTGTTCTTGCTTCCCCACCTGTTTTCATTGACTTTCTTTATCATTTTCATTCTTAGGTCTGAAATTTAAATGTCCTTTTCAGTCACAGATTCTCCTCTTTAATGACTATCCCTTCAGGTATTTATACAATTTAGAATTTTGCAAGGACAAGACTTTAACTGAGTGGTTTACAGTGTCTTCCATAAATGAGTATCCCCCTGTTGTTTAAAAAAAAGACAAAAAAAATTCATTTTCTTCCAAACCAAACATTGCAGAATTTATTATTTCAAGTGGAACATTACACAATCAAAGTGGATATCATTAGGTACTAGTTCACCTGTGGTGACAAAAATGACAGCATATATGAAATATATGGACACACATTGCATTTTATAAATGTGGATAAGAGATCTGCGTTGCAGTGAACTTGGAGAATAGTGTTCAGTTGACCAAACAAATTTTTTTTTTTTTTTGTATTGTTCTTCAAATTCAGCATTTTTATTACATCTTTAGAACATGGATGAAATTTTATTTTGCTACATCAGTTACATATCTGATATTTGGGGATTATTTATGACCAAATTGTACAACCATGAAACTGTTGTCAAAAATATTTTTTGTTGAGGTGTACTTATTTTTGGATGGCAACATATATTTTTCATCTGTAATTTTTGATCTGAAGAAAATAAGTTTTACTACGAAAATTGAAATGATAGAATGTTTCAAGTGAATCATAAGATATTCCAAAGATATGGCTTTTTTTTTTTTTTTTTTTTTTTTAAACTTTTCAGACTTTGCAGACTATTTCCCTGCTTTGGTGGATAAGCAACCTTCAGATAAGATAAGACTCCAATTTCAGTCTAAATTTCATGGTTTCAGTTCATATCTGTAGTATAAGATGACCTCTAAACAACCAAAGCATTTCTGAAGTTGAGGTCAGGGAGCACCGAACCACCAATATGGTGATATACCTAAATATACTTGAAATTTATTTAAAATAAGCGCTTAACACTAGTTGTCGTGTGGGTAGGGTGAGAACTGGGTTACTCGACTTCTGAACTGTCTTCGCCAGTAAACGGATATTTTCTTGCAATTATAACCTAAGTTGAACGTCCAAGGAAGATATTCAATCACAAGTTTTATGAGCTTTAAAAAGTGTTTTTAGGTCGCAAGTAATGGATTTTAGTGCAAAATAATTGTTTACCCTAAAGCAGTTTGTGTGCTGGTTTTTTTTCATTTTTCTAAATTCTTATTTTTAAATTTAAAAAGAAATTTTTTAAATTTTTCATTTTTTTTAATTAAAAAAATTCTTTCAATGACTGGAGACTCCAGCAAGTTACACTGACTCATGATTACGAGAGATTTTATCAGATTTTGAGGCTAGTGTTTTTGTAATAGCAATCCAGTTGCAAAGGATCTTAGAATAAACCGTTCTGTAATGGGGGTTGGAGGTTTGGAGACCAACAATGACCAACTAAAAAGTAATGTTCAACATAGCTGGCACTAGAACATTCATCCCTCTTCGGTGCTTGGTCACCATCTCCAGGTGCGGGGCTGACCAACATTACCTGTAATATTAATACTATACCTGTGTATATTTGTCTGTTATATGTTTAATATACTGGTCGCTTCAAAATTTGTTATTGGGTACATCCAGGTGTAGATAATGGAACCAATCATAGTATTTTGAATAGAATTTCAAGGTTATTTTTTTGCATATAGTCTATAGGCAGACCCCATTTTTGTTTTTTGGATGGTGGGGGTATGTTTTAAGTGACATCTCATCTGCCAATAAAAACAGTATTCTTGATATATTTGCATTTTTTTTTTAAATTTTAAAATGGATTGAATCAGCCTCTTTGTTAAATTTCAGTGTTTTACAAGCTGTTTGTATTGCCTTTAAAATTTTGTTCCACTATTTGTTTTGAAAATCACCAAAGTGATTTGAGTATTTTTGAGATTGGTTAATTTTTTCAAGAATAACATTTCAACTTGACATTGGTATCTGAAGGAAGTTAGCCTACTGATTAACCATGAAGTAGACCTTAACAGGTTCTAAGCCTATGAACTATATGTAATATATATCTGTAGTGTTAAAGTTGATATCTAAATTCAAACAACTTTTTCAGATTAGGTAATCTACCCTCATTGAAACATTGACATAGCGCAGTCTCCCCATTACACAGTCTCCAAAGTAGAGCTGAGGGAGTGACTGATTGTCGCATAAATGAAATTTTCTTTAAAATAGGCTCTTTGGTTTTTATGTTGGTAAAGTCGGGAATTAAGGGGAAGCTACTTCCACTTGATGGATTGCAAAATGTTTTTTTTCCAAAAAATTGTTTTAATGATCATTTCCCATTTCTGTTATGAAGATAAGGCATTACATAATAGAAAGCAATATTCATTTTGGAAGATGTGCACTCAAGCTACTTGATGTGAGTACTTTTTTGGCTTAACGCATTAGATAATGTACAGTAGTTAATCACTCCCTAAGGGGCAAAAGTTGAGCTCTGGAGGGAAAAGATAGATTTCAAAAAATAACCAATCGGAAAAAAAATTGGGAAACCCAAGAGTAATTAATCTTGTAAAATTTATGATACCCTGGTTATATAAGTATTTGAGAAAAACATGTTTTCTTACCTAATAGCAGTATTTCCCTCTTTACCCTGGTTTGACTTAGTAACAGCAATCAAATCCTTCTCTCTTGCCAAAAAGCTCAACATTATCCTTTAGTAGATTTGCTATTACTGATTTAAAGGTTCTGAATTTCAACTTCAAGATGTGTATCCAATCAGAAAAGTCATTTTATGAAATATCTGATTAGCTGATTGCCTTAGTGATAGAATATCTTTGGACTATGGAGAATAAGGTCACATTGAGATTTAAAATTTCGAACGGTATGTTGCCAATAACCTCTAAGCGTGTTGCAAAATTGAGTATTTTGTATATCTTTTAAAATATACTTTTCCTGAGTTAGTCGAACTACTGGGATGACATTACATATCAGGCTGGCTTGGCTCAAAAACTCAAGTGATATGAAAAAAATTTCATTTTTAAAAAGTGTATCACCAATACAAAAAGTTTGGAAAGCTCTGGTCTAAAAGATTTTTTTTTTTCTTTGCAAAATTAAAACTACTTTACTTTTTCTTTTCTTTTTCTATTTTTATTAAATGAAATAAAATATTATAAATCGAATCACCGTAGCCCCACAAATGGCTCGCCTGACTAACCAGACAAGTGATCTACAGATTCTCCTCTCTTTGTTTGTTTGCCTGTGTGTGTCTCTCCAGGCATTTCTGGTCTCATTTTGGGGGCGATGATCTTGAAAATTTACATGAATACACCCTTAGGCACTATCTAGAAATGTTTTTGTTTTTTTTTTTTTTTCTCCCTCAAAATAGTGCTTTTTTTGGGTCTCTACAGTCATTTTGGACCAACAATGCCTGAATCTTGTACTGCTATATTATCAATTTTATTTTGCTTTTGTTAAATTCATTTATAGATACTTATATTGCAAGTTTTGATTCCCCACCTGAGGCTTATTCTTCATACCCCGATCAAACACTGCTGCAGGGCAATAGGTCTGAGCCAAAGTTGCAATAAAATGTGACTAATAAAATTGAGATGAAAGGTAAAATGTAGTCAAAAATCAAAAAATAACAATTTTTTTCCTTAGACAAAGATGAACTTGGGCTTAGAGGACAGTCTCAGACTTATTGGAATCGGTTACAGATTAGGACAAACTAAATGTGTGAGAGCAAAATGATCAGATAGCAGTCAAGAAGAAGAGTAGTCACTTGGCTCTATTACAGTGTTGAGAACAATATTAAGCTTTAATTTCTCTTCTCTTATGCCAAAGTATTTTAGCTAAAGCAGTTAAGACAAACTGTATTTGCTTTGATTTATTGTTTGACAGTAAGTAGGTGACACACGTGTTCTCTTGATCATAGCCAGAAAAGTAATGACTATTACATCTGGGTAAAAAGAACACACAAAAAACAGAACCTAAAGCATTCTTCTTTTGCTATAAGAAAAAATTGGTATTAAATACAATAATATTCAAAACTTTTTAGGATATGTTGTGTGATGTTTGGAACTTGGAACATGTTTTCTGATTTCAAAAAAAAATTTGGTTACATTTAGGACATAGTGTCAAAGTTTTCATGAATCACTGTAAATCGTTTTTTCTTGGCCACAGATCAAGAATTCCTGACCAGAAATAATTCGCATAGTAACTCTTTCAATTTCAGTTGCTCACTTTGAGGACCAGAGATAAATATTTGGCAAGAATCTCACACCAAAAGTACTCTTTCAAATGTATCTCTATATCGGAGCCCGGAGCAATAAATATAAACATAAGATCTCTTTAGTGTGAGGTGGAACCTTTTTTTGCTTACATAGACGAGTGAAGAAAACAAATTTTTGTGCTGGATTGTACATACATCTTTAAAATAATTGCTATTTTGGCGAAACTATCCACCTTTTCAGAAATTTGATAAATTGCTAAAAACTCCTGTGTATATTATATATTAAGCAGTTTTGTATCCAAAATTCTTATGAGGTTTATGAGTACGAACTTATAACTTCTAGTCCTATGTTATAATCTCCAAGATGATTTTTCAAATTGATAAGCCTATCAACCTTGTATAATTTGAGGCCACTTTTTTTGAAATAAGTATATTGTATACTTTCTGTTGATTTCACAAAACTGTGTGGAAAAAGGAGTAGTTTGTTTGGCTTTGAAATGAACTAACAAGCTCATCATTTGGAATAGTATTTTGATTTTCATTTTCTCTAATTTTCTCTTATAAAACATATTGTAATGATCAAGGTTCTTTGAAAGTAAAATTTTGGTTTCAAGAAAATAGCATAAAGTTTGACGTACAAAAAAAATATTTTTGAGTACTCACAGGATTTCTGAGCAGATTAAGGTGGTGTTTGACTGAGAAAAGTTATTGATTCTGCCATAATTGATGGCTCAGTCACCAGAAAAAAATGAAATTAGGTTTCAAAATTCAAAATATTTACTGCATGCTTAACTCTGTTCATTGATTTATTTGTACATTTACAATTTGGGAATGGCAATTTTTTTTTTCCCTACCAAGTGGTACAAAATTTATTGGTTTTGGAGAGTTTATGGGTCAGCAAAGATTATTTGCAAATTTAGTGTATTTGCTGCCCCCTGGTGCTCCTAACCCCACACAAATGACAAAGGATATCTATATTTTTTTTGTTTCTATTTATATCCATGTCCTCTGATCCCAGTTCTTAGACTTTGTAAGTGTTGCAGTACTAATTGCTTATACATTCTTGGTAGTTGGCAGGATAAAAATGATGGTTCACTTCGTGGTATTTGTGCTAAAATTATTTGCCAATATTTCCTCCTCTACCTGAGATTCTTTTGATCTGGAGGCAGAAACTATTTTTATTTTATTTATTTATTTATTTTTTTATTCATTACCAAATCCTTCTCCTTTCTTTTCCTCTTTCATTATTTGTCTCTCTACCCCACCATTTTTTCTTCTTCATTTCCTCTCTATGCTATTTTTCCAACCATCACTGTGGGTGTCTGCAAGGGGGTGCACAAACAGGGTATTTGACCCCCCTCCCCGAATCAAGCTGTCTCATCAAGGGTGGGGATGTTTGAAAGTTGGAACCTTGGAACCTTGTAGTCAATGAAGACTAGTGCTGTACAATTATTTTTTTGTAATATCAACCTAATGTTCCAGTATAAAAAGACTTATTTGTTGGTTACTGGGTTGCCACTTCGATATATTTAACAACCCCCTGGAAATATATCTGTTAGTCACTTTTCTCAGGGGGTGGGGACATTCTCAAAAATGGCCCAATCCAAATAAGTTCTGTGTTTGGACCCAAATTTTGGAACTGTATTCTACTGAGACTACCTTAATGATAAAATTTGTGAGCTTCAAGGCTTCTCTGGGAGAATTCCTTGAGCAGATCCCAGACTACCCACCTACATCTGGATACACATCTGTGAACAACAGTAGCATACTAGAGTATTCAGTATGTGGTCAATATTGGTGTAGATGACGTTGAAGATCCCACCTTCACCATATCAAAGTTATTGATGTTTTTCTATTTTTGCACTCTGAGGCGGAGATGTGGCAGAACTTAAGGGGTGCAATATATCTGAAAAATCTTTAATAATCCAAAAAGATATAAAACAAAATAATGTAAAAAAATCTTAATATATATAAAAAAAAACATTGCTGGGGGATGCAGTTGGACGTTGGTCTTGAAGCTGGTACTCATCGAATACCAGAAAAAGTTATTTGACCTAAATATCTGATACTATGATTCAAATTTTTATGTGTATATTTTCAGTAAAAAGGTAGTTCGGATCATATGAGCTAATCAGTTTTCAAAAGATACTAATAAATCTTTACATATTTGGTTTAAGTCTTAACTGATATCTTAAAATATATGAAAATGAGTATACCTTTTAAAATATACTTTTCCTGTAGTTGAACTGCTGGAATGACATTACATATCTGGTAGGCTGGCTGGCTGTTTTTTTTTTTGTTTTGTTTTTTTTTTATTAAGTCTCAATAACCAATGCTAATTAGAGAAATAGGAAAAAGAACAGACTATCTTCAATGCATGCAACATTGTATATAATTTGTCAACATTCATATCTGTAATGAAAATATCAATAATGTCTTAGAAATATTTCTTTCTAATTGATTTTTCAAGTTAATCCCTCTTAAAATGTTTGAAACTAGAATCATTGAATCAAAAATAATCGGTAAAATATCTGAAATGCAATAATTCATTGGCAAAGAAAAGGTTATAAATACATGTATATACATGAAGTGTATACATTAGTTATGAACACTTTCTCTGCTTTTTTTCTTTCCTTTCCTTTCTTGAATTCTATTTTTTATTTCTCAAGAATTGAATAGAAGAAGAAAAAAAAAAAAAAAGAATAATACGACAGTGTGACATAAAAAAAGTTTTTTTTCTTTCTCTGTTAAGAACACTGTTAATCTTTCTTTAACCAGGGTCACTTAATTCCTTACAAATGCTGTTTGATTATTCAAATGTGGTATTGATGTGAAATTTCTATTGTTCTTAGAACTGTTGATTTACATTGCTGTTAAAATAAGGATTTCAAGAAATTTGTGTCTTTCTCAGTAGGGGCGTTTACATATTATGTTTGATAGTTAAAAAGATACAGGATTTGCACGATTAAAAAATTTTTTTTTCTATTTAGTTTATTCAGTACTACCATTTATTTTAACTTTGAATGACTCAAGCCTTTGGTTCTTGATTTCCCTTCTGTAATTTTAAACTGACCTCCAAACAGTTATGCTGACTTGATGGCAAAAATGTTTATGTTAGAATCAAAACCATTTGGTTCAGTCCTCTCGCTGATCTTATAAAATATTTCCCGCATTATACCAGTCCATTCGTTTTCTTGGAAAACCAGCAGTAACCGAGGATATGTGTCGTGAATGAAAATAATGTAACAAAATGTAATTTATTTTCGAACAGATATTATTATGCATTTTTCTGCTTGTTTTATTTCAGGGCATTCCCATATGGCTATTGTTAGGCGAGTCAACAATGAAGGGGATGGAGATCCTTACTATGAAACTCTTGGAGTTATCACAATGGAAGATGTCATCGAAGAACTCATTCAGTCAGAAATTATCGATGAAACAGATACTGTTTGTAAGTAATATTTACCTTGATTCCCTCTTTTTTTTTTCTTGTTTCTTTTTTATTGAAAGACCCTCTTGTCAAGTTCTTTTGAGAGTATTTAGACCCAGGCTATTGGTACTGGGGTGTGGCTTGGCTATCGAGATTAGAATTAAATGCTCTTCTCTTTTCCTTGGGATTGTGTTGGAAACGTATGTATCCTGCTTTGTTCTTATATACATATACACAAGAAAGTATCAGAGACTCTTTGATAACTGCATTGATGTTGTATGACTTAATTAAATCTCTAAGTACTAATGTGGTTGTTTCTGAGAAATCTTCCCTTTGTAAACAAGAAAACAAAAAAAAAAACAAGTATTTCATTAACTTTAATTTCATGCAGATGGATTGGGTTTGACCTTTTTTCAAAACGCTATTTTTTTGTTGAAATCTGAATTTGATAATGAGAGGATTTATTTAAAATATGTATTTTTTTTTCAATTGGAATTGTAGCCTATAACAAAGCAAGCAAAAGAAATTTTTCTTGTCAGTAGAGATAAGAGGAATATGTCTTACAAAAAAAATACTGAGATGTTGATTCTCTTTGGCAATGTTACAATATAGATTTAATCCAAACATAGGTTAGTTAAAGTCAATGTTGGAATGTAAGCTTGTACAAGTTTTCTATTTCTTGTATTTTTGAAAAAAAAGGTATAATATTTTATGCTTCCTCCTATCTGAATGACTGGAATATTTCTTGATTTTCTGCTGGTGTTATATAAAAAAAAATACTTCAATTCACCAGAAAACCACCTGTAAGTTTCTACATGGGGGGCCCTTTCCCTAACTGCCATTAATGATCTTATACCTGTTTTCTTTTTGGAATTCTGCTGTAAATATGTCTATTTGACTACTTGGGTTTTCTAGAAAATTTGATAAGTTTTATCTCAAAGGAATCCAATCCTATATTATTGGGGAACGATTTCAAAACAAACAAAACTGGGAGAGTTGGAAAAATTAGTTTCCATTCTGGTCCCTTTTGAACTGAGAACTTATTCAATTTCAAATATTTATTTTTAGTGAAAGATATTTGTATCTTTCATGTTTCACCTTTGCCAATGAAGTTGGAGAGATGTATGTACTATCCCATTTCCTTCCATCCTTCTGTCTGTACACATGATATCTCCAAAGTTCTCGGAGTTTTGATGAAACTTTACGGAAAAGTGAGCCTTGGAGTAAGGAAGTGATTAAATTTGGAGGCGGATCCAGGAATTCATTTTCGATCAAGAGATATTTTCCATTTTATTTTTTAAAAATGTATTCACTCGTGTCTGTCTATGATATCTCCTGAAGTTCTCGATGAATTTCAATGAAATTGTGGAAGGATGGGCCATGGACGAAAGAAGAAACTGATCCTGGAATCATTTTCCTGATTGATTTAGTGTATGGTCTTGGCTGAGTCATGCGCTCTCTGAATGTTTTTCATTTCACTGAGCTAATTGAAAGTACTGGGTTTCCAATAATATACACATACTTATTAGATTCTGTATTTTCGAAAATTTGCAATATGAATATCTAAATTCATTTTCCAATATACCAAAGTTATTGATACTGTAGGTCAGGGGTTCTTAACCTTTTTGGCATCACCACCCACTTTCATATGGAATTTTGTCCCATTGCCCATTTGTAAATATTCAAAAGGATACCAAAATATTTTTCATTCTCATAAAACAATGAAAATGATTGAACAGTTTTCAGTAATTCTTTACTGAAAGTAACATCATATGTTCGGCATACACGTACCATTTTTAGATATCATCAATGCGATCAGTGTCTGGTCAGACGTAGCTAGTGCAGACACATTGGGTTTACATAATGTGTGATATCACTGTGCTGCTTAGTGAATTATTAATAGAAAATGTTGCTGTTGACTCATTTTTTTTGTCAGTTACAGACTTTAATATTCAAAATCCAATACGCTCTGCCATAATTTGAAGAAGCCCATAATTTTCTGCACAGTTGCTCACCGCCTACCCAGAGTTGATTACCAAGGTTGAGAAACCCTGCTGTTGGTGGATAAAATGTTATTTGCATCAACTTTTATGCAAATTTAATTATTTATCCTGGGACTATTGAACTAATCTCTGAAAATGAAAGGGGCTTAAAGAGTTATATTTTCTTAGCTGATGATTTGTCTGTTTTTTAAAATCAATCGAATCAGGTATTGTGCTACACACACACACACAATGAATGTCTATATTATTAGGAACTGTCAACATAGGTTTGTTCAGTTTTCAGGCTATGTATGTACAGGCTGCACCAATGGATCTGGAGGGCTGACAATTCGAACATTTACTCCTTATGTCTAGAAAAAATGATTGGAAAATTTTCCCCTAGAAATAGATTTTTAGTAGAGGGTTCAGTTTGCAATGTAAGTCTATGCTAAATTGGTCTCTAGTTTGTGCCCAGCTGCATTCACGTCTTTTTTTTTTTTTTTTAATTCAGACTTTTTTTTTTTTTTGTGATCCAACAAAAGGAAATAGAAGAAATAACTTATTCATTGATCACCCCTTTTTCCAATCTTTTGATTGTTCACATTCATGGCATACTGACAATAAGAAACCATCATGTGACCAATATTTTTTGAATGATTAACCAGACCTGTTTATTCTGCTTAATTGTATTTATTACTTAGAAATTTGGAGAATGGCTTAGTCCAAGCATCTGTCTTTATATACATATTTATGTTAGTCAGTTCAAGTGTCCTGTTGTGTCAAATCCTAAAAGTTATCATGAATTGGTCTGGGTGAAATGGATTATCAGAGCTAAAAAAAAAAACGCAATTGAAGGGTTTCAAAGTGTGACACTCAGTTTTACTATACATACAGAAATCCTGGTCATTTTAAACTAAAAGAGTAAGTGTGTAAACGCTTTTTAAAAATGCCAGATTAGTCTAATTTGGCTATCTTTTCTTTTTTTTTTTTTTAATCCTTTTTTTTTAAATAAAATATTAAACTGATTTTGTAATGAAATAAGTTTTTTTTCTCTAGAATTTTTTTTAATACTGCACAATATCAAGTGTTTTTCTTACCCAACATTTTGTCTTGAGACTTGATGTGTGATATAAAAGTTACTTTACTTGCCTGTTATTGGGCAGTGATCACTAGAAAAAGAATTGAAGTTGGCTGATAATTTTCAGATGAGCATTAAGTAGATGATGTTAATGTCCAAGTACATGAATAAAAAAAAAAAAAAAAGTATTTTACAAGTTGAAGATTATCATCTGTACATGTCTATTTCAGTATACCAACTGCATGACTTGAGAGCATAGAATAAAATTATCTCAAAGGGTTTTAGGTCAAATATGGGCAACCATGGGCCATATTTGGCTGTGATAACATTTTTTGTGGCTCACAGCCAATATGGGTATTTATTTAAAATCTTGTGTAATTTTTCTCAAAGTCAATTTTATAATTTATATAGTAAAATAATGTTTGGGCTTAGCTAATCAATAATATAATAATTGTAATTCATATATTTATGTATGCTTTCTGTTGTATAATTAGCATTCTTCAAGTGAATGCGTGGCCTGATTAAAGATGAAAATGTCTTATGTGATCTGCTAGATAAAAAAAGTCGTCCATGAATGGTTTAGATATTTTTGCTTGTTGGATCTCAGATTTTATAAATAGATATGGAATACAAGATGGGTTTTTTTCTTCACAATGCTATAGAACTAGTATCAATAAGGTAATGCTTGTGAGCAATATCTCACAGAAGAGAAAGACATGATTCATTCTGAAATCAAGGTTTATGAACTCTTTAATCATAGCTAGCGATTCAACAGAATCGCACTTGTTGGTTTTGAGTTTTGAAACTTTAAAAATTCGAGGATCCCTTCTTTAAAGTAAATATTCTGGTGAAACCCAATTTTTAGCATTTAGTTTTTAGCCTAATCATGTACTAATAAAAGCAATTTTTGAGCTGTATCATTTATTCAGAATGGATTATATTTATTCAAATTAAAATATGATTCAGTTTTGTGTACAATAATAATTGCTTTTGATTGCTGTGCAATGGATGATGCCGTTTCTCTGCTACAAAGTTCAGTATGTCAGTTCCAGAGAGAATGCTGCAACAGATCCGTGAGCATTATTTGATGGACCAAGTAAGGGTCCAATGACTCCAGTTGTGAAACCACAGGTTTAGAGGAAAGATTCAAAGTTTTTAAACAAAACTTATGACGAATCTTCACTCTATACCAAAAGGTTGGTATTAAGCCTCTGCCTCCAGACTCTCTCAAATTCTTAATTCAATGCTATTTCACTGCCTGTTTTTGGTAAATCAGTGATGAAACTCTGATTATCTTACCTTGTAGCCCAAACAAGGACCCATGCACTAAACATAGGCCAAAAACTCTGTAGGTTAAAGAAACTGGTTTCACTCAGGAACAGGAATCTACATCTACTGCATGTGAGAAGATGAAAAGCAGTTATAAATTGTTAACAGATGTAGCTCAAAATGTACATCGGAAAGGTGTGTATTATGAAGAAGAAATTAATGTCTGATAAAAAAATATTATTGAAAATCAATTCCTTTTATTTTCTGTGATTCAGGGAGTGATTCAATCCTCACTTGTTTTGTCAGCTTATCTTCCCCCTTCCACTGTGTGTATACGTATCTTCTCCCCCTCCGCTGTGTGTATGTGTACCTCTCTTCCCCCCCTCCGCTGTATGTGTACCTCTCTTTCGCCCCCCTCCGCTGTGTGTATGTGTACCTCTCTTTCGCCCCCCTCCGCTGTGTGTATGTGTACCTCTCTTTCGCCCCCCCTCCGCTGTGTGTATGTGTACCTCTCTTTCGCCCCCCCTCCGCTGTGTGTATGTGTACCTCTCTTTCGCCCTCCCTCCGCTGTGTGTATGTGTACCTCTCTTTCGCCCCCCTCCGCTGTGTGTATGTGTACCTCTCTTTCGCCCCCCTCCGCTGTGTGTATGTGTACCTCTATTTCGCCCCCCTCCGCTGTGTGTATGTGTACCTCTCTTTCGTCCCCCCTCCGCTGTATGTATGTGTACCTGTCTTTCAAACCCCCCCCCCCCGCTGTATGTATGTGTACCTCTCTTTCCCCACCTGTAACCATATAACAGATCTTGAAGCATTCTTTCAACTGACAGTATGTCTTTTCCTTATATCCATCTTTTTGCCACTAGTCTCTTTATCCATACGCCTCCTTATTCATCTAGAATATATCCATTTACTTCAGTCTGCTTGTGTCTATCCTTTTTTTCCGTTTTCTTTTTTCTAGGTCAATCTTCTATTAGCTAACGTAATCCTGCTTTAAGCCATCTTTACTGACATCACTACATTTTTCATTTGAGTCTTATTGAATCACTCAATATAGATGTCTGTGGCATTTTCTCTTTCCATAAAGACTTGTTTGAAATTAGACTTTTCAAAATTTTGAATTTGTAAACACCTTTACCAACATATTAATCTTACATCGACTTCTCATACACACTCACTCACATTTTACAAGTGAATATTGAATAGGTATACATAGAAGGTTTTGGGTTTAAATCCCAGTATTGGTGTAGTGTCGAAAACTCTTCATTACATTAGGTATAATTCCCCTGTGCATTCAGCAACTAATTGAATACACTTTGAACTATATGATGTATCCCTTTGGTGGATTTGCATCCTGCCAAAGGGGTGGTTAATAATCAAATGATCAGGCTTGAGACTTGCAAGGGTCACCAAGCTGATGCATGCTACAGAAACCACGATTTTGTCACTGGCTGTCATAATTTAATTAAGAGAGGGACGCTTTACTTTCTACTCGTACAAAAAGGTAGCTAAGTGAAAATCTTGTTAATATATTTAGCTTGCGTTGACATCTTACACAGACATTCAATATTCACTTGTTAAATGCATATGTAAATAAAAAGTGGCCAGTAGAAAATCTTTATAATCATAAGTATCTTGTGGGTAGCTTAAAGTTTTTAGTATCCTTTTTTTTTTTTTTTCATTTTATTTCATCAATCTCCAATGGAACATCTATCTTTAAAACTTTTTCCGTTCTATGTCATTTGTATCAACCATTCAGGGAATCACCTCTTTGGGACACAAGAGTCAAAGAATTTGATTTTCTTTTTGAATCACAATTTGCTGTTGGCAGAATATAGTGTTTTGTTTGGCAACTAAAACTGTAGAATTATGATTTCCAAAGTAATCCTTCTGAATTATTTGCAGAAAGATTGTCTAAAACTTTAAGAGTCATTAACATACATAGTATTATGGAAATTGTGGTTAAACTGCTGATTTAAAAATGTAACATGAAATCAACTAGAAAAAATGAAAAAAATTCTTTGCTTTATTAGATAATTAGTGGAAATTTCATCCAAATCTGGTAACTAGTTATTTTTGAATTTAAAAAAGAAATGTGTGTTGAAGTCATTTTGCATTAAAGAATTTGCAAAAACTGAAACAGTAGATGGTTTGTTTTATTTACATTTCCATGAAATTTTAGCCAAGGTATTTTAAATATCTTTGATTTTACAAAGTGTATACGCAATTCTTACTCAGATTTTTCTCCAACCTTTGTTCTTACTTATGAGATAAAGATTCTGACGATAATTTTAAAACCCTATGAAATTTCAATTTCGTCATTAGCTGCTATTCTTCCTGTTACTTGACTTGCATACAATGCAAGGTAAAAGTAATGCAAATTTGAGTCTTGCTTTTATTTCTGGTTGTTTGTTTACTGACTGTTGGAATAGTTGGAATAAGTAAAATTGATGACAAATACTAGTCAAAAATTACCTGACAAGACTTTATCTAATGAAAAAAGTACTTTTCGAATTCAGTGTAAAAGTCTTTTTAGATTTCTATTTTTCTTCATGTAAATAAACCCTAATCAAGGGCACAGATAATACATTCCACTTATGCATGTAAATATCTAGTCATTAAAATATACTAATTTCTTTTAAATAAAAAAGGCTTTATATTTTTTTTTTTGGTTCTTGATTGTGAGAAGAATATTACAATCTGTAAGCTTGTTTATTATCCTATACTCTTGGGTTCTCAATTGTCAGGGTTGTCAGAATAAGCGGGGGTGGGGGTAGGTTGGAAAAACCTGAATGGAGTGAAGGAAGCTATCACCAGATACACAATCTAGTAAGATCTGAACAAAACAGTCAAGATCTTTAGTGAAGATAGGGTGAGCAGAAGAATAAAAAGAATGTACAGTATTGAAGGGGACAAGAAAATTCTTTTCAGTTCAATTTTTTCTTTGAAAACAAAAGAATTTTGGTGGTACATTGAAAAAAAATGTTCATTCTTCACTTAATGGGCTATATATTTCAACCCTACCTCTCAATATTTTCTATTTTCATCTGCTTATTCATATGATAAAAAGTCATATAAGGATTGAACACTCAAGTGACACACATTCCAAGTGCTGGTAAGGATTGTTCTGCTGGTGACATCTGCCATCTTGTGAATCTTATTTTTTTCTTGTCTATTCTATTGGCCATTGCATTGTGGTGATTGAAACTGGCCTACTTTTGTTATGAGGCACCAGAAACACTCATGATTACTGCTTCCAAGAACATTCTACTTGTAGGGTTGGGTAGGGTAGGATAGGTAGAAGGATGAAGACCTGAACTTCAGTGGTCCAATCTCAAGTGCCATAACTAGAGAAGGAAGCAGTGGTGGATGATTGATGATTAATGAATCTCAATCGATGTACTCTTACATCTTCCTTCCTTCTCAGTGAAATGAAATTCAATACAATAAGCTGCCTCATTGGATTATTGAAAGTTGCAATTTAATCTCATTATATACTTTTTCCATTACAAACTCGTTCTTGATATTCTCTTTTGAGTAGTCACCTTTTTTTCGTCAGTTTTCAGCATGGAATATATCTGGGACTGGACCTGATAATCCACTTCTTGTCTGAACTGAGTCACCGACCTTTTTATGTCTAGACCAAGTTCAACAGTGATTTACCAGTCTATTCTAAGCCAGGCAACACTGGTTAACCTTGCTGTTGTTTTTTCTTATGATTTTCTCTCTTCACACTCCTTGTACAAATGGGTGTGAAAAAAATGTCATCAATTCAATCTTCACAAATCATGTCTACTTCTCTCTAAGCCTCTCTTTACGCCCACACAGTTGATATTCCTGTTGTTTTCTTGAATCTCTCTTTTCGATGGAGATCACATTCTTCCATTTTAAATGTTGTGGTGCCAAATGAGAGAAGGAATGGGGAAACAGTAGGTGTTTCTTGAGTTGCTATTTTCCTCTTGGACATTGTCCAAGTATTTCTGTTGTTCACAGCAACAAAGTAACCACCAGCCTTTTGTATCATGTATTTTTAAAGAGGATAACAATTAAGTAGTCTCAGTCCCATCATGTATTCAAACACTCTGTTCCCTGTTTATAATCTAGGTTTTACTCAACTATTTGTCTAGTATGAAAGTGGTTAGCTAAAAAAGATTTGTCGATTATTTTTCTATAATTCTGGATTCTGGGAGTTTCTTTTTTTTTCAGTACTAAACCACTGAGATGCAGTTAACCAATTTCTCATGAAAAAGCAGCTACTCAGATTGTCCCAGAAAATCATCAGCAAGTGTTTAAACTTCATTGTTGGAAAACAGAATCGCCTAAGATTTAGAAATTTTCTTTGCATCCATGATTGGTCTTGAAAATGCCAACTTCCCACCTTGTATAAATATTTCACCTGGCATTCCTGGTTCGTTTGTAATATATACCATCACTTTTCATGAATGTTTATTTTTAAAGAAACTGCTGCTAATTATAAATGTCTTGTGATGTATAATATTTACATACTTATTTTTAGTGCCCAAATATGCAGAGATGAGAGAGTAGGTCTCTAAAAACACAGTAATCAACTGTGAAATGAGCAAGATGCTGTTGAAATTTTATTGATATACATTAATCTGATCTGTCTTCTGATTTATTCTTTTCTTTCTACTTCAAGAATTCCAGTGTTTTCTACACATGACTTTTTTAGAAACCATCAACCAAAACTGTCAACATGGGTTTCTGTTTTTCTTTAGCTAGTGTGGTTGTATATGTTGCATGTACAGCCCACATCAATGGGGCTAGAGGGCTGAAAATTAAATCACTTACTCTTTATCATATAAAATTTTGTTCAGACTTTTATCTTCATCTTGGTTCATTTCTCAAACACAATGCTTTGTACAAAAGGCAGATCAAAACTTGACATAATGATAATCCAAAAAATTCAGACAGAAATTTACTCTTTTTCTAGAAAAAGTTTTTAGTGTGGGTTTGATTTCAAGATTTAAATTTATGCTAAATTGATCCCTTAATTTCTATGCAGTAGTGTTCATGCTTGTTTTTGTAAATTCAGGCGATGATCAGTTGAAAAATGTAACAAAAGGCAAGAAAATTAACTTCTTCATTGATCATCCATTTAAACAATTTTTCAATTGATCACCCGCAACATAACATGCTGCCAAAAGACATTGATCACATGTTGATTTTTTACTTGGTGACTAACCTGTTTGTTCTCTACTGGTTTAAAAGAAAATTTATTTTGTATTTACTTTTGACAAAATGTTCCTTCACAGCATAGCTTTGATTTATAATGCAAAACTATTCTTTCCTTGAGTTGAAATTGAGCTCAGAGGCATGAATCGGCTAGTCATTGTGTCGATCTTTCTTCATTTGCATCTTGGTCCTCTCAGTTTCACTCTTCTTTTGGCAGCTCCACAAAAAAAACCCATCCAGATGTGCCACATGACAGTTTAACCTTGTTTTTGCTCTTCCTTAATGCACCAATACTGATCATTGATGAGGGGGTTGAATTCAAACTTAGTGCCTTCTCATCCCTCTGGTCATGTGCTGACTGGCAAACTTGCGTATATTGGGAATAGAATAAGAAGCTAGCAAAATTCTTTGGACTATAGCACCCCCCCACTGATTTACAATCAATTCCCACGGGGAGGTTCGACACCCCAACCCTCTAGCCAATTTAGGTTGATGCCAATTAGACCAGCCTGTGTTACTTCAACAGACATGCACAGACAGAGCTTACATCCTTTAATATCTCAGGCTATGTTACATATCTTTTTGATCTCTCCCATTTTAGGGCAAACTTGTTAAAGGTTCTATTGGAAAAAATAGATGGAAAAAATCTGGTCATCCAAAGGTGATTTTTTTTTTTTTCTTTAAACACACCT
Source organism: Thysanoteuthis rhombus (assembly GCA_963457665.1). Taxonomy (NCBI): domain Eukaryota; kingdom Metazoa; phylum Mollusca; class Cephalopoda; order Oegopsida; family Thysanoteuthidae; genus Thysanoteuthis; species Thysanoteuthis major. The sequence continues at coordinate 41,958,146 of OY735219.1, read as the reverse complement.
GGTTATTTCTAGAATTTCCCATTGTCCCCTCATCACTGAAGTATTTACCTGTGGGTATGTTTATTTCTTATGATTGTTCATTCAAAGATCTCCCATCTAAATCGAAATGCAGATTGAATAAAATCTTACATGATATAAACATACTTATAGAATTTTCTGTGTTTATTTATTAAGCATAGCAATTCTGCTCTGTACACCAATAGGCACCATCTATAAACTTTTTTTTTTTTTTTTTTTCTTTTTGTCTTGAAAAAAAAGTGCTTTTTTGAGTCTCTGCGGTCATTTTGGACCAATAAGGCCCAAATCTTGGACTGGTATTTTTTAGATAATTTTCTGATAAGATAGATCTATCATTTTTTAAATAATTAGTTCTGGTACAAGTCTGGGCCACGGTGATCCATTTATGCAATGTGCAAATATTCCTTTCATGTTGGGAATAGGATAAAGATACATTCTTCTATTTTTCTCAGCTAATTTTTTAAAAGGTTCCTTTCATATCTCCTCTTTATTTTTAATTTTCACTGTTTTGATCTCTCATTGGAGATGACCTTTGGTCGAGTGACCTAAAGAACAAAACAAATGATGCTGTGGAACATTACCCTCTCCTGTGATGAATGCCTCTTCATAATCATTGCAGGTAAAGAAAGATCAGTTTACTTTAATTTTTGAGGCAAAAGAAAATTCTGCTTTGAGCTTGTGCCAGAAAACTAAGTTTATGAAGTCTTGAATATCTTTCAGAAGCCCAGATTTGAATGGTGCTAATACACCTCATGGAAAGGTATAGCCTTTTTTGGCGTAACTAAAATTTCAACTCAATCACTCCGGATATTTGAAGAATCTAGAATATGTGATGAAAAATATTAGGATTTAGTTTTTTTTTAAAAAACTTGCCTCATAATAATATGTACGTGCTCAACATTCATGGAGATGACGTTGATTCCACCATCAAAGCCAAGCCACAAGATGTGTTTAAAAAAAAAACATTCTTGATTGCAACAAGTATCTATCATTCAACCATCCTGAATCTGCATTGCTCTTTATAACATCATCTAAAATGAATGAAAAAATTGAATAAAGTAGTATGTTCGCCAAAAAGGAAAGCAAATATATACATCCTTAGTAGCACAGTAATACTAAGTATGTCATTGAAACATTTAATATCTAAAATGATTATTACATTTATATTTGATTGACTACTACTGCTTATTAAATGTTGTAAGATTCTCGTGCTGAAAAGTTTTTGCGCCAAAAGGTTCTCGCCCATCTCATGCTGAAAGGTTCTTCCTACTTGGTTTATAAGTGGATTGCATTTGATCTTGGTAAGTCTGGTTCATTCCAAATGGAAAATTGAATGTTACCATTGAGATTTACTTTGCACTAAAAATAGTTATTAATCATTTAAGATTTTTGGTTATCAAAGTTATAAATATCCACAATGGATTCGTGTGATTGCTTAACTGATTTGGTTTCCAGTTTTAATGATGAGCTGCTTTGGTGGAGGCTGTCAGGTTTTTAAATGATTCCAGGAAATGAAAAGTAATAATCAATGGAAGTTAATTCTATTTCCATCCTTTATTTAAAATTTTTTTTTCCCTTCTTTTCTTCTATTTCTGCTAGGTTTGATTGCATCCATGCATCTCTATAAGACACTTGGTAATTCTTTAGAATTGGTGCATTAAAATGTTGTTATATTGCAAGAGAGATAACCTGGATAGACACTATACATGATTAGCTGTGGTTGTGTTGCCATTATGAATGGCTGGAAGTGGCTATTTTCTTTCTTGTTGATCAATCACTTTACAATATTTCTTACTCCCAAAGCTTACAAATTATCAGATTTGAGAGATATATTGTTGGTCAACCCTAAGGTGGAATAAGCCAGAATCAAATAGCATTAAAATTGAAAATTTTCCTTTCAGTTGTTAACTGTATGATTGTACACTTTACTAATGAAGGAAAAGATATCACTACATCTCATTCAATTTGACCAGATCCATCACCAAGGTGTCTTGGCATAGATGGGAAAATGGAACAAAATCCTTTTTGCAAGATGTCAGTTATTAATCAGCAGAGAAAGCAGTTAGCAATTGAGATGGTCTACAGATGGTTTGAGTTCGAGAATCAATTTTTTTAGAAGAGTCCCCAGTTGTTAAACTATAAATATAGGTGCGGAAATCCTTAGCTAACAATTCTGATTTAATAACCAGCAATATCATCAAAAGTCCAAATAAAGCAAAGTATCATACTTGGTTGTCAAGCTTTTAGTCAAGCAAGCTTGACTTTCAAAAACACACAAATCCCACTAGTCCTAAAAAGAAATGATATCCTACTGATAGTCACCTGTAGAGCTGAAACATGGAACCTAACCAAAAGATCGATCCTCATCCTGAGAATCATGCAACGTGTACAAGAGAGAATCATGCTAAACCTCACATGGAGTGATCATAAGACAGTACAGTATATCAATAAAGAGACAAGAGTCCAAGAAATAGAAACAGTTAGAAACTGTCATACAGTAAAAAAAAAAGAGCCCCAAGAGGTATGAATTTTGTTGAAAGTGTTTTGACCACTTCAGATTGAGAAATCCTTGGGCTCGAAATTGAATGCTTGAATTCACTTCAATTCCCTGGTAAGTCTCAAATTAGATATTAAAATCATGTCATAAATCTTTAAAAATGTTCTTAGTCAGTCTTCTTGTCTTTGTAATTCTTCAATTTCCCAAGTACAAGTGAAACTTTTATAGCTGTTAAGATCAATTATTTCACTTTACAATGGGTATCAATGGGTTGCATATTAAAGATAAGGTACTTTCCTTTCCGGCTGTACGGAATGTACTTGAAACACAATGTTCTTTTAGTGAGCTGGTAATCTGTAAAATTGATATGCACTGACTGACCAGATTGACATTCATATTGTTTCTTTTGATCCGCTAAGCTGCCAAATCATAGTGATATTTTTTCCCCCCTCCAATTTTTTACTTGAAAAATGGAATGTAATTTTATTCCACTTATACGAGAAAGATATTTCTTTTCACTTTTATGTATGATCCATTTTCTAACACTGTTGATTGTAAATGATAAATAATTTAAAAATTTTTGTTATCTTCTAAACCAGGGTTTCACTGACTTTTTATGCTCACAGAACCCAAGACTGAGCGAAAAATTTGTGGCACCCAACAATCCGACGTGTTTCCTTTACAGACTAGACACGTTTTTTTTAAGCATGATTTAGTATCATGATTTAGTATCATGATTAAGTGTGAAATTTATAAAAATACATGACTATGGTTATTTATATTTATAAAGCTAGTCTTAATTCTATGTTAAGCATAACTTTCTTAATGAAAACCAACAAATATCTGGTATAATGGGTGCGCTTCGATGTATATATATAAATTTTCTTTCTTCCATCAATACCATGTATTTCATTTGAATCTGAATGTTTTATTTTTTGAAATCGACCATTGAATAAAAAATGTATGATCTGGAACAAAAAGGGTTCCACAGAACCCAGCTTGAAAAACCTTGTACTAGACAACATTATGTCCTGTTTGCTCACCTTTCAAGAGAAAATTAGTGCTATTTGATGAACAGAATGAAGCTGGATTTCTTTTTTTACTTATTTGCTAATGAAAAAAATAAGTGTGACCCCATGATTAGCATTTTATAGTTATCTCCTTCAATGAATTGGTTATAATGAAGACAATGCTAAGCATGAATGAAGACCCCACATTATTATTTAGTTGCAAATCTCCTGTTTTTTTTGTTTTTTTGTTTAAACATTCTTCAAGTTGGCATATTTTAGGGGTACATTAATTCAATACATGTAGCTCCAATGAACCATATTGGCTAAGAGGTTACAAACAGAATCAGAATTTTAGTATTATATAGATTTAACCTTCTCCAAAGCCCATTAGGATCCATCTCACTATTTATACCGATTATGAATCCATATGAGATTGAAAATGCTGTCTATAATTCAAAAAATCTTGGTGCATTGTTTGTACGCTGAGATAACTCAACGACTGGTTGATAACCCCCATATCTATTAATCAGCTCGCCAGGCATTGTAGTGTTGGGTTTGAAGTTGTTTGGACCAATAGTTCTTGAGAAATCTGAGTTTTTTCTGTTTATTTCTATCTAGAAGTATAGATTTAAATTTGAGTATAAAATATCTAAATTGATAACTTTAAAAGAAGTAACCGAATTGATTTGAAGCTGTAGTTTTGTGCTACGGACAGAAAATTATTTTTCATGAGAATTATGGCTGGCTGCTCCACAGATCATTAAGTCTGGGCCCTTCTAAACATTACTAGTAGGGCAATGCCTGTTCCAAAGGTGCATAACTCCAACAATTTATAATAAGATTTTGCCTTGTGTTTGACAAATTGATGTCAGTGGATTTTTTGTTTAAGGCAACTGTGGACTTGAGAAAAATGTAACTCCACCTGGTTAGGAAAAATGATCCTAATCTTTAAGTTAGTTTATACAGAAATAGATAGAATCACCTGAAAGTTACATGATGTTAATACCTCCACCCAAAACACACACACATACACACATACACACACACATACACACATACATACACACACACACACACACATACACACACACACACACATACACACACACACATACACACACATACACACATACACACACATACACACATACATACACACATACACACACATACACACATACATACACACATACACATGCACACACATACACATATACACACACATACACATATACACACACATACACATATACACACACATACACATATACACACACATACACATATACACACACATACACATATACACACATATATACACACACACACATATATACACACACCCACATATATACACACACCCACATATATACACACACCCACATATATACACACACCCACATATATACACACACCCACATACATACACACACCCACATACATACACACACCCACATGCATACACACACCCACATGCATACACACACCCACATGCATACACACACCCACATGCATACACACACCCACATGCATACACACACCCACATGCATACACACACCCACATGCATACACACACCCACATGCATACACACACACATATACACACACGCATATATACACATATATACACACGCGCATACACACACATATATACACACGCGCATACACACACATATATACACACGCGCATACACACACATATATACACACGCACATACATACACATATATACACACGCACATACACACACATATATACACACGCACATACACACACATATATACACACGCACATACACACACATATATACACACGCACATACACACACATATATACACACGCACATACACACACATATATACACACGCACATACACACACATATATACACACGCACATACACACATATATATATACACACACATATATACACACGCACATACACACATACACATATACACACGCACATATATACACACATATATACACACACACAAGCACATACATACACACACACACACACACACACACACACGCAAGAACACTTTGTTCAAAAACTGCCATGTTGTATACATTTTTTTTGACAGGATTTTCTACATTTGTTTCTGTAATAGAAGTATTTGTTTCGAATTGAGTTTCTAAGCTAATCTCCATTCAAACTTCCAAAATGAAAATAATCGTTGCATCAAAAATAAAACTAATATTGTCCAAAATGCAATATATAATTCATTGAGAAATGAAATATATGCATGGAGTGTATACATTACTTATAAACACTGTTTAGTCTTCTTTTTTCTTTATTTTTTTTTCTCTCTCTCTTACCTTCTATTCTTTCATCTCAGGAGTTGATCTAAAGAAAGAAAGGAGTATGATGTACAATAAAATAGAAATATTCCTCCTACTTGGCCTTCTCTCTTTATCATTTCTTCCTATCTTTGCCAATGCTATGAACCGTTTTAAAAAAGAAAAGAAAATTCATTCTTTCTTCAGCTCTCTCAATCCCTTACAATGTTGACCAATTTGAAAATTGGTCTTGACATTAAATTTTCCCCATTCTGAGAACTTTTGACTTAAATAGGAATAATTCTTGATATATGACCAAAGTAGACATTAAGAGTTAACCGTGCTTATTTTTCAATTAGACTTGGAATTTTGTTTAAGCAAGTGATTATTTTGAATGTCTTTCTTGTTTGCAGTAAAGAGCACTAAGTGTGGGTTCTGTATCAACCATCCAATTTGGGACATAGCCATACTGATCTCTTTTCTTAAACTCTGTGCATTTGACTGACACTGATCTGAATTGACCTGATTACACTTAATCTACTAAGATCCTCCTCCTCCTCCTCCTCCATTGGAGACATGGATTTGAAGCACCCAAACACCTTTTTTCTTTTCTGTTCTTTATAAAATGTTTGGGCTTTTATAGCCATTGATCCTTTACTGAATAAGTCTACTCTTGAGAATTATTGCCATAGACATTGTGTTGTCCAATTATTTGCTGAATAGTGACACGAAAGCCAAAATCAGATTTACTTTTATCAGAGAGGCTGACCTATTAAGCTCTTGTCTTTATATTTACTACAATTCATTGATTTATCTGCTCTAATGCACCTGGTTTTTCATTGTCATATTTTGACTGATCGTTAGGTGTCCCACTGCTTGTCTGTAAAAGCAAATTCACTGAGTATCTACTCTAATAATTACCAGAGTAAATTTCTTTGTTCGCTGGTCGTAACGCTGCACTCTTCCATTTGGGGTGGGGGATTTGTCAATGGTAAAAATACTTCCTGCCAACTGTTTCTAACTGTAGGAGAATTCACCATTTTTTTTCTAAAAGAAAGAAAACATCTCAATCCAGATATATCTAAATTTTTTCCATTGGGATTAATGAGTAGATCATGTTGAATTTAAAAAAAAGCAGGTTGCATCAGACCTTGTGTTGCAATGGTGAACAAGCTAATCTTACTGGTTGTTGTTAGTGGGTTCAATCCTCTTTGGATTTCCAAGTATAGAGGGTCTTATACCAATTCATGCCAAGTTAGTGTACTTATATAATGAAATGTGTGATTTTCTTAGTTTTCTATCAGTAACTCTTGACTCTTTTACTCATGGAAGATAATTTTGCTGATAAAACTTCTGACCTTACAAAACTATGAACTCTATAATTGAAACAAGTTTGCTATTATTTTTTCTTAGAAAATGGTTTAAAAAATCAATCATATCCATGAATTTTTTTTCATGATTATTTACTAGTAGTATTAATAAAAATAGCTTTCAACTTTATTTGTTACGTTTTGACCAGTAATAAGTCTTTAAAGGTTGTGTCAAAAAGAGTACAACTTTCTTTTGATGCATTATTTTTTTATACATACTGTGCAAAACAATTTTCAAGCCTTTTTGTGTGGGAGCGAATGGTGGATATTTTGCTGAACTTTTTTTGCTAGGTACAGTTTTTATCAATGCTGATTCTTGGTGCTTCTTCCACATACTAAAGGGTGTGCTATGATATCCCCTGAGCAATTTCAGATATTAATCCCTTCATACCCAAAGTGCAAAAAAAAAAAAGAAAAAAAAGTATTTGAGATTTCATGCAAAATACTCAAATCGAATGCATCAACTTTGCTTTCTGCAATGATTATTCATAGAGGTGGTTATGCACAATGTATTTGATTCCAAATTAATGAATATTAACCTTTTTATACTCTATACAAAGAGAGGAAACATTCATACATTAATATCAATTTAAAAATTCTTTTTCAAAAAATGGTTTGTTACTACAGTTAAAGGAAATTAGCTAATTCTTAATAATTTGCTACACTGTCTATATGTTTTAAAAAGAAAGCATCTTGAGTTCATAATGTAACAGGTGCATATTCACAAAATTGCACAAGGAAAATGACATTTAATTATGATATTTATGAGGTCATGTGGCATAGCTGAAAACAAAGTGACATGTGATAATTGGTCTGAACAAATTGTACTTTCCTTTTGTTGTTTTAGTCCAGGTAGATAATTGTTGTATTATTAATTATTATCATAATTAAATGTCTTGGATTATTAAATATTTATCGTTATTGTTATCAGCATTATCATTATGATTAAATTTGCCTATTTGCAAAATGGTTTCCTGATTGCAATTTCAATTGAAATTGCAATGAAACCTGTTCTTTCTTTGTGAGAAAATAAATGCTTGAAGGTATGAAAACTTTTTAACAAAGATATTCAAGGGTAAGGGGCTAATATGGCTGTTTCTTTAATTATGGAACTAGATAAAAGTATAAATGATTGTCAGTGCTGAAAAACATGCAACGTGCACATGAATCATGCTCAACCTCACATGGGCAGATCACAAGACAGTACAGTATTTCGGGGAGAAAACGAGACCTCATAGAATCCACTAGAAAAGTCAAATGGCAATGGGCCGGTCATTTTGCAAGAATGGTTGACAAAACTGATCAACATCACGATCCACAACATGGATCTCCAGAGATAACATGAGCAACCGAGGCTGGCAGAATACAAGATGGAGAGACGAACTAGACGAATTCAGGAAGTATTGGCTCCGTGATGCCCATGATAGAGATGTGTGGTGAATCCTGGAAAGGTCTGTCAAACATTGGATGATAAGACTGATGATGATGATTGCTAGCTGTATGAATTAAATTCAATATCTTATCCAAATTTCTAAGAATAACATGACTTTTATTTGATCTGCATTTTTTAGAGTGGATAATGTGTATATTTGTGTCATCTAATGCAAAGAATGAATAGAAATATAAAGGTAGCAGCCAGCCAAAAATGGCCCCACATCGAATGTTGGATATCTACTCATATATTCGAACTTTAAAATATAAACGAGGTTGTCTGTTTTTCATAATCCACAATATTTTTTAAATTGTTACTTAGCATTAGAAATTATGAAGTTGATAGTACAATATAATCTCTTGCTAAATGTCAAATTTTGGCTCTCATTCATGTGATGGTCTGAAGAATCTGTGCTGGCTTAAAATTTTAATAATTAAACATACAAATGATAGAATCAGGTTCTTAGTTTTCTTTATATTTCCTTCCATTCAAGTCACTTGGATATTTTGTAAAAATCTTGATTATTAGAATAGAATGTAATCAACGGGCATCAAATATAATACAAGATTGAGGACTTGAGTGTACTCCATATTCTCTTGTTTTGCAACATGGGTAAATCATTAAAGCAGTTTTCTGAGCCTATCAAACATCGAGGACCAGTGATGATTTTCAAAACTTGAATCAGCATTGATTTCAGCTGATACATTAGGCACAAATAGATTTGACATGTGTTGAGGGAATAAAGGTTCAGTCATGAAACTTTCAAAGAGATCATATCAAAATAGGAGTTAAACAGAAATTTGAAGGCATTCTGGGTACTGCACAGTTTGTTAGTTTACTGGGATCAAGGGTTTCATTTTAAATGTGAATTTACACATGAAAAAATCAAAAGTTCAACAGAGAGAGAGAGAGTGATATATGCATTCCTCATATAAAGGGTCATAGAATGTGACGAAATATTAAGATATTTTATTACTGAGAGCATAAGAACTGAATCAAAACCTTATTTCATTATCGTCTCAGTCATTAACATTTAAATTCATATAGAAAATTTCTATCTCAATTACAAGGGATATAACTATTGATTGAAGTTACACCTTTTTGAACTTGGGTATGTAAAGTTCTAAAATTTTTAAGCTGTTCATGGTAGATTTTCACTATCATTCATGAATAGTTATTATCAATCCATGAATTTAAGAGTTAGGATCATTTTTTCCTTTTCTCTAGCATGTGTAATAATAATCATCTTCATCAGTCTTATATTGTCCATTGTTGGCCATAGACCTTCCCCAGGATTTGCCATACCTCTATAGTGGGTGTCGTAGAGCCAATACTCCTGAATCTGTCCAGTTTGTCTTGCCATCTTCTATTATTAATTTCTTTATTCATATACATACTTAAAAAAAAAATTTTTTTTCATTATTCAGATTGAGAAAATTGTTTTCAAATCCGTAAAACAGTTACATGATAAACAACTGATGATCCCGACAAGAAAAATTGACATAGAGTATGTTAATATCTAATTCTGTGTGAAACATAAAACCCTTTTAAAATCTTACATCAATTGCATCAATAGATATTTGTAAATAATTGATTGAAATGACATAAATTATAAGAAAATTCTGTTATGTCTGTAGTGTTTTAAGTTGTAAGGCTTTGTAGACTCTTTTATATATATATATATATATATATATATATATATATATATATATATATATATATATATATGATCCAAACAAGAGAAAAATTATACATTGTGCCATAATAACACAGTATATGTGGAAAAAATACGGAAAGTTACGTAAATTGCATTGACAGATACTGGGCCAATGAGTTACTGGAGTGACACAAAAAAGTTTTTGGAAAACATTTTTAATGTTTAGTATTTAAAGCTGTAAAGTTTTTTAGTCTGTATATGTATTATTTTCTTCAGTGTTCCTTGTCCCTTAAAGGGCCTGATGCAGTCTTGTCACCATAGGAACAAATATCTGCTTCCTAAGTGGGATTATTTTAATAACAGCTTCAAAACTTGGCATGACATCTGAGCAGCTTTCTTTTCTGTAGTTTGCTCGAGAAAGTCTCACCTACTGATTTGGCCAATTTTCAAATGAGTTATGCTAAGTCTACAAGGCACTATCCCAACTCAAGCATATGTTCTTTAAGCTATGTTTATTTACATGGAGAGAAGTTGGTAAAAATGCCAAATAAAATATTTCAATTACAATCTTTCTTGTTCCTCTTTTTTTTAATAGTGAGGAGTTGGGTGCTACCAAAGCATACATGATAATGATACTTATTCCTTATCAGTGTTGCAGAATTTGCAAATATTTGACTGTTTGATAAGACTTTTAAAGAACTTTTTTCTAGTTTGACAATGACTGTCATTAAAATTTTTATTCTTTTCTGAGAAAATAGTTCCTAGTTACAGTTAACAGAAATAGGAAGGAAGTGTGATGTCAGTGAGGGTGTGATATCATTAAAAATCCAACTGCTATGATGTCATAATAAGATATAGGAGTTTGGCATGTTTGTATTTAAAAAAAGGCCAAAAAAAGCCATTTACAGTTTTTATTGAAAATAATACTCTTGGAATATTCCCATATCGCAATATTTTACAAGTATGAGAATCGGTTGACTTGAAGAAAGATTTTCTCTTCTTCCTTGTCCTCTTCCTGCTACTGTAATCATGGAAGGTGGACGCTTTGTTGAACTTATGGTTCTTACTTTTTTGACCTTAGGAATAGTCTCTTCGGTGTTATTGGCATGAGTGTTGAATCATTTCAGTTTAACATCTACAAACATAGACTAGAGTTGAAATACAGCATTGCTACTATTGTTATATAAGTAGAAAATATTTACATGCTGAAAGTGAGGTTATTTCCCTGAATTATGTGAGAACAGTGATTTTTTTTTTTTTATTGTGGTGATGTAAGTAGGATTCTTCATTCAGAGCCTGAGAAATGGATTGATAATTTTCATCAAAGAGAAGTATTCAGTGGATAGATATATACTTTACTTACTTGGCTAAGGCTTATAAATTTATTCTCTCTCTCTCTCCCCCTCTATTGAGTATCCAAAATATATTGTTACAACTTTGATTATGAATGGAAAATTTATTAACAGCCATGTAATTTTCAGGTGAAGAAAACCCAAGTTTTATTTGAAAAGTAACAAAGGTACAAAAATTCAATGAACCCCATAATTGATAAACAAATCATCCAGGTGATAATTCACGTGCTGCCAGGTAGAAAGCAACATATTCAAATCAATTTCTTTGAGAGCAAGTGTGAATCTTGTCTTCAAATCAAGAATACTGTGTGCATGGCCTTTGACAAATCCACAAAGGAAGAAATGTGTGATATCAGGTGATTTAAGCAGTCACCTCCATAGATAAATCCATCTTGTTTAGTAATATTTCATGTAGATTTATAGGTAATTGAAGCCCAATGTGGCAGTGTTCCATCTTGCTGAAAGATATGTGGTTTCACTTTTCCCATTTGTGGATTGATTAAGTGTTACATCATATTCAAGTAAGTATTTGAATAACTTGGTTTACTGAAGAAAAAGAGTCTTATTACATAGTCATATAACAGACTGCACTACATTCATGGATTGTTTCCTATGTACTTTGCTATGGAATGTGGATTCTCTGACCTTCAGATTCAGAGATTTTGTTCAACAACCTCCTCTGAAACATGACTCTTGCAAGAAAATCATTGTCCTGGTCAATTTTGTCAAGCATAATCAATGTAAATATTTTCTGGGTGACCACATGATCTTGTACACTCTCTTGTAAGAGCTGCAACCCCTAAATATTTCTTCAAGACATGATGCAGAACATCTGTAACTCACATGTTATAATTTGCATTGACTTGCAAGAAATGCAGAAAGATTGTTTGAGTATGCTTGATGTTTTCTTCTGATATTCCTTATGTGCTCAATTTATGGGTAAATGCGAATATGGAACACTTGAAATGTTCGAAAAACTGAATTTTATCTTATCAACCTGTGCCATCTCAGTTGATTCCAAAGAAGGAGAATGAAAATTAGATGCATGTAGTCGAGTGATTCTCTCCTTTCACTTTGTAATTCATACCAAGTCTTTAGTTTGCCTCTATGGGGCCTAAGGGAAATTATTCACAGGCCAGTGTACTAAAGGTCTCTTTCTAAAATGTTAGGTGGCTCAAGATTACTGCTTCAAATTGCCAAGTTATGATGAGACATTTGTGAAACTTTTCCCTGGTTGACGCATGAAAAAAACTTTGTGTAATCATATGTACATCTGTAATTGAGAAATTCATTTGTGATGGAAGAAAAAGAACATAAGCAATTGATAAACAAAGATACTAATGGTCAGTTGGAACTTCTTGCCACCAACATAGAAATGATATTGTATCTGAATGTGACCTACAAAAATTGAATGAAAGATGCTGAATTGCGGATTGTCAAAGGAAGGCTCTCTCATATACACTTTATTAGGGGTAGTACCTTACACACATCCACTGTCTGCTACTCCAATAAATTGCCAGAGAAATCAAAGATGAGTATTGATTAGCATCTGAAATGTTATATTTAGCCAATGTCTCACAGTTCCAAAACTTGGCTACAATTCCTCACTTGTCTCATCCAACCTCCTACCCTCTTTGTTCCTCTCTTCACTCAGAACTTCTCTGCCTTCTCTTCTACAAGGGTGGCTCGTATTGATTTCTGTTGTAGAGAGCCAAGAACCTTATTACCTCCGTTGCTACTAGTGGTATTTCTACTACTATTATAACTTTGCCTGTTCCGGTGGCTGCTGCTAGTACCACTCCTACTGTTACTCTAGTATAGAGGGTCACCCTTCTCAAAAGTACTACCAGGTGGATTGTATGCTGTCTGCTTCTTAGCATAAATTAACCTCTTTTATTTTTTAAATTTTAAGAGCCGAAACTAAAACAATTTCTTATCTTACACAGTATATCTCTTTCTAATACCATGGAAGTGAATTTCAAAATCTATATTCATTTTCTCTTTCCATTGCACTTTATCTAAACATACACCTTTCTGTATATACTCTAAATTAATGTACATTTGATGATGTATGTGTGTATAAATATTCCATTTTCTAGATCACTCTTTCTGATCATATATCTACCTGCATAATGTGTGTGAGAGGGTGATTATCTTACTTATCACCCCCACATGTATAGGAGTGTGAGATCAAATAGGTATGACTTCAGCAAAGAGTACTCAGATTTTTAGAAAATTAATCGGTTGAATTTTGTACTTATACCTTACTTATGGGATAGGTATACACTTGAAAACTCATTTTTTATAGACACATAGACTTGAATAGGAGCCTCTTAATGAGAGAACACTGAGGTGAAATTTGGAAGAAGGTAACAACCAAACCTCTATGGACAAATGTTCTGAAAGTCTGTTGATGACGTGAAATCCTTGTCACCTGTAAAGATGGTAGATTTGAATTTAAATATCCCAACAAAGCATAAATGGATCACCATAGTTCACATGTGTATCAGAACTAATCTAAAAAATTATCTAAAATTATTAAAAAATAGATTTTTTTTAATCAAAAAATACCAGTTCATGTATCGGTATTGATGGTCCAAAATGACCATCAAGACCCAAAAAGGCACTATTTAGATGGTGCTTTGTGGTGTACTCTCACAAATTTCATGGTTGCAGCCCCGTAAATGGGGCCAGGAGTGCATGGACACACATGTATATAGATACAGATGAGCAAAGAGAAAAGTTTGTAAACCACTTGACTGGTTGGTCGAGCTGGCAGTTTGTGGGGCTCGAAATTGAGGAATAAACATGAACTGTGTGTGAACTATGCTTGAAGTCTTCTGAGATTTTCTCCAACTTTTCTTTTAGAGAAAAATTTAAACTTGAATATTTTTGTTCAGTAAGACTTGAGAATCAAGATACCATTCTGCCTTTCTCTACTTGCGGACTCGGTAGCAGAGACATGGAAAGAGGGAGCAGTCGCCTCCAGGCATGTGAAGGGGTGCAAAATTTCCTATATTGCCTTTGTAATTATCAATCATGCTCCTGCCCCTCCCCAAAGGATATAGCGAAATTGCCCCTGGGCACTGCCTTCACCCCAGGCAGTGTTGCCAACTCAAAAAATATTTTCATGCTAGTTTGATAGCTAAAAGGCGCTGAATTAAAAAATCATCATCAGTCTCTTAATGTCCTTTGTTGGACGAAGACCTTCCCCAAAATCGAGAAAACAATAGCCCAAATACACTAAAAATCTTTAAAAAAATGACTAGAATGATTCAGCGCATCTGTGTTAATTCACTGCCTTTTCTAATTGTCAAATTGTTAAACATGCTAAAATTTGGTGCTAAAATTGCTAAGTTAGCAACTCTGGCCCCAGATGCTGAGAACCCTTCCTTATTGTTTCGCCAGTATACTTGCATTTTACAACTATCTGGTCTTTTGATTCCATTTCATTAACTTGCCAAAAGGTCATTTTTACCCAACATTCTTGAGTAGACTTCTTCATAACAATGCAATTATTGCTCTTTGCCTTATGACAGAGTGAGACTAGATTAACTATTTGCTTTGCCAATTTTCACATCTTGTTTTAATTCCCTGGAGACCCCTACCCTCCAGGGTACTTCTCAGGATGTACATATGGACATTGTCCTGGCAACATCTGATTATCTACTCAGCAAGGAATTCATACATTTCATGTTTACAACAATAGTGACTGCTGCAAACTCCACTCTGACTGAAGTTTAAATAAGAATGAGGTCAAGTAAAGAAAAAATAAAAATAACTTGCTAAAAAGACATTGTCAGGAGAAAAAATTAAAAAAAAAAAAACGTGTGATCAAATAGAACAAATTCTTTGAAGATGTCATGAAAATTTCAATTTCCCTTTCTTTCTCTTCCTGGTCATTAGTTGATAACATATGACGTCATGGCGTTACTCCCCCCCCCCCCCCGGTCTCTCAGTATACCGGCTGACTAATTGTGATAATAAAGTCAACTTTCTAGGAGTTTGACAACAAAGAATCGGTCAAATATTTAGTTTGACCTGTCTACTTTTTCTGAAGTTTTAATGTACTACATCTCATTATTTTCAAATGGGATGAATGTATTCAAATTTTGTCTGTAAATGAAAAAATCCCTGGAAAGTCACTTTTTTTTTTGTAGATGTGTCCACACATCTCTATTACCCACTTTTCAGTCAGTTGGTTCCTTTCGTGTGAACAACAGATAAGAGGAAGGAGAATGTGTGACGTCATTAAAAGAACATGTATTCCAACCAATAGATGATGTATCAAGCATTTTTTTTATAATGTTGCCAAGTATTGTTTGTTATCAATAGCTTTAAAAAATGGGTAATATTAGCTAAACTTTTCAATTCCCAGCTAACTTGATAGCTAAAAATGTTATTTAAAGCACACTTTTTAAAAAAATAACCATACACCAAGACAAAATTGTACTCTTACTTTGATTTTAAACTTACTAATTTTTCTTTAATTACCAGATTTTGGGGTGAACCACCCTCACTTTCTTCTCCCGCCCCCCACAAATAGTGATGCTACTACTACTTTGTTTAGAATTCCTTTGAAATCAGGAATCACAGATATGGATGTGAGGATGGTGGATGCATTGTTGAACTTATCGTTGTTCTTTTTTTCTAAATCTGATGTTGTTTATACAATGTTGGTCAAATTATGCTCAAAATGACTGCCACGCCCACTAGATTTGCCTCTGATAGAGATGGACAAACATTTGTTAGAATTTTTGAGAAGAGGTGTTATCATGGTCTGAAAAAAAAATCCATTTATAATCTTGGTTGATTTTTTTGGTGTTCCACAGATTGATTGTTTTACCATATAACCCTCATCAAGTGTATATAGTGATCAAAAACATTGCCAGAATGTCAGGGCAGTAACAACCCATCAGGGTAGAACAAGATGACCTAATACAAGACCCTACCCTGATACATACTGCCAAATGAGGACAGTTTGACTGGATGGATCAGATTGTCCAGACATTCAGGCAGCATTTTTGATCACATGTCTGAGAGAGGCCATAGGGAAAAACAGTCAAAATATTGAAAAAAGTACGAATTAGATGAGGAAAATTGTCTGGAAAAAAATCTACTTAAAACCTTTGTTTCTTTTGTGACAAATTTGCTCTGTATGGATTAAATGTTTGGAATACTCAAAAACAATGTGATTTCTGCACCCCAATTGTGAGTGGGTACCAATAGTTTAGGTTGAGTGTATCAGTATAAGTTTCAGTTTTACTATTTTCAGACTGACCACTATTCAGGGAGATAACCCTTCTGTTCTATTTTGAAATGTTATGTGTGTCATCTAACTAGCTCACGGGATAGAATCTTGGATTTCTCAGTTTAGTCCTATGTTCCAACCACTGAGCTACCCCTCATTATTATCACCATTATTAAGGGTCAATGATGTTATGGTGATTTCATTGTTTTGGAAAGAGCTTTACTTACCCTGTCCTTATCACTTCTCTTCCCCAAGGTATATTTATAGCCTGCCTATTATTCTGCCCTGGTATTATGTTGAGAGGCAGGTGGCGGGGATTGGCTGTTTTCCAAGCTCTACAGGAGCATGACTCATATTTATCAAAGCGCAATCAATGCTCGGTTATATTTTGCAAGAGAAGCCATGTATTGGTTAACATTTCTTTTTTTGAGAGAAATATACTTTGGTTAATATTTTTATTGGTTACTTTTCCTCATCTATTACAATAACTCGTGTTTTTTTCTTTTTTTTTCTACTGTTTTCATTTCTTTTCTGTTTTTATTTTTGGATCATTTACAACTGTACGTCCACTTAACGATAATGCCTTTCTTGTTGTTCGTTGGTGTTTTTAATGAATAATAAATGGATTGGCCAGAAATTGAACGACCGTTGCCATCAAAGATGGCAAAGAGTTCTATCCTTTTTTTATGTGTGTGTGTTTTTTTTTTGTATGTTCCAGTGTTCCTGGCTAAACCATTTGTCCGCAGACATCAGAGTTGGCATCAGTACTCCACTAGACTCCTTCTAAAAATGTTTTTTTTCTAATGGGGGGTGGTTCTCTTCTTGGAGGGCCTTATTTTGATGGGTTCATTCTCTAGAAGTTTCTGAATGTGTTTTTTTGTTTTGTTTTGTTTTTTTTCCATTTCATTTTGAATGTTTTGTTGTGGAAAATACCATAGATATTATGAACAGAATTCATTCTGTCCATATGTATTCTTTGATGGAATTTTTGAATTTTGATGCTATGGTTGTTCACTTATTAACTGTAGTAGACAGTTGGACTCTTCAGAGGCAGGGCATATGTCTAAATCCAAAAAAGGTGATAGTTACCTGCTGAGGATACTTAGTTAAATACCTGAAAACAGAGATAAAAATTATATATATATATATATATATATATATAAAAAAGAACAGCAGAACTACCAGATGTTGCCAGGATTTTATATAGAAAATACCAAATGTACTTTTGAAATAAGTTTGCATTATAACACAACTTCACAAGCATTTACATGTAGTGTTTGCTCTTTAAACCTACTGATAATTTACTTAAATGAATTGGTAAAAACCCAGATTGTATGATACCCTACAGTACCCAGGCCCATCTTATCGCATGGGTATACTGGGCAGTTGCCTGGGGATCTCACAATATTAAGTGCTCTGAAATTCAATGTAAAAAAAATAGAACTCAATTTTAATGTGTTTGTCCTGATGATTATCATTTGACAGTCCTCTTAAAAAACCCTGTTGAGTCTCATCTTGATAAAACGTATTTGCAAATAACTTATACACTTTCAAAATGAGACCCAATACACAGGATCATCTCTTGGAATGTTGAACTATTTCACCAAAATGTTGTTGATATGTATGTAAAAACTGAAAATTAAATGATTCGTGAATATGTCAGGTTAATCACTCCGAAGAAACTCACATGACTAATGTCTTTTGGAAACCTACCATGTTGGGGGTGATCAATTTACAAAATTGGGAAAAGGGGTGATCAATGGATAAGTTACTTCATTCACGTTTTGCTGGGCATTGATAAAGTGTTATCTTGTCAAAAAACAAGCGGGCACAAACTATGGGATCGATTTATCATAAACGTACATTGCAAATTGAACCCCCTCTAAAAACCTATTTAGAGAAGGAATTTAATTAAAAAAAAAAAAAAAAAGAGATGTAAAGCAGTTTTTTGTTGATATTGTTTGGAGTAAATCTTTAAATTTTCAGTCCTAATTACATTGGTACGGGCAGTACACATGATACATACATACATAGCTAGCTATCCTAACTTAAAAACTGATAGAAACCTATGTTGACCGTTTTTGCTGTAATGAATTTTTTTTGTGTTTTTAGGATCATTACTTTTTCTCACCTACACCATAGACTCGTTATAAACTGGAAGTCGGAGTCTATAATTTTCTTCCACGGTATATGTGAATTCGTATTGTAACAAATTTTACAATTCAAGTCATTTTTTCTCCATGACCAACCCTTGTAATTTGTGCTGAAATGAAGAAGGGTGAGGTTAGTCCAGCAGGAAAACAGCAAAAGATATCAATTTTTTTTCAAGATCATGGCTCCTTACCAGAAGGTTACAGCTTGGCAAAACTTAAATACATCTGTAGCATTAGTAATTTTTTTAGTAGCCGATGAAAAGGAAGTGGGCGATGATGAGTTTTGTTTTTTGACTATTGAAACGTTTTCATCTAATTTATTTCTTTTCGACAGTTGGTGTAACCTGATTCAGTAGGGGTCTTCTATTTTTGTATTTAGCCATTATTTTGAGAGCTGAATTTAGAATTTAGGTCCATGCTCAAACCACGTTAAAGGTGATTCCTCATTATATTGGGTCTGCCGTATACTTCTGAGTCTTTTCCTTTCTTGTCTACTATTATGTTGATGAGCTTGCATCACTCAGTAGACAAAACAAATTGAAACCTAAATTACAAAAATTCTAAATATGAATAATGATAAAAATCATGTATGTAAACTTATTACTAAAAAAAGACATAACTTCTGCACAGAACAAAAATAAGCACTCTTATACCTCTATCTGATCATTTTTTTCCCTTTTTCCTTAATATGCAATGCCATTTGTAGCAGAATTTGTGATTTTCATCACTATGAAAATTTTTGTTGGAAAATGGAGGAAACCTTTCATTAGAAAATCAAAAATTGGTTTCAGAATTTTTTCAAATTATGTACATCAACATCAATTTTGAAAAAATAAGTTACAAAATCTGGTTAGTCACTCAATAGAAACTGTTATGTGACTATCTTTTAGCTGTATGCCATGTTAAGGGTGATCAATTCAAAATTTGAAAAAGATATGATCAATGAATGCTACTCCTCTTGTCTTTCGTTGGATCACTAAAAAGTCAATTTTCAAAAAATGAGAGAATGCATCCAAGAACAAAGTAGAAACCAATTTAACATAAACTTACATCCCCCCCCCTCAAAAAAAAAAAAAACAGACAAAATTATTGGGGGTGGAGGCATTTTCAAAAAACAAAAATATTCATGTAAACATAAGCAGGAATAAATGTTGGAATTTTCAGCCTTCTTGCTCAATTACCAGCTGGACCAACAACAAAACTGAAGAAACTTATGACACTTTAGGATGATGGTTTTCTGATTATTTTGCTTAATTATATATAAATTGACATTACCTACAATAGAGAGCACTGGAAGTGCAGTTATAGTTCCTAAAAAAAATTAGCATAATTTCAATAAACAAATGGTCAAGGCCAATCAAAAAGGGAAATTACCTTAATTTGTTATGATGAATAATAGCCGTTTATTCATCTGCTATTTTAAAATAACATCTTTTCAGTATCTAGCATATTCCCAATCAGGACGCAAGAAAGTTCCAAGTTGCTAACTTGTGCAAATTTTCCACTGGAAAATTTCAAAAGCTTCCTCATCAAGTGCAAAGCATGTTACAAAGAAGAAAAAAATAGATTTGTGTATGTAAGTACGCAGACCCCCTGACTGTTATTTTTTCATCAATTCTCACCAAATCCTGACAGGACACATTTTTGATGAATCGCACTATACTTCTTTGAAGATTGTATGAAGAAATTTCTGTCTTTCTTGGGTTTCTATTTATAATGTAACTATAATGTAAAAGTCAACTTTGACTTTCAGACATTTTTTAGTTAATAGAATGTATTTGAATTTAAATTACATTTTATTGTTTTCCTGTTATAATATTTCTTTCTGATGACCAACTAAATGAAAATTGTCTACAAGGTCTGGAAAGCTTGAAAGTATTTCAGGGATAAAAGTGGTTTCATTTCACAATGGCATACTCTTTGTATTTTCCTGAGATAATTACGGTGATATCTATTTTCCTTCCCAAGAAAAGGAAGTTGTAGAATTTTATCAGTTCTTCCATAGCCTGTCCACTCTTCCACAAAATGTCATTGAAATTCATTGATAACTTTTAGAGATATCATGTGGACTGTCATGAGTGTATACATGAATGTAATTGGAAAATGAAAAGAATGTCTCAGTTAAAAGAAGATTCCTTGATCCGCCCTAAAATTTTACCACTTCTTTCTTACCGTATTGACACAAAATTCCATTAAAATTCGAGTACTTTTCAAGATATCATGTGGACGGAAGAAATGGATGTGACTGAATACACTTATCCCTTTTGAGCTAGGATTTAACTAGTCTTCGTAATGGATCATAATTTTATTGAATGCCTAGTATAAAATCAGATTTAGTTGTGATATGCATGAAAATGTATCGTTAGACATTATTGCCATATAATACCATTTATATGTTAGATATGCAAATGACCTATCTATCAAGTGGATTTATGTACTGTTAAGTTGGGGCTCTAAGATGGGTTTGCTCTCTGATGCAGAGGGAGCCTAGCTTTCAGGACATTTGAAAATATTTTTTTTCTTTAATGTATGTGAATATTACTGATAATTAGTTTTTACTTTTTGAGAGTGACTAAGTTAAAAAGAAATAACCTTTCTTCCCCTCTTTTCCTTGGCCATCAGAATGACTGCAAAGCTTTGGCTTGAGTGTTACATGACTTTAATTATTTTCTTCTCACATTTAAATCAGATTAAAAGAAAATCATGCATCCTTAAGTTTAACATTGTAGGGAGTGTTGAGTCATTATTCACTATAATTTTTTGTTTTCGCACAGTATTGAAGAGATTCCTCTAGTACTAATATCTGTACCGCAAAATTGATTTTTATACACATCAAGATTATCTATAAAAATGGTCAGCTGCTTGTATATGAACTATATTTTCATTTGGAATTTCTTATCTTCCTGATATTCTGACCATCGTTCATTCTTCACGATTGATTTCCTCATTGCCTGATAATCAATGGCTCTTGTTTCACTCCACTTTCAATTGGATATCTGTGGCTATTTTCAGGCATTGTATATATAGACAGCTCCTCGAGGGATTCAAGTATTGTGTAGGCATACTCAGTGATAGAGCATTTAGGTCTATGTATAGGAATGCATGTAAACTTTTCAGTGGGTGTATAACTATTCAAATAAGACTAATGTTTCAAGAACAGCAGTCTCTCCTATTTTGCAGACTTGAAACTTGTGGATTTGATTACCATTCAGGAATTTGAGCCTGATTGGTAGGGATTTGCTAAGGAAATCAAGGCTTGACAAAAAAAAATGGTTTCTTTTATGGAAAAAAACAAAACAAATGTTCATACCGATCATTACACCAAAAAAATTAACAGAGCAAAGGAGGATGAGAAATCTAATAAGGGGAAAGGCTTATATGGTTGATGGGGTGTGGTTAAAAAAAAAAGAAAAAAAATGTGATCGGTCAGGGCATTTATTTGGCACCCGAGAGTATATGCTTGTGCTTTGGAGTGAGTATGGCTGCATGCCTCTATGAATGAAAAAAATCTATAAGTGTTTCATGAATCTTCCTTCAAAAGTCTGTACATGTTACTGTGCATGAATTATCACATGTGTATAGTGCATTAATAGAAGTGAACAATGCTGGTCTTGTGCTGGTTTTCCTCTCTTCTCAATTTGAGCGAAACCTCCAAAAATTATCGAACTGATTAGTTTTCAAGCTAATATATTATCTCTCTTACAATACACTTGTATATGATAAATATAGGGTGCACATCAGAATGTAGTGGGAAAATTATTTTTAAAAATGAAAATTTTATTGAATTTTTGGCATGATTAACTTCAATAAATATCTTCGTATCTTCCATTTTTAATCACTGCTACTTGCCATGACCAATTCAATCACTGTTGCTGAGTTGAAGTTATTCATGTGTTCCAATATTTATATATCTATCTGGACTTCACCCAGCCTTTACCATCTATTGTAGAAACTTGAAATTTTGCACATACACACACTCCTCTTATGGAGTTGGGGAAATTCACCCCCTAAAATAGGTTTTTAGCAGAGGGTACAATATGTAATGTAAGTTTATCCTCATTTGGTCACTATTTTGTTCCTGCTTGTCCCTTTTTTTTTCTCCATTTAAATTCAAACCTCTTCTAGTAAACTTGGCTCAACAAAAAGCAAGGTAATTTATTCATTGATCACCCCCTTTTCCAACTTTTTAATTGATCACCCACAGCACTTATGGGTGGTGGTGATTCATAATTTCCCTAGGAATGCTAGTTTTTTTTTTTTTTTGCATTTAATGTTGGATTTGATTAACAAATCAATAACAAAGAAAGTATGGTAACTCTTAAAAAAAAAAAAAGTCATTATAATACTAAAACTTTCCTATAATTTATTCTGGCTATTTATACTTCTGTATATTTTATGTTTGTTTTTGTGTCTACTTGTATACAAGATTGTAACAATTCATGTATGAGCATCTGTTGAAATGTTTGTATGTGGGGGGAAATGGATGCTCAGTTTTGACTGTGAATCTTGTACCAAAAGAAAAGCGTTTTTCTCTTGGTAAATTGCAATTAGTTTTTATTGGTTTTCATATACTAAACATTGCACTGACTGGTTCATGCTTTTCATTGGCTGTGTAAGTAAATCTATTACAGTAGCGTAGCTACCAACCTGCTTCAGTGCTTTCAACCAATAAGCTTTCTAGAATTTGAGTTTTAGACCAATATTCTTATTTTATTGTTTTTTTTTAATTGCAGCAGAAGTCATGTTTTTATCAATCGTTTTATCTGTTACAAGTGTTATACTGAGTTTTCAAATGCAGTATCTTTGGCATAACTAGAGGCCAACAGAATTTGTTTGTATGTCTTGATCATGTATGGGCAACCAGGCTAGATTTGATCCTCAGCTACATTTTAGTGGCCTACTATCTATCTAGACATTTATTTAAAACCTTATTTCTAAGAATGTCAATTTTATGATATTCATTGTAAAATCGTTTGGGATTGTGAATCAATGATATAATAATAGTAATTCATGTTTGTCTAAAATAGAAATTGCGTATAATAATAGTAATTCATGTTTGTCCAAAATAGAAATTAAGTATGCTTTCTCTGATATGATCAACATTTTTCAAGTGAATGTGTGACTGAATAAAGATGAGAGATGTCTTATATGGCCCGCTAGAGCAAAAAGGTTATCCATACCAGGTCTAAATTAACTTTTTGTAGAAACTTGGAAAATGCTGGTCAGTTCATTTTTATCATACCAAAAAACTAATGTTAAATTTGTCTTAATGTTTCATTAGTTGATAGCCCGACCCAAAAAGGTGTCTATTTGTAGTTTTAAAAATTTACTTTTTAAAATCAATACCTTAAGAAAATATTTGGTGGCAGGGTCTGTGAACTGACATTATTACTGACAGGGAAGGAATCTGCTTACAGAATAATGTGGCAGCTATTTCGAGATGTTGGAAAGTTTTTCAGTTGACAGTGGTAGATGAGAATGGAAAGTAGACTGGGTGTACTTCAAGAATAACGATTAGAAACAGTCAACATAGGTTTCTCCAGTTTTTAAATGTGTCTGGCTGCACCAATGGCGTGCTAAAAATTCAAACATTCACTCCTTATGTTTGGAAATTTTTGATTTTTAAAATTTTTCTTTTATTTTAAAATTCATTCCTAAAATGGGTTTTTAGGGGAGGGGTTGATTTTAAGATTGGGCAGCATTCATACTTCAGACTTTTTTTAGTGATAACTGCCCAACAACTGGTTTGATTAGGTGGCCAACATCTGAGAGAATAAATAACAATTTTTTTCAATGATGAAAAATGAAATAACAGTAGATCTGGATATTCTGATTCAGGGATGCTTATCCTTGTGTGAGGCATTGTGAACTGATTTAAAAAAACTTAACCAAAGTTTCAAAAATGTTTTAATGTAAATTTTTTTTGAAAATTCTGTATGGTTCAACTTTTTCATGATGGATTATCTTTTTTTCTTTTATAAATATGATGACTGTTAAGATTTTAAAAAATCTGGAATAAAAGAGGACAATATGTTCTATATATGAGTGTGTGTATCATCATCATCAGTCTTTAATTGTCCATCGTTGGACCTTCCCCAGGATTTGCCCGATCTCTCTATCATGGGCATTGTTGAGCCAATACTTTCTGAACTTGTCTAGTTCGTCTCTCCATCTTGTATTCTGCCGGCCTCGGTTGCTCATGTTATCTCTAGGGATCCATGTTGTGAGTCTTGATGTCAATCAGTTTTGTCTGCCTTTCTTGCAAAATGACCAGCCCATCACCATTTGAATTTTTTAGTGGATTCTATGATGTCTGGGACTCATGTTTTTTACTTTAATATATTTTGCTGTTTTGTGATCTCTCCATCTGAGGTTATACATGATTCATTCATGTGCATGTTGCATGATTCTTAGTTGGTGGGTCTGTCTCTTGGTTAGGATGCATGTTTCAGCTCCATAGGTGGCAATCAGAAGGATGTATTGGTTGTGTACTCTTAATGGAATGTCAGATAACTGATCCAATTATAAATGGGAAATCATACATAGTCGTAGAATTAATGAAGATACCACTTGAGATTTTACCATGTTTTTAAATCCTTCAGCATGTCATTCTTTTTATGTTAAAATTATTTCAACACTGTTTAAAGTGACTGACTGAGATCAAGCGGATTGATTACTTTCTCTCCACAGACATCAGAACAGCAATAAAATCAGTCACTCATAACAAGTATGTACTTGGAACAAAGTTGTAAAATTAAATATTCACCAAACATTCTGATTTTGTTCAGATAGTTTGGATAACCAGCATTCCACTGTGTGTGTGTATATATATATATATATATATATATATATATATATATATATATATATATATATATATATATAATTTGTTCATGCTGAAATAGAGCTGATATAGACTGTCAGTAAACAAAATGAGAATTTGGAGTTATTTAGGCCTTTGCATTTGATCAACACTGCTGGGGAGCTATTTTAATATAACTGTTTTGTTTTAGAATCCCCCAAAACAGTTACATGGTAAACAACTGATGACTTGCGCAAGAAAAATTCAGACATAGTATCATGATATTTGATTCTATATAAAACATGGAGTCCACTGAAACAAATATAGATTGTGTTTACAGATACTTTGAAATAATTGACTGAGATGAAATAAATTTTGAAATATTAATTTTGATATATTTAGAGTTTAAAGCTGCAAATGATCATATATATATATATATATGTGTGTGATCTTGATCATATATATATGTGAGTGTGTGTAATTTTTGTAAAATAATCCTCATTCGTCTTCCCTGGTTATCCATTGACCAAAAGATGAGAATTACACATACACACAAAAATATCAGTTTAAGAAAAAAAATCAGATGTCAGTGGAATTATTTCTGTCTAAACTGAGCATGATGTTGCCAAGACAACAACACCTCATGTGAGCATCAGCCTAGCAACAAGGAATCCTTCCAATAGACAACGGTACCACCTACATACTCTCTCTTGCCCATCCTTTGGTTCAGAACGGCTTTTTTTCCATTTGTCCAAATTGGTGTTACAAACAGTTTGTTTTTGGTTAGCCTCTGCATTGATCTGTTCAGGCCTTCCATATCTTCATGATTTTTATCTGTTTTTCCTTAAATTTCTTCACTAGATATTTGGATTGATGTTAGAACTTGGCAAATAATTCTAGATAAGTTCCTGCCTCATTTTTGTCTCTTTCCAATCCCTTTTCTCCTTCATGTACACTTTGTTTTTTATTGCTCTTTTAGGGCATATGTATTTTTTTCAAGGTTTTTTTTTTTTTTTTACCACTGTCAATTTAAAGATGTATTTTCACCTTTATATAAGCTATAAGCTGTTCCTCCATGCTCTATTTCTAATACATTCAGTCTAATATCCAGTATTGCCAACTCAAAAAATATTTTGGTGCTAGTTTGACTCCTAAAAAGCATTAGTTCAAAGAAAAAAAACCCCCCAAAACCAAAGATGACCAAAACATGAAAAAAATGCTAAAAATGGTTAAAAACACCACCAAAATGCTAATGTTTCAGCAAGCCTTTGTTATAAAAATCCTTTTGCACTGTTAAAACAAGACATGTGCTGGATTTAGTGCAAAAAGCACTAAATTGAAACATTGCTAACATATGCTTTGCCTAGTAAGCAATTTGATTCACTTTCTGAAATCAGTGTTTAATGTCAGATTCTCTCCATTTAGGAGATTGGTGCCACACCATCTTCCTACACCCAATTTCCTCTTTTTGGCCCTGTGCCATGCAAAGCAAAACTCACTAAATATTTATGCACACTTGTGCTTATACAAATCCTCTGTCTGGTTTGTGTGGCCAAAATTATCTCTCTTTATTTGTAAGAATACATATAAACAATTTATATCGGGGACGTAAGTGGAAATCTGTACAAAGAATCAACCCAGAATACAAAGTGCTAATATTCTGTTATTCTTTTTTGTAATGGTCATGTGCCAAAATTAGCAACTTTTCTTTTCATTTGCAATCTCTCCTCCTTGTTGGTCCACCATCCTCTACTTTTCATCATCAGTGAATTTGTATTTTTGTACTAATTGCTACCAATTTATGTATTTTTTTTGTACTAGCTACTTTTTTTTTTTTTTTTTTCTTCTTTTTTGATTGGTCAAATCTTGGTTGCAACAATTTTTCATTTTGTCATTAATGATAGAGAAGCGTGGGATGGCCGAGCAGGTAATGGCTCAGAGAATGAACTTGGTAAGCAGAGCGGGAAGACATTAATCCATCTTCACCCTCCCCCAATTACGAGTGAAGTAGTGCAGGCTGGAGAAAGTGGCGCCACTTCAGGTGTGTGTTGCCTCCAAGTCGCATATCGCAAACAGGCTGAGTAAGTTACAATGTGATATGCGGAGCCTGAGCATGGACGTCCGAAACCATAGCCAGCGTAAGGGCACTATTTACTTACATTAATGATATCCGAGAAAGCCACTGTCTGATTGTATTGTGTGGAGTATCAATACAAATTAAATGTTTTTGTCAGTCTGACAGCAAAAAGTTGCTTTTAATGAAATGCATCTTAACATCACCCAATTAACCGGAATTTAAACCTAAGTATTCCTTCTTAAACGCCTTTTGAAGCATTGAAAAATCACAATGATTCTCATTTGAGGTTTTTTTTTTCAATTTCTTAGATAATCTGTAGTTAAGCATTAAAGATTCAGTAGCTTGGATAAAAGGTGACATTTCTCATTAATCAATGTATGCCCTAATTTCTCTACCAAAATCACAAGTGCATTACAACAGTCTTAGTAAATATTTGAACGATGTTGCTATAGCAATTATTTGCATGGTTGGAGAAAGCCTGTTTTTCTCCTATTGTAAAACATCTTCCTTCTTCCAGGTGAATATGTAGTAATGAGTTTAATCAATAGATCTCTTGGCTCATCAAATAAAACCATACTTGCAAAGTACTTACTATAAAAGCTCAGGTCTTAGTGATATTTGATTGCTAATAAGACATTTTTCAAATCCTTGTTTATTAAATTTTTTTAATCTAATATTAGGAGCTTGATAATGAGCTTCAATAATCTTTCATATTTATTTCTAATATACTTGCTGGATAGCTGAATGCCATTTGTCAAACAAGACTTTTATACAATTTCATTTCTGACTCAATGTGTATTGGCTGGAACATTTTTATTGCATAATGTTTCATTTAGAACTTTGCAACCTACAGATCATTATTAAAAAGAAATCATTGTACCTGTGAGGAATCTTCACATAGACCACCGAACTATTGATTTAATAGCTGAGCCAAACCGTCACTTTTAGATATTTCAAATTGAAGCTTACTATTTTCTACCTTAATCTTCAAGCAAATGATAAAAGATAATTTTTATCCTGAATCATATTGTAAATATAACGATGCTGTCTATTGGAATATTCTATGTTTACATTACAAAACAAATCTTGGAGCAGGTAAAATGATTATGCCTGAATTTTATTTCTGACATGAAAAGAGTCATTTGTTCCTTTTGGTCTGTGACATTGTTTGAAATGTGGTTAAAACATTGAATTGAATTACTATAGCCATGATCACTGACCGAACAACAAAATGCATAAGCTAGAGGTATTCCTCCCTTTTCACTTTTCTGTACGATCCATCCATTTCTACACTCTTGATCACATTTTTCACATAGAGCCTTGATAATTTCTCTGTGTAGTCCAGTAGCACCTTCTAAAAATGGGTTCTTTCATCATGAAATTCGCCTCTTTTCACTAATTTCTAGGGGGAGCTTGATTAACAATGATCCAGATGTTGGTGGAAAAGCTTGGTTGGAATGTTATATATATATATATATATATGAGAGAGAGAGAGAGAGAAAAATCTAAAAATATGAAAATAAAATCCTTTTTTGCCCTTCTGGTTCTGTTACACCTGTTCCCTTGAAACTTGCAACTCAAGTTGGGTGGTACCTTTGATCTTGTCAAGTCACGTATTGCTCTTTATAACTCTGTATCACTGTCCAAAGAGTTTGGGTCAGATAGTTAGGTTAGTAGTGAAAGATAACAGCTTACAGAGAGGAGATACTGTAAGGAAAACAAGGTAACTACGGTGATTCATTTTAGGCAGAGGTTGCAATATTATCTTTTACATCATACCAAAGAAGTAATGAGCTTTCAATAATTTTTTAGAAGATATTTCTAGTCTTCATAGTTTTTACTTATTATACTGATGTCAGTTCACCCATACCATCAAAAAATTGTTCTACATTTTCTGGTTTTTAACCAGAATGAAGACGGATTTTTTTATGCAGTTGCAAAAAGGGAGGTTACTCTACAATTAGCATTCAGTAGTTATCTCTTGACAGTTACAGACAAAAAAATAGTCCATCATGTGGCGCATTATATAAGCAGATATCTGCACTAATCCACTTTGAACATTAAAGATTTATTTTTAACTTGGGATCATGGTAGCTATGCATTAGCAAGTACATTGTAATGCACTTAGCCATGATTCAATATTATCTACACATCACCTCGAGACAAGGCATACAAACATGGTTGTAACTAGGAAACCGTAAAATTGCATTCACTAATTTGCAAAATTAACATGCTTGTCACGTCACTGTTGTAGTACAAGATATGTGTGTGTTGAGAATATAGCACTAAAAACACGGAGAATACAGTCGTTTCTCATCAAATTTTATAAGTATTCATATTGAATGAATATAAATGAGTTAACTTTCTATACTTTGACATCTCTGATATAACTTCAAATTCGAATATGTTTACTATTCCCACATGAGTGGAAAACGAAAATAATTCTATGCAGATACAGCCTGAGATTTTGCGTTTCCCATGTTCTATTTCTCTGTTACCTTTTTAAAAAGATTTACTCCTTGTTTAACTGCTATATTAAATGCAAATTAGGCTACAAATATTAATGATAATTTTGGAATCCATTTTAATCCTGGTTGAACATAACTAGGGGCAGTACCCGTTCAAAAGTTGCATGTTTGGAAGAGGCTGGACTTTATGGTGTATGGTACAGTCTGCTATAATTGTCATGTAAAAGTTTCCTGTCAGTTGTATGAAACTAATTATTTTGGTTATTTCTAGTTGCCTATGTGGTTATTTTATATCTAACGTTAGATCTATTCCCAGATTAGATGTTTTGTATCTGAATTTAGATCTATTCCCAGATTAGATGTTTTGTATCTGAATTTAGATCTATTCCCTGATTAGATGTTTTGTATCTGAATTTAGATCTATTTCCAGATTAGATGTTTTGTATCTGAATTTAGATCTATTCCCAGATTAGATGTTTTGTATCTGAATTTAGATCTATTTCCAGATTAGATGTTTTGTATCTGAATTTAGATCTATTCCCAGATTAGATGTTTTGTATCTGAATTTAGATCCATGATTTTTAATATAAGTTCTAAAATGTACATTTTTAAAAAAATTTATTTCCATTGGATTTCTCTTGAACCACTGATCCGAACAACTTCAAGCGCAAAACTGTAATGCCTGGTGTATTGACTAATATATGCCAAATCTCAACTTTGTCTAATGGCCAGATGTCGAGCATATGCACACCTACCCACAGAGATTTCAGATTACAGTTAGAAACACAAAAAGATGATAATCTTAAACTCTGCAAGCATTTGATGTTCCTCTTTTAAATTTTAAACAAAGGGAACTGGTCGTGTCTAATCTATGATATCAGTTATGTAATACTGTCCAATGCACTAAATTCAATGAATAATTCAAACCTTGTTTGCATCATCAGCTTCCATCTTGCATAGACTTTCCCAATGTTCGCCAAACCTCTGTATCATGCGCATTGCGAAGACAATATTTTTTAAAACTGTCTGGTTCGTCACACAGTCTGGTAATCCATGTTGTGAGTTGTGATGTCCAGCTGTTGTTTTATATTTCTTGCAACATAACCAGCCCATTGCCATCTGAGGTTTATAATGGTTTCTGATATCTGACCCCTGTTTGTTTTATAATAATACTGTGCTGTCTTGTAATCACTCCATAGGATGTTAACTCCTGTGAACATTGCATGGTTCTTAGTTTGAAGGTCAATCTTTTATTTAGGTTCCATGTTCCATGGTTGACTGTCGGAGGATACATTGGTTGAATATCCTTCTTTTTCGGAGCTGTTGCTCAGTTTTTACAGTCTGCATTGTGATAGATATGCTTGTAAAAATCTCTTCCATTTCTGACATCACAACTATGATTGAAAATCATACACTCAAGATCAGCTGAAGTTGTTATTGTTGACAATTCAGATTTTTGCATGAAAATGTGTTAGCTTGAGATCAGTAGCCGCTGTTGTAGTTGACTAATTGAATTTTTGTCTGAAAAATCTTTGCTTGGACTAATAAGTTATAATTGTTAAAACTACCTAATGCTATTGACCTGAAAACTTTTTGTTGATACAAAGCGATCTGTTTTGATTTTCAAACAACAATCCCCAAGTGAAAGCCTCCTAATTGTATTTCTTCACTCTAGCTCATTTCTTGTATCATCACTTTTCATTTATACACTCTTTGCAGATCCTATTACATTTGTCCTAACCAGTAAAATAATTTCACTGTTGCCAGGCAAACTTGATTCAATTTTTCTTCCTGTAATTAGAAGCTCCTGCTGTGTCAGCATTATTTGGCATCTATATTTCTTCAATCTTAGATAATTGCTTTCTATCGAATCGCAGTAACCCAACAAATGGCCTGAACAACAGGCCAAGTGGGCTATAAGATTCTTCTCTTTTTGAATATATCTATATATCTATCAATGTGTGTCTCCAGGCGTTCCTGATCAGATTTTTTGGGCTACAATCTTTAAAATTTGCATGAGTATACCCACTAGGCATCATCTAAGACCCCCGCCCCCAAAGTACTTTTGAGATCTCTATGGTCATTTTGGACCAGCAAGGCCCAGCTATTTTTTCTCTCTCTTTCTCTCTCTTTCTCTCTTTTTTCTTTTTTTAAAAATTTTTTTTATTGATAACTAGGTATGCATTTATGCCTGATTTTTTTTTTTTTTTTTTTTAATTTTTTTTTCCCCCCTTAGAAATTCAGATTTCTTTAGTGATCTCTGCCCAGCAAAAAGAGAGTAACTTATTCATTGATCATCCCATATTTCGATTCGCCCCCCCCTTGCTTGCTGCCAAAAGTTGGCGATTACATGACAGTTTCTATTGAGTGACTAACCAAACCTACTTGGTTATATTTTCAATATATATGCAATCTGACAATGAGTAGTCATTTCCAGTATTTTCAAATGCTAGTTTTTTTTTGTTTTTTTTTTTTGTTTTTTTTCAGCCTCTTGTCTTTTCCTCTCTTGCATATTGTATCTACCCCATGCACCCATATAGACATTGAGATTTCATTACTTTATTCCACCCAAACCCATGAGGGTAGCCTTTAATTTCTTGGAAATTTGAGTATGCCAACTTGCACATTTGAAGGTCACTCTCAGGTGAGTTGGAGCATATCAACCACATCCCCCACCTAGCATGCAAGAGACTATCAGAAGAAAATTCAAAGAAAAACAATGAATCATTCAATAGAAACTGTCATGTGACCTACATCTTTAGGCAGCAGGCTGTGTTGGGAGTTATCAATCAAATGTCAGCCCTCTAGCTCCATTGATGCAACCTGTATGCATGATACCCAATTACATACATAGCCAGACTGACTTGAAAACTGAAGAAGCCTATGATATAGTTTTTGATAAGATGTGTAACTGAAGGCTGAAAAAAATATTTAACACCTATGGTTTGCTTTATGACCCCAGAAGTTGTTTTTCTGTTTCTTCGGTTCTCAATCAATGTCATTTATATCACTTGACTAGTGGAACTTGGACTATTTGTAGAAGGTTTAGTGATATTTTTAAAGTGATACATTTTTTATTAGTTATATTTCACTAGTATGTGAATTGACTGATTGGAAAGTATTTTTTGTCTAGAGATAAACATTGACCACTTGCAAAATTAACTATTTTGATGTGCATGATCATGCAACGATTTTGCTTCGTTAGCACATAATTTCAATACCATTCCCCCCAACTAGTATATGGCTCATTAGTACAGTGGTGCCCTCGGGAGAATTTAAGTAGTCCAAGGGACTTTTGGCCTAAGGGTAGTGGGAATGTGTTTCTCACCAATAGACCCTTAAATCAAAGAACTAGTTGCAAAAAAAGCAAAAACAAGGACGGGGGTCACATTGATGTGTTTTTATATTCGTTACAATAGAAGAAATCTTATTTTGTTTGTAATAAATAGGAATTTCAAATGTGTTCCTAATTATTAATCACTACTTCTCACAACAGACTGGTTTAAACTCTGTTGCTGGGTTTAGGTTATTCATTTATAAATAATTATGTATCTGGACTTTGTCAAGCCCTTACTGTTCACAGTAGAAACTTGAAATTTCACACATACAATCCTTTCAATGAGTAAGGAAAATGGTTTTGTTTTTATGTTTTTTTTTGGGTTTTTTTTTTTTTTTTTTTTTTTGAAAGTTCACTAATCAAATAGGTTTTAGTACGGGGTTCAATTTGCAATGTAAGTTCATCCCAAATTGATTCCTATATGTGTGTCATACTTTTTTTGTTGTTGAAAATTCTGACTTTCCTAATGATCTCTACTGAACAAAATGTGTAAGAAATAACTTATTAATTGTTGCTTTCTTCAAATCCTGAATTTATGGATCAAACTGCACTGGTAGTATTTCCATCAAGCTAGCCTTATTTTACCACCACCACTGCTTGATATAGGATGTAAAAAGTAGCATATATGGTGATTCATAATTTCCCTTAGTTTTTCCTTGCTCTCTCCAAGTAACAAATACACAGCAGTAGCTGAACAATTGTAAAATGAAACAAATTCTTAGCATAAAGCTGTCTAATTATATGCAAAATAGAATAATTATTTGAAATCATTCTTTGTTGCAACTTAATTGGAAGTGGAGAACTAGTAATCTTATCGACAAAACTGGGGAATGACCTTGAAAAAGTCGGGAACCACTAGAGAACATTGGACAAGTAGGTGATGCTCAAAAATCATAATTACTTGAAGAATGAATTTTTTTTTTTGTTCACTGATAGCACCCACTTGCAAGAAGAGAAGATTTTCTGTGGTGTGCGGGAGAGTTGATGCCTGAAGAGCTGTGATATTTAGTTGTGAAGTCTCCTGGCCTAGTTTATGTTTTATTGGCTTGTCAAAGAAGAGCTTGAATGTTCCTCATGAACAGGTGATGTTGTTAAATCATCAGAAGTAAACTAATAATCCCAAGATTTGAGGGGAAAATACCTTGAATAGAATTCATACTGAAGAGCTAACACTGTTGAGCCAAGAATAAACTTCCCTCCATGACGCTGAAGAAATAATGGTGTATCAGTTTCGGGCACATTTTTTGAGTTATCATTTCTTTTGTGAGCCATGGGGTGAGGGAGAATTGATCAAATTTCGGGGTTGGATCCAGGTATCTATTTTTGCATTTTCTTACATTTTTGTATCTGCTCTTGTCTATCTCCACAATATCTCAATGGGTTTCAATGAAATTTAGTGGAAGGCTAAGCCACATCATAAGGAATGATTAAATTTTTGGATGGAAACATGCACAATGACCTAGTCATAATTGGGAGAAATATACATTCACAGTCGTCCATTTTGAATTTCAGTTTGCCCTTCAAGTTCATACAAAAACTGGCAACAATTTTTTCCTTAATTTGATTGGTTTTTAGATATGATCTAATTTTGTTGCTAAGACCCCCCCCCCATAATAACTTCTACTTTCCAATATCCTATAAATTTCATAGCATTCAACAATTTAGACAGGACATTTAAGGTTCTTTCATGATAGACTCAATTAAGGAACCTGATCGTATTTGAATATTTTTGTATGAACATTGTTTAAGAGCCATATCTGTTTATGAGCAGGTTGTACAAATCTGATATTGTAGACATTTTTTGATCATAAAATACAGTTTATGGTTTACATAACACTGAATGAATTGACATCACTATGACGCCTTAAGTCTCTTAGACTGGATAGAGAAAAGTGATCCAAATTTTCACTAGAAATACCGTGAAACCTCATCAAATGGGGACTAATGGGGTAACCAATGGTAGGGTTGGATACTGTTTAAAATATTGGAAAGTATATGCTCAGAACATAATATATTAAATAACTTAAAAATAGATATTAGATAAAACATATGTTATGAAATTTTTTATCATAATTAATGATTTAACATGAAACAGGTTTTGATCAGACTCCTGTGACCCCCCCCCCCCAGTTACTATTACCATGGATAATGGGTGCATCATTGAATTTATAGTTTTTGGTTTTGAAAAAATCTTTGGTAGACTCAAATTGAGGACATGATTGAACTGTTGCTCTCAATATATATACATATATATATTTTACGTGATATACTAATGCAATGAAAGAGTGATTAATTTGCTGTGCTTATTTGTTTAATACACATGAAACAAACTAATTATATAGTAATGAATAATCCTTTTAATAGGAGCCAGCCTATGATATAGGTTAAAATCTCTCAGTAATGTTAAATGCCAGAGCAAACAAAATGTCAGAAATTAGGTCTATTTTTTTTTCTTCCCAAGCTGTAGTTTGTCTATTCTTATATGGCAAATATCAGAAAGAATGGTTCTAAGATCATAAAAATAAGATTAAATGAAAGCTTTCTTAGTGTAACAGTTTTATTTGTTAATGTCAGATAATACTTTCACTGACACCAGTCATGGTGCTTGCTATACATATAATATAATATAATATAATATATATATATATATATATATATATATATATATGTATATATAAATATAATCTCCCATGCTTTAAAAATTGACCGGATTATCTGTGCAGAAATAAGTTTGCAGATAACTTTCTGTTTACAGAAAGGGATATTGAAATGTGAGGCCTTGTATCATATTTCTGATATATTCAGGCCATTGGAACACGCACACATTGTGTGTGTAATATATATATATATATATATATATATATATATATATATATAAAATGTTGTGCTGAATCGTCAAAATTGTTTATTTGGCATAGTTTTAACATTTTTTACAAAAAATTTGAACTAAAATTTGCTCGATCAAACAAGGATATAAAAGAGCTATTTTATTGAAATCAAAAGTTTATATAATCAAATTGAAATCGGACTTTTTTTTGCGAAAAATGAATGTAGTTATGCTTTTTTCTACAAAAAAAAAGTAAATTTTGCTGATTCAGCGTGACACTTACACACTTATATATATTGTGCTGAAAGTTGATTTTATTATCATTATACTAGCTCTGTCTATGAAAAATATTGAGCACTGTATCTTTGAAACCAACGCCTATATATGTGTTTGCTACGTGACTTATGTTTTGCAGTCTTGTTTTAGTTTTACACATAACCTGAATTTCCATGAAAGTTGCCAAATATTTTATTTGTATATGAAAATATCTCATTACCATTGTGGTGAATTTATAAAAAAGATGATTGCCAATTTTTTTTGTCTCTAAAGCATATGAAGGTTCAGGAATCACAAGCTAAAAAGATAAATAAAAATGTTCATCCTAAATGATAAATACTAAATTTAGGAAGCTTACCAGAATTCGGGAGGTGTGCACTCAAGACCTATTTTCTTTCTTTTGCTTGAAGGAAGATATTCTGAAGATTGTGATGTTGAAATGAGCCATCATAATATTACTAGTATCCTTGACTAGAGAAATGACTACTGTTTTATTAATCATTGAGGTTTATTGAAAAAAGTTTTGCTTTTCAACCAACAAAATAATCTAAGAATTCCCACCTGTTCCCTTTCCGCTGGATGGGTTGGGGGTTACTGTAATGTCAGACGCCTACAATGGTGACCTGCTGAAGAGGAGGAAGGAAGTAGATTGTGGGAAATTAAAATTAAGATGTTAGACTCCCTTTTACCCGTGACAGATAAACTAATCAATACTCACAGCGTATTTTTTTAGACAAATTCTCCATCATTGATGAGAATTTCTCTTTTACAATAGAAGACATTTGATGTGTTGACGGTGAAAGAAATTCATATTCTGATGACAGCTGACCACGTGCCATAAATTGTGTGTTCATAAGGAGGAGACATGATGACCTCTGACTTAGACTTGCTCATATTGATGTTGGTTAATTTTCTGGAATTTTATGCTGAACTCCGAACTCGTTTTATACTCAATGTGCTGTATTTATGATTTATCCTTCCATCTTGTACTGTGAAATTGCATTCTGGGTCCTATAAATTTGAGTAATTCAATGACAATTAGGGCATATGAATTTAAGTATTATCTGTACCTCACATAAATGAATCATTGTAGTCTGCACATGTACCAGAATTAATTATCTAAAAAAAAAAGAAAAGATCTTTGATCTAGAATTATCAATCCCAAAAACTAATGGCACAAAATTTGGGCATTGTTGGTTAAAAATGACCATAGAGACCAAAAAAAAATCAGTTTTTAAATGTCGCCTTGTGGTTTAAAGTGAGGAAAATCTTGGTTGGTTGATTGGGTGAGCCATTTCTGGGGCTTCTGGGATATGATCTATTGATGATGATGATGATAATAGATTTCCCCCCAACATCTCTCATGGAAGTAAATGGTGAAATATTTTCTATTACTATTAGGAAGATTTCTTGACTCTATTGGTGTTTCTGTCTCTTATTGCTCAGGAAAAAGCACTTTATTTTAGGACTAGCGTAAGTGCCTGCTGTTGCTATCATTAGTGGAGAAAATAATCAAAGCAGTGATATTTTTAAACTTGAAAATGACAGCTGTATTGTTAAAATGTAATAAAATTCAAATAAAATATCAAATGTATTTTCCATTGATTTGAATGAGTCTGATGCATCAATATTATATATTTTTTCTTTTTTTTTTTTTTTGGAAATATAAGTGACTTCAAGTAATTACAAAGTATAAGTCAATTCCAATTAATTACATGCAAACATTAAAAAAAACTTGAAATCAAGGAAAAAGGTCAAATTTAGTTTTAATTGTTTCAAATGAGTTTGACATATCAATATTTGAAAAAAAAAAAGAAAGAAAAATGTAAGTGAATTTTAAAAAATTACGAAAGTTGGACAAAAAATACATAGTACTTCCAAGTTCGGGTGAAGATTTGGTTTAACAAACCAGAGTGATTTTTTTAATGAAAATTAATATTCCCTGTGTACTTCGATCTGCTTTGACTGAATCTAACAACCATTTCTGCTGGAAATTTTCAATTTTTTAATA
Source organism: Thysanoteuthis rhombus (assembly GCA_963457665.1). Classification (NCBI taxonomy): domain Eukaryota; kingdom Metazoa; phylum Mollusca; class Cephalopoda; order Oegopsida; family Thysanoteuthidae; genus Thysanoteuthis; species Thysanoteuthis major. The sequence goes on along the minus strand of OY735219.1, from coordinate 41,919,325 downwards.
AATAACTTTCTAAGTGAAAGTGAGCGAATAGACTCTAAGAGGGGGGGTAGATCTACAATGGGCATAAAATGCAAAATGGACCCTAATTTACAGGTTGGGGAGGGTTTGAATTCTTGCAGGGTTTCAAAAATTGTATACATCTCTTTGCTTCATATGCGTGCACACACTCACACGGGTGACCAACTTTGTAAATAAGATAATCCCCTCGTTAGAAGATCTACAGAAATCTAGTGCTTACCATAATTTCTTTCAGACTAAAAAGTTTAACTTCATCTTATCAGCGTTATTTATGTTGCGGATAACCTGTCAAAAATGACAGCTGATTGAAGGATGTTCTTCTCTTATTAAATATATGATAATGATCTTGTGTGTGCTCGTGAAGGAAAGTAATTTTTCCTTAAGATTTTTCACTGCTACAGGTAGGGTTTGTCTGTCTATGAGATCAGGTGAATGGAAAGAGGGATTGGACACTCGCAACAGGGTTGCCAGATTTGGCAGATATTCCAGGGCTAGTATTGAACATCAGACTCACTCAATTTCAATGCTATTCCAGTACCTGTATTAGGTAAGTCTCTGATATAAAGCTAGGATTATCTCCTCTTCTGACCAAATCTGGCAAACTGTCATTTGCCAGATTTTCTGTTGAACGAAGCAGAAGTTAGGCAACAGCTTTATCTTGCCCTCTAGAGCAGAACACATAAAGTTAGTTCTTAAAGAGAACTAGATTTACATTATGAACATTTGAAATTTAGATGGCCTAATATTAAGGTTTATTTCTATATTGATTCGCTCATAATTTAGTCATTTATGTATTAAGCTAGTCTTCTTATTCCTGGAATAGTTTAAGCTTAGTAAAATAAAACTGGAAAGATGAACACGCCTGAGATAAGGCATGGTATTGAAAGAAAGGCATATTAGGTTAGTTCATTCTGAGACCATGTAAAACTAACAGTGGTTACATGCTAACTGAAGTCCAAAGAATGTAACAAATGAGGTCTGTAGATTTTAGTGCTCTTAAAATAATTGAATTATTCTATTTATTGTACACTATCATTAGGGTTTGGGTCAGAATAATTTGTCTTGATATTTTTGTCTCAAGGTTATCCATTTTGCAGAAAGCAAACCTTTGAAGGTAAATGGTTTGTCAAAAAGTGGGTTCCATTCTTGTCATTCAATGGTATTAGGAGTGTTTTGTTTCAATAGTTTCATTCAAAAATATCACTTGATTCTATTCTGAAAACTGTCATATCAGCATGCATTTTTTTCTAAAAATTGTTAAAATCATTGTTTTTTTTGTTCATTGATTCTCTTGTTGGAAACAGAAGGATATAAGCTGCATTTTTAGCTTAAAGGTAAAAATGTGACTAGGGCACAATATATATATATATATATATATATATATATATATATATATATATATATATATATGTGTGTGTGTGTTTGCAGTTTATAGATAAAAATATTGAATGATCAAAAGTGGTTTTAGAAGTTTTGTGTTCAGGTAGACCAGTTGAGGTTTATAACAATCAAATCAAGATATTACTATAATCTACATTTTATGACATAGTAGATAGCCACCATATTGAAAATATCTAAATGAAGCATTGAAATTCATTTGCACATACTTGTATATATCAGTTGCTTTGATATGCTGTTTCCATATAAGCTCAAGAAAAAAAATTATTGAATCCTATTTTTGTGTGATTCGCTACTTAGTCTAATAAAAATGTTCAATTTTTAAAAACTAGTAATGAAAAGTAAGTACTTTAGAACAATATCAAATGCGAGTAATTGTAGGACTTGCAAATGAGTCTCCATTAATTGTATCAGAGGCTGTTCATCATCTAGAGAAGGTGATGCTTTGTATATGGTTGGATTCGAAGGATGTCCTCTACTTATAAGCTCCTTGTAGAGAACCAGAAGATTGTTTTGAATAAGTACTGCTCCCAATCAGACCAATTGAAGGCAGCAATCGAATAAAAGCATCTGGAATTAGTTTTGACAAAAAACGTAATATTACATTTTTCTTTGTTGTCCAGGCAAAAATTGTTGCAGCTTGGCTGGAAATTTTCACTCATCTGACATATTCACTAGATAATGCACTTTTGGATTACCATTATGCAGTCTTTAGAGAATCATCTTCATATAAAAAGAACATTCTATTCCCTGAGAGACTGCAAAAGGCACCTAAAGCAGTTCTTGGCTGAGAAAGATTAAACATTCTGCAAGAATTAAATTATGAAGTTGCTTGAAAGAAAGAAGATAGTGGAACAAAATAGTTGATATTATTAAAAAAGTTAATGTAAAAAAAAGTTTTATTATTACTTGATAAGTAGAAACTTTTTGTCCAATCCAATACCCCACCTGCTGTTTTTTTTTTCTTAATAGTTTAATACAGTAATGATAGTTAGATATATAGTTGAATAGCTTGCACATATACTAGAAATAATTAGTCTAAAATGATCTAAAGAATACTAACACAAGATTTGGTTATTGTTGAGACCCCCCCCCAAGCCTCCCTTTTTAAGAAAAAAACAAAATAAAACCGATTTTTAGATAGTGTACTCATGCAAATTCGTAAGGTTTTATCTCCCAAGATGTAACCAGGAATGCCCCGGAACAGACATAGATGGAAGAATCTGTAGCCCACTTGGTCTGGCTGGTCACTTTGGGGGCAACGGTTATTCGATGGTTACAAAGGAAGACTGTTACAGGAGATTCGATAGCAGGAATTGTTGAAGAGGAATAGGAGGTTGTCTGCAATATATCATAGGTTGAAATGTAGTGATGAATAGCTTGTTCAGAAATCTGTATAGCAGTTACATTGTGAAATGATTGTTGGAATCTGACTGGCTGGACAGATGAATTGAGATTAATCATGTGTGTTATTAAATACTTTGTTCTTGGTTTGTTGTGTCTGTGGTAAATGTTATACATTCATGTTTATGCAAAGGAAATTGATATGAACCATAAAGCATTGGTCAGATGTGGAGCTTCATTGTCTGCCCCCCCCCCCGGCCGATAGGGTTGTTCAGATTCATATGTACATTAAATCGGCATAAATTGAAATCTTTTTGTATGTATTTGCATGTCTCGCGCTTCTTGTAATAATAAGTTTCTTATTAGATGTCCAGTATCAGACCAGAGAGTCCAGCTTTTAAGCACCATCTGGCGCCACCTCAAGCCTGACATTAATTTGCCCTTTTGGGGGCTTTACTAAAGATTATACAAATCACTTCAGATATACTTGAAAAAGTGTGAATAGAAAGCTGTATCAACCATAGATCTATTTCTAACTACATTGTTAATGAGCTGCAGTGTACAAGTCACGTGAGAGGAGATCTGTCTGCCCATGTCTTCCTCTTTACAAAATGGCACCCTATATTGATTGTTTATACTCTTTAATCAAAACTTTCTCGCTGTGTATGTGTGTCTGAAAATATGCAGTTGTCTTTTGGTGATTATACGTGAAATTGAATAAGCTTTTAAAAAATACGGTAGGCTTCTTTTGGACCATTTAGGAATGGCAGACAAAATATCTCACAAGAAATATTGACAGCTTTATTGGAAATAATACTTGCAGAATATTTCATACTGCAATATTTTACAAATATGAGAATAAATTGAATCAAAAAAAGATTACCATGAATGGTAGATGCATCATTGAACTTCTGGTTCTTGTTTTTGTTCAATCAATACTTCTGTCTACTTGATTGATTTTTTTTTTTTTTTTTTTCAAACTACTTATGTATGAGAATAAATAATAATGAGATCAGGCTTCTTTAGAAGATGTTTTGCATGACATCTCCTTTGTGATCTGTCCCCTCTAAAATCTATTGCAATCAAAGGTATAAATATGTATTATCACTTATGTTAAATTGAATGCTGTAGCTCTGATAAAGTCCTCCTTGTTTTTAAAATATTTATGTTGCTATAAACAAGACTTGAATATAAAACTACAGTTTGAGCAAGATCAAGTTTCTTCTGTTGTCAGTCCATTCATGTCTTTGTAAAATCCATGAAACCAAAAAGAACATAGATTATTTACTGAAGATGGTTGATTTTTCTTTTCCAGATCTCTGAACGTGTTTACTTTTCTCATTTGCTGCCCAACAAGAAATTTCATTCACTTTGATTTATACCTGAGTTTAATTCTTTGACAAAGCAATATCTAGAGTATATTGAATGACCGTAGCCACAGAAAGTATTGAAGGGTTCTATCCTTTTTTATATCTGCCTATGTTTGTATGTTCCAGTGCTTTTGGTACCCTATTTTGACAAGGTTTATCAATAATATCTAAATTCTTGTCTACATTTTTTTGACTTTGTTTTAAATGTTTTCTTTTGGAGTCATAAGTAGAATTTATTCTTCTATGGGATTTTCTCACATGATTTCAAATTTTAATGCCACAGTTCAATAATTGACAGTGATGGCGAGTTTTATTAGCATTCATTTGTACCTTTGATAATGTAATATCTTTAGTTCATATCATTTTATTTCATTTTTTTTGCTTTTTTCATTTTTTCATGTTTATAGATCATTGAACTTAATGATGTTCAGAGCGGTTTCCAAATTTAGGAAGAAGGGGAGATAACTTGAGCTTCATCTTCATAGATTTACCCATCATGGGCATTGGAATAGTGCTGAATTTGAAAATTAAGTGTCAGGTGGGTTCAACTCCAGAGGCTGGTACTTGAACTTCTGTCTCCAGATTATCTCAATTTCCAAATCCATCGTTATTCCAATGCCTGTGTTGAGTAAGTCTCTGAGATAAAGCTCAGGTTATCTCCCCTTCTTGCCAAATCGGGCAACTTTTTTTACCTGGGATTTGTCAGTACTAATCTTTTATAAAAGGGAATAAATCTATCCGCTAGGATTCACTTTTCACTTGGGGAGATTGGGTAGGTTAGCAGAATGTTCAGTGAATCGGATTTTAGTTTGAGATTAGAGTGAAATGCTAGGTTTCTGGGTAATTGTTTGGAATAGGTTCATTAAAACGTTTGGGCTATATATTGAAAGAGAGACAACTTTTCAGCAGTCATAATTAGCTGCTGCTGTTATCATGGAACTAATAAAAGCTGAAAAGTTAGTATTGCAATTAATAACTTGAAAAGAAACCCTACCGTAACATTAGACCTAAACACTGACTCTAATCCTTCAGCTGCGAATCGTGTCTGCTGTGGGGAATCTCACTGAGCATATAAAAAATATTCATGTATAAATTTAATTGGCATCTTTTCTGCTAGTTTTTGTAATATTGTCGTCTACATTCATCTTCTCTGTTGGATCCACTTATCTACTTATTTCTGGGTATTAGCTAAGTTATCGCTTTTGTCAATTTTATCAACATGCATTATTTGCCTTTTTAACTGCGACAAAAGTTCTCTGAAGATGAAAGTTTTTTTGTTCAGATTTGAATAGGTTACTAGTGTTCCTAAGAAAAGGATAGAGAGTGAGAAGAGAAAGGAATATTTCCTTTATGTCACACTGTCAAGATTTTTTTTTTCTTTTTCTAATCAATTCACAAAGTAAGATATGACGCAAGAAAAAGCATTAGTGATACAAAAAGGTAAAACATTTTTTAACATCTCATACTGTAAGCGTAGAGTTATGACCTATATTTTATTTTCCTTTCAGTTGATAATCGACTCAAAAAACCTCGCAAACTTGATCGCAAGGACCTGAGCGTGTTCAACCAACCAGATGAGGGAAATCAACCTCATATTTCCCCGCAACTTACATTGGCTTGCTTCCAGTTCTTGTTTTCAAGTAAGTTTTTACTTTTTTCTGACCATTGGTGTTTCTGACCATTGGTGTTTTTCCTTCTGACCAGATTTTTCTCTTCCCTCCACGCTATATGGTTTTGTCATTTCCATTGATTATATATTACACTCTTTTATTCTTCTCCATCAGGGTTGCCAGAATGGGAGATAATCTGAGCTATACTGACCCAATACAGGCAATGGAATAGCTTTGAATTTGGAATTTAAGCAAGTCTGCAGACAGGTGTAATACCAGCCACTTGACAATTTGAGGCTGGTATTGAACCTCTACCTCCAGACTTGCTCAATTTCCCTAATTCAATTCTATTCTATTGCCTTTGTTGGGTAGGTCTCTGAAATTAAAGCTCTGATTATCTCCCCTTCTGGCCAAATCTGACAACCTTGCATGCATCTTTATGTCCAAAGAAATGACAGATGTGACTTGATTAGCTTTTTCTAACTCTGATTTTAAAGTATTTCTGAGTGATAGCTTAGGTTTACAGTCAATTTGCAACAGATAAGCTCAAAAAAATGTAATGAATGATTGAGAACCATACTTTTTTTTCATGACATCGTAAAAAATATGTTCATTATTGAACAATGCAAAGTAAAAAAAAACTTGAAAAATCTTACTAGAATCTCTATGAATAGCCAGTCTCATTTCACTTGGGCCAGTAAGTTATAATTTAGTCATTTGCTTTGACTTTTTTTTTCCCCCCCACAGGTGTGGAACCATTTAAAGCAGAATATATTTCTGAATCAGTGCTGAAACGTTTGTTGAAAGAATACATTGTGAAAGAACACCAAATGAGAACTGAAGATGATGAAGAGAACTTTATATACAAAGAAGGGCAACCATGTGATTTTTTTGTCCTGATTTTGCAAGGTTGGTATTTTCATAAATTTAGACATGTTTTCATATATATGTTTGTTTTTTTTTGGGGGGGGGGGTTAAAAAAATTATTCTTACTTGATTTCATGAAATAGTCCATTCTACTTTCTTTTCCTTTATATTTACAGCTACTCATTGTCAAGTACAATTGTCATCTAGTTCAGTGCTATCAGATCTTTTAACTCTATATTGCAAAATATTGATAATTTCTGCACCTAAAATGAACAGACTGAAAATATTGCATCTTATGCCTAAAACTGAATTTTCATAACCTAGTTGCTTCATTTTCTCTTCTCTTATTTCTGTCACTTGAGACTTTATCAACCCACCTACCCCATCTAACTCTTTGGACAGTGATACAAGTTATATGAAGCAATACATGACGAGATCAAAGGCACTGTGGCAAAATAAATGTCGATTTTGCAATGGATTATTATCGTAAATCAAGCACCCCTAAAAACAAATGAATGAAGATGAATTTAAAAAAAATGGAAAAGCTGTTTCTAGCAGGTGGTTACTGGACTAAAACTGAACATTCAAGGCCAAAATATGTGACCAGGAGCTCTGAAATAATGGATCAAATTGATGAGTAAACGTTGAATAACTCTATTTCTGATCTAGTGATATTGTTCTTTTTATACACAAATACAGAATAATTACACAACATATTGACCTCATGTATAGTTCTATACAATAATCAATATATTTTAGGGATTGAAATAAGGTCTTTGGAGCATATATAACATTTTTATCTATACAATTACCTGAAAATGAGATCTTGCCAATCTCAACGATTCGGAATTACCCTTCTCTATAAATCTAGCCACTTTCAGCTATTTCAAATAGTCATTCAATAAATCTAAAAAAATGCATCAATCTAAAGATTGCCCTGACCTTGTGTCGAATTTGCCCTTGTTAGGACACGAATAAATATCATAAATTTTTCAGTGCAAGGGAGATAACTATATTGAGACTAATAGCCACTTGGGTTTATTATAAAAGTGAGTAACATACCTCTAGATTGGACATTGGTGTAAAAAATGATAAATTGTACTTCAAGCTTCTAAATTCAATTTAAAGAATTTGATAACTATCAGTTGGTTACTGTTTAGAATATGTAATTAAAACCATGTATTTCCAAATTTATTCTCAGTATCAATAGCTTCCCTGTCAAGGACACCTTCAATTCAGATGAACTCATATACTGCATACGCAATAAGCAAGACAGTTACAGATACATTTTATATGATGCTGAATCTTTCTTCACTCTTTTACTTGAGAAAATAATACACATTGACGCAGTAATTGTTTGATGGATTTTATAAAGAAAACAAGATATAAATAAAAAAAACCTGAACTTTAAAATGGGTAGGTCTGGTTAGTCACTGAATAGAAACCATCATGTGGCTGATGATCAATTAAAAAATTGGAAGAAAAAAGGTAATCAATGAATAAGTTCTGTTTTTTTCTAGACATAATAAAGAGTGAATATTTGACTTTTCGGCTCCCTAGCACCATCAGAGTGGCCTGTATGCACTATACATTCATAGTCAGACCAACTAAAAAGGTCTGCATTAACAAAAAACAAGCGTGAACACAGTTTGTCATGAATCCACATTGTAAATTGAACCCTTACTAAAATCTATTTTGGGGAGGTGTTTGGTGAAAAAATGTTTTTTTTTTCTTAACATAATGAAGGGTAAATGTTAAAATTTTCAGGCCTTTAGCTCCATTGGCTTGTACACATGATACATATATTCTTAGGAAGCCAGCCAGTCCAACTTGAAAACTAAAGAAACCTATGTTGTTGATTGGTTGATTGATAGTTTATAATGATTTTGGATTATTGCTCCAAGAATACTTTTTATTTTGATAATAGATTATACTTATACGGAGTAAGCATCAGCATTTACATTAGTCTTATTTAATATAACGATGAGAGAAGATAATTGTTGAACAGGTCATGAAAATGGTACAATTAGGATCCACACCCATTGTGTAAATGACACCCTTTTGTTAATAAAACTAATTGATGTTAAAACAGTGTGACATCAACTAAACTAGTTCCATAAAAAAAAAATCTCAAGTTAACCTTTTGATAATTCAAAAATAACCAATGATATTTACTTTAAAAACAGGTCATTATATGCTTTTTAAAAGTTACACCATGATAAAGTAGAATAAAAGGTGAGAAGGCATAATATTTACCTCTATTTTCTTTTTTTTCTTTTTTCAAACTAAAATATTCAATGCTAAATCACCTCCTTGGTGTTTGATTGTGAAGACCAAGAAATCATAGTTTATTATTGGAAGAAGCATTATAACATTTTTTTTATTGAAAATGATCATAATTTACCATCATAATTCTAATTGCATGTTTTGTATAAAACAATTAAAATTACAATGTTGCTAAAAACTAGTAAAATTCAATAAAGAAATTGTATTTTGTATTCAAGTTTTTTTGTTTCAGACTCTTGCTTTTGATTTGATCATACTGAAATTAAATGTAATATTGGCCGTTTAACCTGTTTGCTGCCATGGACGAGATAATTCATCTTACCAAGTTCAGTGCCCCAGACAAGATAACTCCTCTCTCAATAGTGTCATTCTCTCTCTCTCTCTTTTTTTTTTTTTTCAATATACATTCATCTCGATATAACATTTATCAGATATTCAACTGTACTGATTGATTTGTATGAGAATGAAACCATTTTAAACGTGAAAATTTCTATTTTAATCAGTTTTTAACAGGAAAGAACTAGTGCAGGACTTGACAAAAATATGTTCTGCAGCAAAGAGTTTGAACTCTTTATGGTCAGATGTTAGTTGCTTGGTATTGCTGTTTTGTTTGTGCATTAAATATTCATAAACTCTCCTTACTTACTACTGAAATACACCCTAACAATGCATTCTTAACAAAGCCTTCATCAGATGACCTTGGTAGTCAGGCATCATTATTACCACTCATCCAGTGTACCCTTGTAATATCTTTCAAATCTACTAGACTATCAGTTGTAAGGTTCAGTTATCTGGCTTGCTACTGTTTACAGAACATTCACCCCCAACAAGTCATCCCCATAAAAAATTCATTTCCGACTTAGTTTTACAATATTGATATCATCTATGATTTAATCATTAAATTCCTATATACATTACAATAAACAAAATTTCACAACTCTTGTGGCCATGTAAATGCTATTTACCACTGTCAAATGGCAAAAGGGGTGGGATGAATGAACCACTGTAGAGCATAAGGAGGTAAAAGATAAGTTTCACCCATATACATTCTTTGACTGAACTCATATTAGAAATGCTATGATAATATCATTTATGAAATTTACAATACTAGGAATTGTTTGGGACTGAAGTTATCAGATCCTACTTGCCACATCCAACTGAACATAATTTCCATTTATACAAGTTATTCATTCCGAGAAGGCTCAGATATCTTGATTTTGATGGAGGTATGAAACGATGACATAGCCTTGAACTGAAATAGGCATGAGGATGAATGATTGTATTAGATGATTTTATAACAATCTTCCTTTGTATCACAATCTTGGCCAAGTAGATACTGAGTATTTATGACCATCTGCAGAATTTGTTCAATATGAATTTTTTTCTTTTTAGTTAAAGAAAAAACAGTTGAATTTTTCTTGACCAATATCCTTTACAAGGTCACATTTTGAAGAGATGTTGTTTTTTGATGTAAAGATTGTTTGCCTAAGCTTGTTCCACAGAGTGATTAGACTGGCATCCATAAAGTACCATTTTGGTCCTTTCACTTCTTGCAGTTATCAGCTATGTTCCTGCATTTGTTTACTAAGTGTTGTTTGTTGTATGAACTTGTTTTGGGCATGCTGTACAATGGGTGGATTTGTTCAGTTTGTGATGTCCTGAGATGATACAGAATGTCTCAAAAATATCAGCATGATTTCGTCTGTACTTCAGAGTTTCCAGGTTCAACTTTTGGAATCAGTCAATGTAATTTAGATCTTGGATTTGGGGGATTAATTTTATTGCCCTGCGTTGCACATGTTTCACTGCATCTATGTTATGTTTGTATTTTTCTGCAAATATTTACATTTACTTTTTCAGGTCATGTTAGTGTGATTGTTGGGAAAGAAAAGATGATTTTTGATGGTGGTCCATTTTCATACTATGGAGTTGAAGCTCTTACAAGTAAGTAAACTTTTTTATTTTATATACCATCTTCAAAGATGGTGAGTACTACTAGCCAACCACATACAGCCTGTGTACGATCTCCGCAAGAAATTCAAACCTCAACTAATCATTACCAAAACATCTTTTGCTTGTTAAAGCTCAACTGTGAATCTTGGATTCAGAACTAGTTTAACTATAAGTCTGGTTCATATCCAGTATAAACATCTATGGACTTGTGAATGGTGAAAACTTTGGGTTCAAAGTCCTGTAGAGGCCAATTTGATGCAAACTATACTTTGAAGAGTAAATTTAGTTCTACATATATCCACATATATTAGAAAGAAAGAAAAAAAATGGGGGGGTTATTATATTTCATGGAATATGTAATTAAATGTCCAAAGTTAGTAAATATGTTGCAGTTGTATTTTGTTATTTTTCAGTTACATCAGTTGATAATTTTGTAGACATTTTGGACATGTATCTGATGATACCAAACCTGTGAAAATATGATTGTATATCAGGAATTCACAGAGAAGTGCTTTAGATATAGTTTGTGATTGAGCTACAATCAGAAAATGCTAGGTATTGTTTTTGAAATAAAACAATTCATGGGAAACATGGATACCTATGAGGAATAGTGTTGTGTTGAATGTTGAGACAAAATATAACAAAGAGTGAAATACATTATTTTTAAATTGATTCTTTTTTTTTTTCATGAACAAAACCTTGAAATTTCCAGCAAAGGGGATTAAATAAATGATTAAATAATTGAATAGTGGTGAAAATTCGAACTTCAACTACTTAGAGTCCTTTCCAATCATTAAATTTTCTAGGGAACTCCTTCAAAAGAAAAAAAAAATTTCCCTTCTACATATATACTTACTTACATATGTAAGTAACTGTGGGATTTTGGCCTTGTTTATGGAATCATTCAAATGTGAATTAGCACAAAAAAAAAATACACAGTTGAATGGAAAAGTAAAAATGAAGCTTACTGAGAAGATTAAACATCTACTGAACAACATCCATGTCAGGTAAATAACCAAGATGTTTTTGATCAAAAAAGCAAAATGTTGCCTTTTCTTATCTGAAAATACTGATTGTGTTATATAAAATTAAGATATGTGAAATCCATGAAGAATTATTTGGCTTATTGGGAAAATGTTACTTTGCTTTGTGGAACCCATGGAAAGGTTGCATGGATTCCTGGGGTTCCGTAGAACACGGTTTGAATACTGCTTACGAGGGCTGAATTTTATTTTCAGATGTGTGCAAAAAGTTCCCAGCACTCTTTTTTCGAAAATTAGTCACTGGATACCCAGTAGAAAACTTTTTTCATTAGAAACTTTTGCACACACCTAATATCAAATGACAATATTTTTATATGAAATATATCTAAATCAGTGATGAGAATATATTTCATTAAAAAAAAGAAGGAAAATAGCAACTTTGAGGTTCTATCTTTTTTGAAGGCAATTTCTTTCATGAAGAAACAAATGAATTGATGACTTATTTCAAGAGAACAATCCTTTTATACTATATTGCTTTGTGATCCCAGAGTTAATTTGATATCTTTGAATTCATTTCCTTTGTATAGAAGGATGGAAACTGCTGTTTCATTTTAATAATTGGAAAAAAAAATAGAGGAAGATAAAATAGTGGTGTTGGGTTTGAAGAACAATTCCTCTAATACAGCAATATCTTGGATACAGTTCAGTTCATTTATCCGAAACTTGTCTGCACTATTCAAAAGTACATCGATTAAGGTATTATAATTTGAAGTGTTGTGGGAGGGGGCTTATACTTAATTTCATTTGTTGGTCTAGTAATACCTCAACTGTACTACATGAAAAGTACATTATTCAAGGTTTTTTGAAAGATATGAAAAATGGACTGATTGCATATAAGATGCTATCATTAAATGAGTAAGAACTGAACTGTGTGATTGGATACCAGTGGCTGGGTTTAGTTTGGTAAAAATGCTATTTGACTATTGAAGATAGTTTGATGAAACATATTTGTGGGCCATGTATTTTCAATACAAAATTATTACACAAAGCTTATCAATGCATCATTCGAGGCGTAACATTTAAGAAACAGTCTGTATTTCTAAAGCTATCTTTAGATTGTGGACCTGTTTCAAACTATTCTGTGCATTTTCTGGTTCTCTTTTTCTTTCTTTTTTCTCAACAAGGAATTTCCAAAAGTATGGCCTGTTTAAAATATATATATATATATATGTGTATACAAGTTTTAAACCATGAAGATCATGAAAGACCAGATTGGCATAGAAAAATAATTGTTATATATGAGATTTTGATTGTTCATAGATTTATGGTTTCAATCCTTTTAATCTTGATTTAAAAGATAAGAGTATAGTCTTCTTCTTGACAAACTTAATTATTATTGAAATAGAAATTATTGCTTAGTAGTACATGACCCATAAGTGTCAGAGAAATTTTCCCAAGAAAGCATTACCTCTATTAAGTTGTAGGCTTTGTTTTTTCTTCCCAAAAGATCAGCATATAATTATCACTGAAAGGAGAATCTCTCTTTTGATTCACTGTTCTTGTGGCGTTTTTACTGCATTAAGTTTTGCATTGCACTTGCAAAACCAATGTGCACTCTGTATGCACAATAAAGGAACAAAAATGATAGCCCTTCAATTAAAGAGAAAATATCTGTACCTTGCGTAAATGAATCACTGTAGCTTACGTGGGTACCAAAACTAATTATGTAAAATTATCAAAATTTCACCTAAAAACAATACCAGTACGAGATTTGGGTATTGTTGGTCCAAAATGATCATAGAGACCCTAAAAAATCTATAGCCCACTTGGCTGGTTGGTCAGGCAGGCCATTCGTAGGGCTACAGAGATTTGATTTGATTTTATGTCCTTTGCAGTTTTATATTTTTTAAACTCCTTCAAAACTTGTTATCTTTTCAAATCGTAAGTGGTAGAAAAAAAACTTGTGTGTCTAGGCATATACGAGATGCTACCCAAAAGTTCTGGTAATTCAAACGGTGCATATGAACTAAATGTAGTTCAGACTTTTACTACTGCCTTCTGTGAGCTACTCACAGGAGATGGTGGAAAACTAGGTGTTGGATGATTTTCTTCTTTTTTTTTTTTTTTTTTTGTGTGTTCATTTTTCAACTTTTGGATAGCACTTTGTATGTTTGCTTTTCCCAAGACCTGAAAGTGACCTTGTGGCTAAGATAATTGCATATTTCCTACAACTGCCACTGGTTGATGTTCAAGCTTGGACAAAATTCATAGTTTTAAATGTTGATTTTCAAGGCTTGTTGGCTATCCCCTCTTGTAAGATTTGGCTTTGTATTCAGCTGAGCCAAAGAAATAAATCTCCATAGACAATTGTTTGACTTTTTCACCTTCTTAAATTCACTTAATGAAACCAGAGAGAAGAAAATATTCTTCTTTTCTCTTTGTTGGGAAATTTAAAAAAAATTTTTTTCTTCATCTCAAGCCGAAAATGAATTGTTGATTCATATTCGTGATTTTGTGCTTGTGATGAAAAATTAGCTTCTCAGAATATTTTTGAATCATTTTTACTTTGATATACATTGGTACATTCGACACGCTTGTGAAATAAAAAATAAATTTTAAGGAAAACTATGAGAATTCACTCAGCCCTTGAATGTTGCATTCAGATGGCATTTCATTGAAACAGTCTCACTGAATTTAGTGATGTTCAGGGCAGGTTCAAAGATTGTTTGGATCCTTTTATGTTGTTTACGTACCTGGGTTGCCTGATTGACTAAAAGAGGAGATAATCTAAGTTTTATCACGGAGACTCACCCAATGCCACGTTGGAAAAGCATCAGAATTGGGTGAGTCTGGAGAGAGATGTTCAATACCAGCATCTTGAGAAACTAGTGTTGAACCTTTACCTCCAGACTCACTCAATATCAAATCTGTCTTTAGATAGATTCTGTCTTTGACAAATGAAGAATGGCTGTGTGAAAATTGCTAAATTAGTGAAAGCAATTGCTTAAACATTTTGATCATTTTAAGCATCATAATGTTTTGGGGCAATTTTTGTTTTGTTTTTTTAAATTTTTTTTAGCGATTTTTGTCAGCCAAGTTAGTGCAAAAATATTTTTTGAGTTTCAGTCTCAGCAATTTCTTCTGGTAACACCTAGGTAGATTATCTTCCCTTCTGGCCAAATCTGGTAACCCTTGAACAAATTGAATAAATATGCTTTGAATGGAAGATGAAAAGTATTGATGGAAATGAATACAAGAAAAACATTTAAAATTCTCATATTGGCAAAGTCTTATTCTATTTATTTATTTATTTATTTTTTAACTTAAAAATTTTTTTTTTTTTTTTTTTTTTGAATAATGAAATCTTTGCTCCCTCGAAAGTTAGTTCTCAATTCAAACTCTTGGATGAATGTTTAGTTTTAATTTCAGGCGTTCTAGTATTCAGTTATATGAAATATCATAGTAATCATGCAGGTACATGAAATAATATGAGCATGAATAATATGAGTACTTGTTAGTTTCATTCTTTCGTGTCTGTCACTACTGGTTCTTAAACTGCCAAGTATAGCATCAGGCAGTAAATGTGGCTGTAGAAATAATTGCTGGTAAAAATACAAAAATGAAATGCCAAACTGTAATCCCTATTGTTTTTAAGCAGCAAAGAACTAATTTTGAAAGTTTTTTAAGACAATTGAACTCCTTGTTATTCACACAATGTTTTGGCTGATCCATTCTCCAGCCATCTTCAGGTGTACTATCCAAATGTGATGGTGGTAAACAGAATTTCTCAATGATAGCAACGCTTATAACGTTTGATTCGGATGATATCTTCGTCTGACTTTTACTTTCAGTCGACATGTTGATGTGTACTGCCTCTTTTATTTTTTTTGCTTTCCAACAGCATTCCCTGTTTATAACCCGGACTTCTTCCCAGAGAGGATAGTGTTTTCCTTCCTATCTCCAGATGTGGTCAGCCATCATCAACCTTCCTATTTTGCTTTTGATAATGGCTTTTTTTATACTCAAGTCAGACTTTGAGAAGTCTGCCTGTTTCTTCTGTATAGATCTTCCGGTATAATAACGCTTTGGAGGACCCAGGTTCTAACCATCTGAAAGATTACTTTTTCGGTTTTCACTGGTATTGATTTATTTCATTTTACAATCTTGTTTGATTTTTGGTTTTGACATTGAATAAATTACCCAAACTTTCATTTCCCATTTGAATTTTAATTCAAATTTCATTTTGAAATTTACTTACAAAAAGAAGTTTGGCAAGGGGACCTACTTACTTGATTTTCGTACTTCAGTTCCCCCAAACTTCTTCAATTAGATTAAAAAAACATTGATTTAAAAAATTTTTTTTTTAAAACTATACTACTTATTTCAGGTTCTTTATCTTTATTTTTGAAATTGTGGGAGAATGAAAGTTTGATTAAAGTTAATAAACTATTTTATGGTTTTCAAATTAACCAAACTTTCATTTCTCATCTTTCAATATGAATTTTAATTTACTTTTTTACTTATTTATGTATGTATATTAAATATATAAGTTTATTACAACTTCAATCAAATTTTCATCTTTTTTTTTCAACTTATAAATAGGGGTCAAACTTATTCATTCCTAGCCTAGGCACCAAACTTTTTTTTTTCAAAAGAATATCATACAATTCCGCTGATTATAGATTGAAAACTTTTCTCAAAAAGGTCGCACAACACTAGTATGAGGGTCGGTCAAAAAGTAATGTATTCTTTAAATATAAAAGATTTGATAGTTGAAGTACACAAAGCATACCAAGATGAACACAAATTGCTGTATTCTAAATCTAGTTCTCAACATAGTCTCTTCCCTTATTAATTGGGTATTCCATCTTCGAATGAGGGCATGTATACCTGCCTTGTAAAAGCTTCTTGATGGTGAACCCAGGTCTCGACTTCTGTGTCTATCCCGCTTAAGAAGGTGCTATCTGTGTTGTGAAGCTCCAAAAGCTCTCAGGCAGCAACCACTCTCTACTCCTTCATGAAATCTGTCAGCATTCTGGAAACCCACCTTGCAGACCTTTGAGTAGCCAAGAGACTACACTAATCTTCAGGTAGTACCATGGCTTACCTGAAGACTTTCACTGAGTTTTGCTGTAATGATTCTTCTAGCAGCTGTAATGAGAGCATCAGCCTCTTTGGCATTATCTTTCTTCTCAGTTGCAGCTGGCCTGCCAATGTGGGTCCTGTCATCCAGTTCTGTTTTTCCTTTCTCTCTGGGATTGCCATTAACTCTACCTCCTGACTCTGTTTACATTAAGTGTAGCCTTTCTATAAACATTCAGTATCCTCCTGTGAATGTTTGCAGCACTTTCTCCTTCCAAAAAACAGAAATTCCATGACAGGTTTTTGTTTTCTTGGTGTGTTCAGGAGGGGCAGCCATTTTGAAAGAAAATTGTGGGTAGGAAAAAAGAAAGTAATTCCACAATTTTTCCCTTGGGCATCTACACACTTAATGGTTTATAGCTAAAAACAACACTAGGAATTCTGATTTGATACTTTTAAAATCAAATTACAATGAACATTACTTTTTGACTGACCTTTGTACGTACAGTAGTTTGTGATTTGTTTTCATGATTTCTTCAACTTAAAGTAACACTTTGAGTGGATGAGATTTTCATCAGAGAGATTTCTACACCTGAAGAATCTTATCTGAACATATTTTGCTATTTGATTATATCCACCCAGTTTATTGGTTGTGGGTTTTTTTTAATGCAGTCTCAGTGTAGCTGCTGTCTTGATCATTGTATAATGTTTGGAAGTCAGATCAAGATTGAATTTCATTACCAGATTTCAACTAAATTTCAACACATTTGTGCATCAATTTATCAGTGTTGTTTTATGGACAGGTTTTTGACTTGTGTTCATTGTTTTCCTGCAACCTTAGAATTTATGTTGCCCATAGATTTTCTGTATGTGTATCAGTGGCATATGGTGCTTTGTATCTAGGGTATGCTGTGTGCTACTGATGTGCCAAAATGTAAAAATATTTTAGTGTTTGTGAAAAAAACCAAAAAAAACATGGACTGATGAAGCCTTTTTGGCACAATGTAGGGAAGTTGGTCCTGATCGCAAAAAATATAGAAATAATGGAAAACACAGTTAGGATTAGATGTTATCAGTGGATGAATGTCCAATCCAAATTTTGTTCTTTCTGTTATTTCTTCTTATTTATTCAGCATTCGTAACATCGAATTGAGCGAGGGTGTGAAAATTTATGATTGAGACCACGTTCCCTACATTATACCAAAAGAACTTCTTACCGTCTATTGCTTTTTCACAGAAATTGAAGTGTTTTTACATTTTTGTGCATGTGTAGCACACATTACAAGATACAAGACACCAACATGAAGTTGAATTAAAAAAAAAAAAAATTCATCCTCTTTTCCAGCAGGTGAAGTGATTTTTAAAAAAAAACACCAAAAAAAGCTGGTATTGTTTTTTTGTTTTTTTTTTCTCTTAATTGCTCATCAAATTCTGTTCTTTCTTCACTTTGTTATTACTCACAGCGGTGAGCAGTGAGGCTATTTGTCTCCCTACACGCCGCCAATCGACGAGAAAGTTTTCCCTGCTACATTCCTCCAACCAAAGATCGCAAAGTGAGTTCCTCGTATCTGCCTATGTGTGTGTCTCTCTCTCTCTCTCTCTTTCGCTCTTCTTCTCTCTTTCTAACTAGTATAGTTGTACCATCTTTTCACTGCTTATATTCACGTTATTTTCCTTCCTCTGCTTTCCTGGATAAAACTTCTTTTTTTTTTTTAATTATTCATTGCAAAGCACAAGACTGACTTGATTAATGCTGATAGAAATGATCACTTATTAAAAACACCAAATTAACGATAATCGAGAATAATTTGGAAACCATGAATTATCAATTGTTGCTTGTGGTTGGTCGTTCAGTCCTTTCAATCAACTTGAAATAAAAGTCAATCATTTGGTCCAATTTTTATTTCATTTTAGTAGATGAACTATTGTAAATTATCATTGATTTTATTTTGCTCCTATTTACCTTCATCTTAAATGTCGTTGCTTTTTATTGCAACTAAACTCAGGCTTGGTTCTCTTCAGCTGTGTGTAAAGATTTACTGCACCGATCGGAATAAAGAATAAGTTCCAGGTGAGAATTGAACTCATGATCTTCTATGCCATAGGTTGGCTCGCTAACATGTGGCCACTGGAAATCCAAATCCAACCCTTAATATCTGGCATAGTGCCATGAGTTCTCACCTGGAACTTATTCTCCATTCTGATCCACACTGTTAATTTATTTACTCACTGCTGAAGAGAGTCCAGCCTAAGTTTAATTGCCATAAAAAGCAACAACTATCACGATGAAGGTAAATAGTAGGAAAAAATCAATGACTAATCAATTGAGTCAATGATACAAACCTGATTTTGTGGTTAATCTCGGTATTTTGACATTGAGTTATATGATGGGTGACACAGTCTTAAAAGAATTAATAAGTGATCAGTTTTTACATGACTCATACAAAGTTTATCTAATTGAGACCTGTTGGATAATTTCTCATTTTAATCTACTGGGAACTTCATATAAAAGGATGTTCAATTGTGTCCTGAGCTTGGGAGCCTGTGGTCTTCTTGACCATTATGTGTTGTCTTCTAAAGCCTTGTAGCAGGAATTCATTTTTTTATAAAGATGAATGATTCAAAACCTTGACAATTATACTTATTCATACGCAATCTTTGTGGCAACCCTATTTCAAGACGCACATTCCACCCATGAAGAATGTGCTGCTCTTGCCGCCATTTGTTATGAAAGCAAATACAATCCATTGAATGATCAGATGGTGCATTTGACCATTGACAGTGGTGTAATGGGAACATGAACTTATGGCTTCATGAAACGATTGTACTACACCATTATCCTTTAGTGACTCCAAAGTTCCAACTTTGAAACCCCCTCACCCTTAGTGAGAACACTAGGTGCAAAGACGTCCCCCCAGCCCCAAACACACACATACACACAGAGCGGATATCCATTATAAGGAAGATGATCATATTTTCTGAAAAATTTGTTCGTACTGTATATCCAGTCTAAAATCTTATAGAAATGTATTTGATACTCAATCAAATGTAAATGTTAATTCATTTCAATTCTTTTCATCAGGTTCGTTTATAAATAATGAGTGTTTTTACGTGTTTTCATAAATATGCCAGTTCAAACTTTTGGTCTTAGTGTTTAGATTAAAACTATGGAACTGTCTTCCCGCCGGGATCACCTTAATTGAGCTGGTGAGCTTCACCATATCAAAGTTACAATAATCAAATCTGTTCTTCCCATCTTTGACATTGTTAATACAATATTTCGACCAATCAATTCTTCAGGTGTAGCTGACAAGGACTAAAGAATGGATTGGATGGAACATTGAAAACTCTGTTATAGACAATACATGAACTAACTTCTCTCGGCAACACATAGCCTGAACTGTTAAAGTCTTCAATAGCTCCTCATAAGTTTCCAAGACTAACGAACAAGTAGTGCCCTACCTTTTTAGGGGGTAATGATAAAAGGAGAATCCATCAACAATCTATTGTACCTGAAAAGTTGTGTAAGGTACAAGTTCTTTCTTTTTCTTTTTTTTTTTCCCCCTTTTTCCTTCTCCATAAAGGATGGAGGTAAGTAAATAAGTGGTGAATTGAATTATTTTATAAAAGATTTTATAACAAGCTAATTTTGGGGACTTGCAGTATTGCGGAGCTTTTACTAAAACTCTACACGACTTAGTTATGGACTATAAAATGCAGCCATCTTTGATGGCAACCTAACTATCTCTCTTTTAGAGCTGGTTCATGTCTGTTGCCTTTGAGATATCCATTAATGAGATTCATTTTAATTGTATATTAGCCTGAGTAAATGTTTTGTCTCAGCTGTCTTTGTCATGCTAATATTGTATTTTGTGTTAGTTCATTAGTGTGTGTGTGTGTATATTTATATATAACATGTATAACAATGTTATTAGGAATGGTATTAATTTCTCTTGGAGATTTTTTGTTTGATTTCAATTTTTTGTCAGGTGTGAATTGGTTATATGTAGTTAGACTCCTGTTGACCATACCTTTTAACAGATCTCATTCAACATAATTTATCAGTCTCCTTTTGTCACTTCTCATAATTTTGAGCTAATATTCGGAAAAAAATTATTTTTATTTTTTTTTACATACTAATTGTTCTAAATATGATTAAAAATTTAATATCTGTATTCAACTGATTCCTTTAGAATAAATCCTTCTAAAAAGTCATTTGCCATATTTGACTTAAAATTTTCATCAAAGAAATAATCTGATCTGTCATGGTTAATGAATGATGATTTATTTAATGAGGTGAATACACTTCAATATATAAAATATTGAAGAACTAAAAAAGAGAAGAGTGTTGGTTATCACCGTATCTTCTGATTTTCACAAACACAATTACGTATCAGAAATGATTACGAGAGCAACTCAAATAACAGGTGTAACAAGATTCAGATTCTATGATTTGGACTCAAAAACCTTCAAGATACTCTACACAACATATGAGACCACACTTAGAATGTTCAGATTAAGCTTGGAATCTACCCCTCCAAAAAGATATCACAGAACTAGAAAACATACAAAGGGCAATAAAAATGATCCCAAAACTTGAAAATCTCCCATATGAAGGCAGACTTTAAAAACTAAAACTAATTTCACTAGAAGAAATACAAAAAAAGGAGAGATTCAATAGAAACCTTCAAAATAATTAAGGGTGTAGATAACATCAAAAAGTTCTTTATAATGAACAGAAAGATCAACAACAAAATAGATAAAAAACACAATAGAAACAACTCCAGAAAAACTTTTTCTCTCAAAGAATAATCAAGCTGAAACTCAGTAGTCCAGTATGATCCGACTATACTAATAGCAAGAACAACTTGAAGACTAACTACGACAAACACAATTCACACAAAAGAAACCGAAAAAACTTTTGAAGTAAATAACTTCAACAGAGACGAGATACAAGCACAAATATGGACGTCATTTTTACTGACTAATTTTTCATGTGATTTCACTGAGTTGCTATAAAATCCGACTTTCTCATTGTATACCTAAAAGTCATTGAACGTCCAATTCTGTTGAAGAAATCAAGAGAACACAAACCAGGCATCATATTCATATGTAGACTTAAAGGTGATATGCAGCACCTACTATTACTTGACATTAACAAGGTTGCCAGATTTGGCTATTAGGAGAGATAATTGAAGATTTATCTCTGAGACTTACTTAACACGGGCATCGGAACAGCATCGGATTTGGTAATCGAGCAAGTCTGGTGGCAGTGGTTCAATCTAGTATCAAATCTCTGCTTCCAGGCTCACTCAATTTCCAATATATTCTGAGACAGGTATCACTATCATTTATTGCCTCGCTTTGTGCTTTAAGACAAAATATATTTTGAAAAAAATGTTCTCATTTTGATTGAATTATATTTTTGTCATCACAATTTAATAATGGTCATTTTCCAAAATTACTTTAGATTTATTTGTCTGATTTGAAAAATTATTTTATCACATCCAAATTTTTTTTTTTTTCTTTCAACCTGTTCATCATGATGAGTGACGTAGTGACATATCAGTCGGGTCAAATATCTGGTGCTGGATTTATGAAAATACATTCATTTTTTGCAAATCCTGTACTAGATTGATATTCCGCTACATCACTAATCATATTGTTTTCAAGCATTGGAGAAATGTGAAGTCGTTAATGTCTAACCAATCTGCAAGTTGCAAATGACCTGCATTTTCATGAAAAAATATATTGCTATTTATATGTGTGTACTTAACAGGTTACTCATGCACACACACATTTATTAGATTCCCTTTTTCAGGATCAGCCACGCAATTGGACCAATCTTGTGAGAACCAATTCAAACCTCACTAATTTACTTTATTATGACCTAGCAGCAGTGCTACCAAATTAACATTTTATGAAATGAAATCTGATAAAATTACTAAAAATGTAGTTTTCAATTCAAAACAACTACTTTTCAAATATTTTTAGCTCATGACTCATATTCCAAATTGAAAATAGTACAAAAAAGAGATGCAAGTTATTGTGGATTTTATACAAGTTGTTCCCTTTGAATTGAAATCATTGGTCCTGATGCAGTACTGAAATCCTATATAAGCATATATGTATCATCAGATTAGACAGAATATTATTATTGTAGGTATTTTATTAGGAACCATATTTCATCTGGTACCTGAAATAACCGATTAATCAAACAGTTGATCATGTAAATGAATGAAGAAACAAACACCATGCGACATTTGAACCCTAGAAGAGCAGTGTCACATTGAGATTGCTTCCTGGTGGGCGGTTAATTTCTGTGCCAGACAAAATGTTTCCTAATAAAATGTCTCTACATTTATCAGAAATATGTATTTACAACATTTCATGTTGCATATATAGATAAAATTTGATGTTGACCTTCATTATTTTTTGGTTTAAAAAAAAAAAAAAAAATAATAATAATGATGATAATTTGAAGGGTAGCCCCTCCCATTGTGCCCAACACTCATAAAGTTATTTGTCAAAACTGACAACTTATTTTCAATTGCATGGTCAGTCAGATACTCATAATTTGTTTGCATGAATTGTTCTAATCAATTGAAACACAAATGTATAACTTTTCCTCTTAAACTATTGTTTAATGCCCAATATCTTTATTTGTATGTATTTGTAAGATTATTTAACACTGCTCTGGTGGAATAACTCCCAAGATCATTAACTATTACTACATTGAGTCCACAAGTTTACATAACGTTAATTAAGTTATGAGTTGAGCGAAGTAAAAGAAATGGTTTTTCCTCCCAACTTCAATACCTGTTGACATTTTTTTGAGCATTCAAAATCATCTTTCTTGTGATAGTCAAAGCCAGTTATAATGCCTTTTATTTTATTCTTCTTCATTTAACTTGGTTTTATGCACTTGAATCTTATTTGGTAAGTGGAAGCTAAAAGGGAAGTAACTAGTATGATTAGGCCTTGGCTTTCATCATGTACAGCTTCTATACTAGTTACTTCCCTTCTCAGTGCAAGCCTCGTTTTAACAATTACCTCTCATCTCAATTCGTTTTGGGAGAAATCCGAATCTGAAATGATCAAATGAAATAAATGTATTTGCTGAAAACATTTGAGAAAAATGATGGTATTATATTTATACCAAGCAGATCTTGCAAACATTTTAGAAATCTTTATCAATAAAGATTTTAGGTTTTTTTATTTTTTTTTTTTTATTGTGTTACTCACCCATCTGTCATGTGAGTGATGCATTTGCAATAATCGGCTTCATTATCCTGGAACTTTTGGCTTGAACTCTAGATCTGATCACTTGCAGTCCTATATTTTACATGTAAGGTTATACCTACACCCCCCCAGTTGTATGAACTATACAAAATCTTCAAAATATTTCTAAAACACATGGAGAAGATCAAACTCTATTTATGGCTAACATCACAAACCATACGAAAATGAATACCTTTCATCTACAATGAGTGTTAGCAGTCTGGAATCATATATACATGAATCAGTGGACGCAAATGGCTACCTGTGATAACAGAGAAAGCATATATAAGCTGGCTCTTTTGAATGAGAACTGAAATACCTAAGTTACTATTCTAAATTGCAACAGGGGGATTGGTGGTTTTATTTGCTAAGAAAGATTGTCACTTTGGATAATTTGTTGGTTCTTTACCTTCATTATCATTTTTATTTTTTGCATCAAAAGACTTTCATATTATTTTTTATATAGCACCATTTTCTTCTCATGAAATAATTTTCTCATTGTTTCTGAGCTTTATTCTTGAACTCATTGACTTAGTTTCCTTTTTATTTATCTATTACTATACTTGATGATGGTGTGTGTATGGAGATATATATATATATATATATATATATATATATATATATATATATATATATATATATATGACTTCCCCTAATTTTTGCATCAAACATTAAGAAAAAACATTTCTTTGAATTCTTCTAATTTAACACAGTTTTTAGAATTGAAGTTCTGGCCAATGTGGGGCTGAACAAAGAGGGGTACATTTACCTTTTTGAGCCATTTTTTCAGTGGAAAAAAGGGAGTTTTGTATGCTATCAAAAGCAGTAATTTTAAATTTCAACACAAATTCAATAAATTTTGAAAGTAACAAAAGTGAAAAGAAAATCTGGTCAAGATTCAATAATGCTGATGCGTTGTCTAAGAAATTCAGACAACTTATGACTATTGCCTTGAAGTCTTTAAATAAATCCATCAGTGCTTTGGTCTTTCTTTTTGTCTTCGCTTATCTTCATTGTTGTTTTTGTAGTGTTTTTTTGTTTTTTTTCATAAATGTCTTTCTGTTCAGTGTTGTTGTAGATATGCTGTTAACCAATTATCCAGCCTTTAATATTGTAGCATTTAGATGTGAAATTTTATGAGCACACAAATGTACTATACACATGACTGAAGAATAGATCTAAGTATTTAAATATTTTTTTGAAAATGTATGGCAAAATTATCAGAACCTCAAATTTCTTATCAAGCATTAGTCTGAGGTATTAATTCAGTAAACCCTGTTACTTGAGCGAGACATTGAAAGTAACCTTTTCTAGTAAATAGTAAGCATACTAATGTATGTGTGTGCTTATAAATTCATTGTTCGTTCAGTTGCTTGCATCTTCTGGCACTTTTTCCTCGCCTATCAAAGGTGAGAAATATTTCAATATCTTCCTTTTATACTTCTATTTGTAAACTGAAATAGTTTCTCAACTACAGCTGCCTTTTCAGAGTCTGTTAGAAATACTTGCTTTCTGCTTTTACTCCTGGGTGTCCAGAGTTTTATTTTGGAGACATACCCAACACAGGCATTGAAATAGTGTCGGAGGTAGGGGTTCAGTACGAGGTAGGTATTAAACCTCTTCCTCCAGACTCCTTCAATTTCCTAATTCAACTCTATTCCAATGCCTGTGGTTGGTAAATCTCTGAGATGAAGCTTGGATTATCTCGCCTTCTAGCCATACTGTTTACCTCTTTGTAGGTGGTAGTTGTAGTTGTAGTAGTAATAATCTTTTTTTATTGGATGTCTGTCCTTTTATGTAATTATATTGCCAGTGAGTGTATATTTGTCTATATATTGATATTTAAATGTGTGTAGTACGCACAAGTTGAGAATCAGTTCATGCCTCACCAATTTAATATGAAAACTTGATAATCACGATCTGTTTGAAGGTGTGGACTCATTACTATTTTTCATTAAATTTACAATACAAATGTTTTATAGATACACAATAGTTACAATATATTCAGCTTTCAGTATGAAAACTGTTCTTGAAACCATAAAGCATTTATATAACAAACTTAGTTCATAAAATGTGGCTTTTCTAATGAAATTCTTGCTTTACTATTCATTGAAATGATTTAGTGTTATCCAGTAATGGGTTCAGCTTATGGAAATGTTAAACTGATGAAAATTTAGCAGAAGCAAGGATAACTACTAACTTTTATTACATGAATTTAGCTTAGATTCATTTTTTTTGCTCTGAAACTCTCAAAAACTGAAATTTTGATATGTTGTTGCTTAGACATACAGCTTTAAATAGACAGTTGAATGTAAACTAATATTTATTTCATTTGTTCATTTAACTATGTATGTACAATTTGATCATCATCTGATATTGGCATGTTGTATACTATTTTGGAAAACTATGTTGAGGCTGCAACAAATTAAAATTTTGCATCTTTTGGTCAGTTCTTTAGGGTTTTAGAACTAAGAAAAAAAAAATGAACCAAATCTAATAAAAGCAAAATACTGTCCATATGTTACCTGAAACAATTAACATGCAAAAGAATTACATCATATTAAAATAATGACATAGCATTCCTGATTTCAATTTTAATTTCATAACTTTCCTAAAATTTTTATTCGGTCAATCATTGCTGCCACATGACACAGCATTTCAAAATTTGGAGTTTATATTGAAAAATAAATCTAATACACCTGAAAAAGTTAACTGCTTCCTATGTTAATTATTGTTTGACTAGTAAAATGTTGAAAAGAAGACAGAATTTAATGAATGATGAAATTATCGATTATTGTTGCGGGTAACACTGGTATAATATTTGGCCCGGGATTCTTCTCTTGTTTGTCCTAGCACAAATTCGGGAATTCAGGAAGTATCTAGATATATCACGAGTATGATCCATCAAAAGTCAAAGAGAATTTGGGTTTTTCTTTGAAATTGATGATGAATAAATAATAACCTTTCAAACTGTAAGCATAAACTCTAGGAAACAAGATACTTAGAAAATTGTGTACATATATATTTTAGTTATTCAAATACACAGGTTCTACTAGATGAAAAGTAATTACTAAATGACATTTATGTACACACACACACACATACACTTGCTAACACACTTGCACTAAGGCAACTTACACACACACACACACACTTGCTAACATACTTGCTCAAAGGCAAATAACACGCACTTACAAACACTTGCACAAAGACAACTTACACGCACACTGTTGCTGACGATCACACGCCCACTTTAGCAGACGATCACACGCCCAGTTTAGCGGACGATCACACACACACACGTCCACTTTAGCGGACGAACACACGCACACGCCCACTTTAGCGGACGAACACACGCACACGCCCACTTTAGCGGACGAACACACGCACACGCCCACTCTAGCGGACGAACACACGCACACGCCCACTCTAGCGGACGAACACACGCACACGCCAGCGGACGAACACACGCACACGCCCACTCTAGCGGACGAACACACGCACACGCCCACTCTAGCGGACGAACACACGCACACGCCCACTCTAGCGGACGAACACACGCACACGCCCACTCTAGCGGACGAACACACGCACACGCCCACTCTAGCGGACGAACACACGCACACGCCCACTCTAGCGGACGAACACACGCACACGCCCACTCTAGCGGACGAACACACGCACACGCCCACTCTAGCGGACGAACACACGCACACGCCCACTCTAGCGGACGAACACACGCACACGCCCACTCTAGCGGACGAACACACGCACACGCCCACTCTAGCGGACGAACACACGCACACGCCCACTCTAGCGGACGAACACACGCACACGCCCACTCTAGCGGACGAACACACACACACACACGCCCACTCTAGCGGACGAACACACGCACACGCACACGCTCACTCTCTGAAACAAGGACACACAGGCCCACATACAAATGCATCAGTGATGTATACTCATACTAGGATATGGTAGTGCACACCCACAAAGATTTGTCTAATAATTAAGATAATTTTATGTTCGTTCAAATTTTTGCAAAATCATTTTTTGTTTCAATACTTTGCAGGTAATTTTCTTCTGATTTGTCATTTTATACTTTTTCTGTTTTTATTTTTTTTCATTTTTATTTGATGAAGTCTTATGAATCATTCTCTATTTTTTTGCGTGCTTTTTACCTTCATCTTAATTTTTCAATCAGAGTGTTTGATATAAGCCCCTTCCCCCCCAACGACTTCCATTCATTCTACATGCCCTCTTCAAAATTCAGATTTATGCAAATTAAATTATACCATCTTTTTCAAGGCGATCGTCATTAATTCGCAATTTATTGATTTCAGCTTTATCTTTC
Organism: Thysanoteuthis rhombus; assembly: GCA_963457665.1. Classification (NCBI taxonomy): domain Eukaryota; kingdom Metazoa; phylum Mollusca; class Cephalopoda; order Oegopsida; family Thysanoteuthidae; genus Thysanoteuthis; species Thysanoteuthis major. The sequence continues at coordinate 41,890,776 of OY735219.1, read as the reverse complement.
TAGTGGAACTTCATCTAACTGTAAAACTTTGAAAATACTTTTGCAGTCTAGCCTGCCTTAATGATCAGAGTTGCCAGGTTTGGCTAGAAATGGAGATGATCCTAGCTTTCATCTCAGACTCTCACTACACAGGCGTTGGAATAGCGTTGAATTTGGAAATCCATTGAGTCTACAGCTAGAAGCTCGGATCATCTCCTGTTCTGGCCAAATCTGGCAACCCTGTCATCTATCATCTCTGTGGAATGCAAAATATGATGCGGTTAGCAGTGTTGCCAAATTAGCTCTTTTCACGCTAAATTTAGCATCTTTCTTGTTTTGGTAGCACAAATTTTCCAGCAATTAAGCCTATTTTTAGCTGTTTTCTAGCCATTTTAGCTATAAAAATGTCTCGAAAAGGCTAATTGTTTTTAGTGCGTTTTAGCAGTTTTGACATATTTTTGAACCTGATTTAGTCCAAAAATGTTTCTTGAGTTAGCAACACTTGTTATTAGAGATTATACAATTCTCCCCTGCACTAAAAGTATATACTTTTAAATGTGGCTTCTGTCCTCGAATGTTGTTGCTATTTTTATTCTTTTAATATAGAAATGTAATCATTTATTTCAATATCTGGCAAGCAAAAACAAAGTTTAAAATAAGTCTATAAGAGATTTATTTGTTTAAATTTCATTATCCAACAAATGTTAATACAAGAAAATGCTTTGATAATGTTATATAAAAATATTCTTTTCAAAATTCAGTATTCACATCTTTGTACAATATTTTTTACAGGTGTTCTCACCTCTATAAGAGACTCTGTTTGACTGTTGGTTTGTCTATCTCCATATTGTTCTTCAGCTGTTTCAAGTCAGATTTACTCAAAACTTGGTAGAAAGGTGTCCCATGATAAGGAACTGCTCACCTAAAAAAATTCTTCAGTTTGGAGTCACATGATCTGGAAATAATGGTGTTTTTAAAAATTTTGAAATCATTTTCTCAGCTGATACAAGTCAGATTTACTTGAAACTTGATAAGTTTTCCCTGGTAAGGTACTCCATAACAAATTATCCTCTATTCAGGGCCATGTGATTTGGCAATAATGGCGTTTAAACTTTGTGGACGCCACAATGAACTTTCAGTTCGTTTTTTTATAACAGCTTTTTCTGTGAATGCTTATAATTTATAAATCTAAATTGCTCTTTCTCAAAACACTTTAAATATGTATATTTCAAAATTTCCCCATTGATATTTACATAAGTAAATCAATAAGTCCATAGCCTAATGATGATAAAAGCATTCATTTCATGCAGCAAATATCTATTTTTCATCATAATCTCCTCCCTCGTACATTTAATTCAGTTGGGAATATTAATCACATAGGTCAAATATTAAACTGAAATTTTCAGATTAAAGTACAGCTGACAATTACAATGTCAGGCTGTGGACATATTGATCCACCCTTGTACATATAACCCCAAAATATTGTGTTAAAGATGATACTATTTCCTTAGATTTTACAAATTAGAAGCCATCTTGGTAAAGGTGAAGATATCTTTGATATATATAAACCAATGCTTACTGTATGAATGCGTATGAATGATACATCAAGAAAATCCTGTGTGCATCAATAAATCAATATAACTGCCATTGCATATTATCTCATTAGAAACCATCAGCTAAAATTGTCACCATCAGTTTCTTCAGTTTTTTAGTTGGTCTGGCTGGATGGCTAATCATGTACGTATTACACATACAGGCAGCACCAATGGAACTAAGCTGACAATTTATAAGTGTTTATTTATTTATTTATGTTTATTTTGGACCCCCCAGGTTTCGAGTGGGGTGTTCAATTTGCAATCAGAATTTATGCTTAATTGCTCATTAGTTTGTGCCCAACAGCATTAACACTTTTTTGTTCTTTTGTTGAAAATTCAGACTTTTTTAGTGATCATTACCCAACAAAATGCAAGAGAGGTAACTTTTTCATCAATTACCCCCTTTTTCCAATCTTTTAATTGATTATACTCAATATGGTATGCTACCAAAAGATATTGGTTGTATGATGGTTTCTATTGAGTAACTAACCAGACTTATCTTGTGCATTTTTATCATGAACTTGACGAAAAAAAAAGATATACTCTATAATGGATTATCCTGGTATATTCATTTTCATATTCACATTTTGTGCTTTTACAAAACATTGTGTGCTAACTCAGGCAAGAAAAAGAAATCCATATATGTATAGAAATACTCTCAGGAATGAACATTCCTATCCATAAATGGATTTCTCTTTCAAGCCGGTGTTAACACTTTAGGAAAAGGCACAAAATGAGAAAATGAATATTAATGGGATAATCTGTTATGGGATTAATTTGAAAGGGGTGAAAATGACCCAAAATGAATTGCTTAGTGAAAAAAAAATTCTGTAAAAAAAAAAAATATAAACCTTATAGAGAAGATATAAAATATATATAAAAGAGAAATAATAGTTTTTTTTTTTTTTTTTTTTTTTTTTTTTTTTTTTAAATGTACAATTGTTTCTCTTCTATATATTTTATATAACTTCTCATGAGAAATCATATAAAAGAAGTTCTTGCATAAGCCTGTTATAATATTATAAATTTCACTAATGTAATTTTATTTGCCAAAGACAGTGTAAAAGGGAGGAGAGTGCCTTTGGTGATTTGGTATTCAACAAAAGATGTACTGATGAAAATTAAATAGATATTGATTAAGCAACTACACTAAAATGTAATTTCAAAAATATTTCTAATTGAGTTAATTACTGGTATATGCTAGAAAAACAATGTCTATGTTCTGAAGTAAAGTATTGTTTTCATTCAATTTTGAGATTGAAAGAGAAGATCAGGATGCAGCTCATCTGAGTAATTTATAGAAAAGTAACAGAATTATTCCTAAGTGTAATATAAAATGCAAAATGGGTTGTATTTAAATTCTCCTTCATTCAAACCCTTTAAAATTCATTTCCTTATATTTTCCAAATAACCCTCAAAGATGGTGCCCTGTTGACCATACAAAATTTAGTGATGGGAGAAATCAGGAAAGATTTTTATATTAGTTCAAGCCACTTATTTTGAAAATGGTGGATGCCATTTTTTTATGAGATTAATTTTTATTAAAAAAAACAACAAAAAAAAAAAACAGAAACACTTTATCTTGTGGAATCCAGAATTTTCTGTGGAATCTGGGGTTCTGCAGGACCCACTTTGGGAAACATTGGTCCTAGCACTCAGCTTTGAGTTGGGTAGATTTTGCAAACTCCCCTCACTCGAAATTGATTTCTCTTTTTCTTTTCTTCCGCAGGTATATCAGAGGCAATTGTGTCACCTGGAAGTTTCTCTGGCAGTGAGAACCTCAAACTGGAACCATACAGACCTGATTACTCGGTGAAGGCAATGGCAGATCTGCAGTACTTGCAGATCAGCCGTGATAAATACATTGCTGCTCGAAGGGCCACGTTGTTGGCTCAAAAGAGAGAATCTCTTGCCTCCCAGTATGAAGCTGAGGCATTCAAGAGGGAACTGAAGCGAGAATTAAATCGCTCCAAGGCACCCACTGACTGGAAACCATCACTAGAAGCATTCACTTCCGACAGCCGGCGGGCTTCAGAGGGTGCCATTCAAAAGCACAATCACTCTGCCAGCAATTCGGTCAAGTCAGTTCCTGACGCGGCACCCCCATGGCCAATGCAGAAGTCTGTATCGTCAAGCTACATCTCAAACTTGAAAAAGAACAATACTCATGAAAGCAAGGAACGTGCAAGCTCTTCATCTATCATGGAAAATGCTGAGACAGGCAAGCTGTTAGCCTCCAATGACGATGAGGAAGGTCGCCCTGTTGAGGCTGATGATAATGACAGTGCATCAGACAGGACTAGTCCCACAACAAAAAATAAAGGGGAGAGAACTCCACTTGTGGTGAATAGCTGAGACTGGGTTTTTTAGGCTGAAGATGATGACAGTTGGTTGAGAGGCTCTTGAGTGATATGTTGACAACTGGGAAGGGTTGGGGGGAGAAGAAAAGCTACCAAGATTCAAGTTGAAGCATTTAAATGTCTACAAAAGTAAAATATAATATTGTGGGGAATTTTCTTTTAAGAAAGTGAAAAAGTTAAGAATGCAAGTGAATTGTGAAATAGTAATTTCCTAACAATGATCCGACTCCCCCTAGAATGAATGGTGAAACATTTGGGTTGATGAACACGGGTGTGACAGTGTGTTGGGATAACCAACTCTCTATCCCTTCACCCACTTCATTCCTCAACGCCATATAAAAAATTTTTTTTTTTTTCAAGAAATGGCTGTGAGGTCAAAGTTGGGATGGGGTCTGAAAGATTGAATTAGGACATTTTTTTCCCCCTGCTTTTGTAGTAAAATGGAAACTTGTTTGGTTGAGAAGATGCAGAAAAAAAAAGTTGTTAATAATTTAAAGAAGTTTTATAAGGAATTTGCCAAGAATTTTTTTTTAATGCCGAGAAAAGCAATTCTAACAGAAAAAGGAGAACAGAAAATTGCAATCATCCGGAAGAAACTAAAACCAATTTCTTTAAAATGTTCCCCCTCCCTGACGTTTAAATTTTCTTTTTCTCCCCCTCTCACTACAAAAATACAAGAAATATTACTATTACATTATTAAAATGATAAAAATACATTTATCATTATTCTATTCTTACCAGTGAGATGTTATTGTTATGTACTACATACATCAGGTTAATATGGGTCATCATTATATTATCACTTATTATTATTCAGAATTACGTTATCTAAAAAATAAAAAAAAATTGAATTTAAAAAAAAAATGAAAAAAATTATAAAAATCAATAAATAAAGGCGCTGAAGAATCTGTGAAAAGAAAATATAAAATGTGTGAAAGAAAAGTTTGAATAAACAAAGAAAAATACTACCAAAAAATTCTCCTTACATTTTGATCTCTAAGCCTCTCTTAACTTTGATTTTCCCGTTCAACATTTTTATTGACAAAAAAAGCAAACTTCAAAGGTTTGAGAGTGGCATAAACTCTTTGAATTAACCCATTTGGCCTCCCATAAAAAAATATAGGGTGGTAGTGATTTTTATATATACATATATATCAATGTAAAATACAACAACAAAAACTGAGAAAATGAGTGTTTCCTCATTTACTTCAAACTCTAGTTTCTCGGCACAATATCAGATATTTTTTGTTCTGAAACTATTTAGGATTGAGTATTGCACTTGAAATGTTTTAGATATACTTAGAAAACAATTTGAAAAAAATATTACATTTTGGGATAACAGAAAGTTAAGAGAAATGGTTTAAGTCTTATACTCCCTAAAGATGCTTTCTTTTTACTTTTCTTTTTTATTGTATTTTATTTTTTAAACTTTAGCTTTACTTTTTTTTATAAATTATTTCTTTGTGTTTTTTTTTTTCTTCTTCTTCCCTCCATTATTCTCACTTTGTAATTTTATTTTTTCACCTCCTTTCATTTTCTTTCATGCTATTTTTGTGATCACTTTTGTTGACATCCATTGACTTTTAATCTATCTTTTTTATTATTATTCACTTTCTCATTTGAAGATTTAGTTTCTTTCCACAATAATTCATTTCATCTTTTCCAGTTCATTTTTTTTATCAATTTTTTTTCTTTTTGTTCACATTTTTTAAGATTTTTTCCCTTCCATCATTTTCTTACTACTTATTCAATTCAATTTAATTTATATTCATCCTATTTTATTGATGAAAAATATTTAGTTTCTACTTTAAGGAATCTAAAAGAAAAAGAAGGTAAGCAGAGAAAATTCGATTCTTGACCAATGGAAGTTGCCTCTGTATTTTGCATTTTCTTCCTGGCAACCATTTTAGTTGATGATGTTTCTCATGTACACAAATGAATCATGTTCACAACAAATTGCAGCACCACAAACTACCCTCTTTACATGGCTTTTCCAGCAAGAAACTCCCACCTCCCTCAGTCTTTCAGGCCAATGTACATAGAACGACAGACACAAATTTTGTACCCACTGTGGTAAAATCCACAATGCCCAAGGGTATGATTTTTTATAGGCAGACACAAATATATGTACAGGACATATACTAAAAAAAGTCTTAACAAAAGTAAATCACTCTTCATTTTTTTCCTTTTATTTCTTCTCAAAAGGGAATTGGTTTTTAACTTTTTCATAATTTGTCGGTTTCTTTCACAATGCATTTTTTATGTAATTTCTTTGGCCTTTTCGTTGGCCCTTTAGTAAAAAAAATAACAGTATAAGATTGACATTGCTTTTCGGCAGGATATCAGGTTCTCATAAATTTTTTTGTCAGTCATCTTTGCACTCGGTTATTGATTAACCACTTGATTTTTATTCCATAATTCTTGGTAGTCTGGGCAAAGTAACAGAATTAGTTCATTGGTTTATCCAATTGTAACAGTAACTATAACCACTATGTTTATTGTATTAGGTTGCATCATGCAGCAGTTGTCATATAAATGCATCTGGTCCCAATTATATGTAACGTCTGGGAAGTTTGTATCAGAAAATATGGCTTATGTTTATAACGTTTATTGTTCTGCAAGCAAAAGTAAAATAATCAACTTTCTCGGAAGGCTCTCTGACTAGTTGTGCATTTTTATAATTGGAATTAATAATCAATATGACTGTGATAGTCAGATATATATGGCATGTGAGATGTATAGCGAATATCTAACTTAACACTTGTGGAGAAAATATTCAATATTCAGTTAGTCTAATTTTATATCCTCAAGCTAGGCTGAATCAGGCTTCTTATCTACATATATTTTTTATATCATTAATTATTTGATTATTAGCACACATCTGGTAAAGATATGTCTTTCCACAAACAATGTTGATGAAATAAAAAAAGATCATGCTTAATACCGTTAAGCAACTTTTTCAAACCATTTGCTCATTACTGGCAATATGATTGTCTAACTGAAAAATGTCAAATATTTGCTGTTGCATGTGAAAATTATGGAAATTAGTGTCTAATTCCTGAAAAAAAAAACCATGGGTCTCATTTTAAGCAATTTTTTTTTTTTTGAATTTTTTAGACAAGTCATCCCCAAATGCATATACCAAAGAGTTGATGGTTTCCTTTTAGATAACTTCTAGGAGATGACAAGTGATGAAATTAAAATTCAATGATATTTGGATAATGTTGTCAAACATTGAAAAATTCATCAAATATGGCTGAATGTTAAAGACCTATTAGAAAATGTTGTTTGCTAAAGTTTCATGGATGAATCGTCACAAATAGAAACAAAGTTATGTCTATAAACTTGAAGTTGAACTACTTTTCTTCCATTTTTGATGCTTTGATATGAAGGAATTAAGATAGTGGTACATTTGATTATTTTGATTCTTTGAGTATTCTGAAATTAATCCTCCTAAAAGAAAATATTCTCTCTGCTCAATCCTTGATTTTAGAAAATGTAAAATAATTCTATAAATTGTTTATATAAAAATAGAGGAAAATCAAATTTTGAATAAGTCTGAATTTTAAAAAACAAAAAACTATAGAAGGAACTGCTAGATGATTACAATGTTAAGCAATGATTATTAATATAAATACTTTTACAATATGGATTGTTTTGTGATATCTGTCATTGGGGTTTTGGTTGAAAAGCTTAGGTGAAAATTAGAAATCTGATGTTGAGTTTGGCTATGTTGATTTTGTTCATTTTATATATCACTTTGGTATTTCTTCCCAGCTTAAAACAATGGCTGATAGGCCAACATTGTGTGTAGTTTTTAGTTGTTTATATTGTATCTCTAGTAATTTCCTTTAAGTATTTAACCTTCAACTTTTTAGGCTTTTCAACCAATAGACTTTTAACCTCGTATCAACACCATTTACAAACCTTCTGCACAAGTCTACTTACTTTTATTCTTGGAAAACTATTGACCATTTCTGGTAATCAATGATTGAAATTAAAATCAAACTGATGAAAATCTGGTTCTTGTTGCTTTGTGTGGGTGAATTGAGTGCACTGAAGTAATTGAAATTAATGATTTGATTAATTAGAATATATTTATAGTTGAATAATTTTCTTTCTCCCCCAGTTCAATTTAGCAAACCATCATCTGATGAACCTTTTTTTTTCTCGTGTTGAGCAAGCTATTCTAAACAATTGTCTTTATAGGACATACCCTGTATTAAAACAAGTGATACCATGAAAATGTTTTCAAAAAATACTTTAAATTTTAATGGATACTATGCATAAAATATATAAATGAAGTCGTGATTTTAAAAAAATCTTGTCAATAATACATCGATTTAACCAACAGTTGACCAAATAATTTTCAATTTGAATAGCAGGAAATCATCTTGTGCTGAGAAGGAAAACATTTTTTTAAGTCTAAGGATGATTTTTATCAAGCTCCAAAGTCCTGCAGATGATCATTTTTTTTTTTCCTTGACCAAAAATTCTATGATTTGTTTTTTTGCTGTGTTTTCATTCCCAGCACAAATGTCATCTTGTTTTATTTGTGTTTTTTATTGTCCTCCAAATGGGATAAACCTTTTTTCTTCTTTTGATATTATTATATATATGTTAATATTAAACAATAACATAATATTAATCATTGTATGATTATCAATATTGAATTAATAATGATGCATAGAAATGTTTTTCTTGAATTTGCAAAGAAGATATAAGATAAGACAATCTTTTTTTTCTGTTCTTTTACATTTTGTGAGAACAGTTTTTGGTATTTCCACACTAAATTCAAGTATAGTTTCTTTTTTAGGAAATATGTTGTAGACCCTGCAAAGAACTTGATTTCATATTCCCAGAGAACAGAATTTCATCAAATCTTTCTCACTGAGTGATTATTTTGAGTTTTGTTTTTGTATTGCTTTATTATATCCTGTCAGTTTTCTTTTTCTTTTTTTCTCTTTTCTTTTTCTTTCTCTTTTCTTTTTCTTTCTCTTTTCCTTTCTCTTTTCTTTTCCTTTCTCTTTTCTTTTCCTTTCTCTTTTCCTTTCTCTTTTCCCTTTTCCTTTCTCTTTTCCCTTTTCCTTTCTCTTTTCCCTTTTCCTTTCTCTTTTCCCTTTTCCTTTCTCTTTTCCCTTTTCCTTTCTCTTTTCCCTTTTCCTTTCTCTTTTCCCTTTTCCTTTCTCTTTTCCCTTTCCCTTTCTCTTTTCCCTTTCCCTTTCTCTTTTCCCTTTCCCTTTCTCTTTTCCCTTTTCCTTTCTCTTTTCCCTTTTCCTTTCTCTTTTCCCTTTTCCTTTCTCTTTTCCCTTTTCCTTTCTCTTTTCCCTTTTCCTTTCTCTTTTCCCTTTTCCTTTCTCTTTTCCCTTTTCCTTTCTCTTTTCCCTTTTCCTTTCTCTTTTCCCTTTTCCTTTCTCTTTTCTTTTCCTTTCTCTTTTCTTTTCCTTTCTCTTTTCCTTTCTCTTTTCCCTTTCCCTTTCTCTTTTCCCTTTCTCTTTTCCCTTTCCCTTTCTCTTTTCCCTTTCCCTTTCTCTTTTCCCTTTTCCTTTCCCTTTCTCTTTTCCCTTTTCCTTTCCCTTTCTCTTTTCCCTTTTCCTTTCCCTTTCTCTTTTCCCTTTTCCTTTCCCTTTCTCTTTTCCCTTTTCCTTTCCCTTTCTCTTTTCCCTTTTCCTTTCCCTTTCTCTTTTCCCTTTTCCTTTCCCTTTCTCTTTTCCCTTTTCCTTTCCCTTTCTCTTTTCCCTTTTCCTTTCCCTTTCTCTTTTCCCTTTTCCTTTCCCTTTTCCCTTTTCCTTTCTCTTTTCCCTTTTCCTTTCTCTTTTCCCTTTTCCTTTCTCTTTTCCCTTTTCCTTTCTCTTTTCCCTTTTCCTTTCTCTTTTCCCTTTTCCTTTCTCTTTTCCCTTTTCCTTTCTCTTTTCCCTTTTCCTTTCTCTCTTCCCTTTTCCCTTCCCTTTTCCCTTGTCTTTTCCCTTGTCTTTTCCCTTGTCTTTTCCCTTGTCTTTTCCCTTGTCTTTTCCCTTGTCTTTTCCCTTGTCTTTTCCCTTGTCTTTTCCCTTGTCTTTTCCCTTTTCCCTTTTCCCTTTTCTCTTTTCCCTTTTCTCTTTTCCCTTTTCTCTTTTCCCTTTTCTCTTTTCCCTTTTTTTATCTTCTTACCCTTCATTCTCTCTTCTCATTTGACTCTTCTCTCTCTTTTTTCTTTTTCTTTTTTTCTTTCCTTTTCTTTTTTCTTTATTTTCCTCTTCTTCCCTTCCTCTCCAATATTTTATGACCATTTTTGCTACTAGTTTATAAGAATATAAACTTAGTTTGCAAAACAGAAAGTGTCATCTCCATTTACACTCCTAGAAAATTCCATCCTCAATATGGAAGAATACCTGTATTTTTTTTTTATATATAGCCCTGATCTCTTTATTTTATCATTTTCTGTTGCATCAGATTGTGCTAGATTACAATTACCATGTTACAGCAAAAATGACTACATTTCTTTTTCTTTCAACTTTGTTTTTGTCAGTCATTCAGGAAAAAAACATTGTCTATGGAGCCATCTTGTATTCATAACTTGAAAAGCAAAACTGTTTTATTAAGGACTCTCATTAGACCGTCATCTTTCTAGACAACTGTTGTATATTTCTATATCCTCTTTGTATCAAATGGAGCTTTGCATTTGCAAAAATGCATAGAAGAAATTGCAAAAGTGTTCTGGGCACAAAAGAATTTGACATGTATATAGAAACCTCAGCTAAGTTTGATACATGTGCAAATTTTGTATACCTTCTACATTTTGACCAAGTCATACACAGACACAATTTGTATAATTTTTTCCCTTAAACCAAGCACTATAAGAAATCCTCACCACATCTAATCACACAAACATATACAATGGAGTAGTTTTTAGTTTCCTCAGAGACAGCAGTTCATGGCCAGTGGCACACGAGTTTTCAAGAATGAAGGAAAATTGTTCAGTGAAAATAATTCAGTTTATATTTCATTCTTTTCTCTCCTTTTTTTTTTTTTTTTCCCCCCTCCTGATTTTTCTTTTTTTTTTTTCTTTTTTAAAGATTGGACAAAAAAAGAAGACATTTTTTTTTTCAATTCATTACCATTGAAAAAATATTTCTTCCTGCTTTTAAGAAATAAATTGTTAAGATTTCTGCATTTGTGGCTTTTGAACTTCTTTCTTGTCTACTGCTTTGTTGTTGCTTCTCATCTTTGTGTGTCTTCAAGATTTTTCTGCTCTGCTCAAATACTGATCGTCAAGCAACAAATTCTTGTCAAGTTTCCATAACATTATTTTGTCTTATTACTTGATACAGTGATTCCCAAAATGTGTGCCATGGCTCCTTTGGTGTGCCATGGCTAGCTCCCTGGAGCCACTGCAAGATATTTGAAAATTCTGATAATTTTAGGCAATTGTAATTCAATGAGTTATTTTGAGAGGAAACAAATATAACTTTTTTATGAATTTAAATTACAGGATTCATTTTTTTTTGCCCAACAAATCTTACCATATGAACGTAAATGCAATGCACCATCAGTCAATATTTGAACAACCATAGTATAAAAATTTGAAGTCATATAAAATTTCATTAATGAATAAATAAGGCCAGAATAAATTTGACATCACTGGCATTTTCCAAAGGGGAAATTCTATAATAGAGTAAAGAAACATGTAGATTCTGGAGAATCTAGTTATGAATAAAAATGTTCTTTTTTCCTCAAAATAAAAACATTTTCAGAAGGTTTAGTGGAGTACTGATGCCAATTCCAAGTCTGTATACAGAATGGTACTGTCAAGAGTGCCAGAATACACAAACTCGCTTATATAAAAAGGATGGAACACTTTGCCACCTTTGGTGGCTACAGTTGTTCAATTGTTTTGTGTTTTCTGACTTATGGTGCAGTTATTAAAGAAAGGTTTCAGAATCTCTGACTAATTAGATTTAAAAAAAAAAAAAAGTTTTTACTTAAAGAAGACAACATAGGCACATTTTATTTTAATTTTAGATTTATACCTGAATTCTTGTCATTTTCAACTGAATCAAAATTGTAAGAGATATCTTTGTGTGTAGATATCTTTTTATCTTACATATTTTTCCAGCAGAAAATGATACTATCTGTAAATTTTACCTGGAGAAAAACTTGGATTTAAAAAAAAAATTTTTTCATAGTTTGAATAGCAAAAAAAGAACCAAGTGATGACACTCTACATCGAATTTTAATTTGTCCTTTTTCATCTTGAGGAATAATCAGCATTTGACAACCCTTACTGCTTTACTTTAATCTATGTTCTCATATATAAGCCCCTTCCCCCGTCTTTCCTTTGAAAGATAAAACTCGGTACATAAAAAAAACAGGAAGCATAAGTTCATTGTGTCCACCATCCTTACGTCCATATTTGTGATTTCCAATTTCAAAGGGATTCTATACAAAGTAGCAGCATTACCTTTTATAGAAGTAGCAAGAGGAAAGTGAAAAGTTTAGCCAATTCTAGCCATTTTCGAAGACAGTTTTAGGTATTAGTAATAAATGATACTTAGCAACACTAAAAAAAAAACAAAAAAAAACAGTTGATTTGTCACCTATTGATCCAAAGAGATGTTTTTTATATGATGTCACACATTATCTCCCCTCCCTCCTCTTTCTGTTTTTTCACATAAATGGAACTGACCAACGACTGGAAAGCCTCTTATAGTGATGTTGGACCAAAAAAAAAAAAAATTGCTCAACAAAATATCGAGTGTCTTTCAAAACCAAAAAGATGAAACTCAGTATCTTTAAGAAGAAAAAGAAATATTACTGAATGTCTAGATAGTACTTGAATTTTACTAGGCCATAATTCTGGATCACTTTTTCACTGCCTCTCAAGACTCACTTATTAGGGTGCTTAATGCTTGAATTAAAATGTCCCAGTAGACTTCTCAAAGAAATCTATGAGACATGTATTAGGTGGTTCCTCATGAAATGACCGTTTTCCAACATCTGTCTTTATGGTTGGAATTTTGACAAATTCTGAACTTGAAAATATAGTTGTACATATGTGACTGATTATACAGTAGGTCTCTTTAAAATTTTCAACTTATTGAAACTGACATGATGAACAATAAGATAATCCCTCTCTCTTGCAGATGTTGTCTTCAAAGGAAATAGATTATTGTTATTGCAGGAGTTCAAACCCGGTAGAAATGCTGTTCAAATTCTCAAGAACATCAATTTTGCGTTTGGAATGGGAACTCACTCAGAAAAAACAGTGTAACGTTGGTTCAAGCCTGGATCATGCCCCTCAAGGACACCTTCAATTAGTTGATGAGAATTTAAGGGATGCTATGGAAACTGTTTGAGCTCTTGCTCGAATTTGATAGATTTTGAAAATAGCTCTAAGGTATCAACTACCATATTTTTCATTTCATGAATGGCTATTTTGTGTAGCACAACCTTATATATCCCACCAGTCATAGACACCCTGAGATGTATGTTCCAGCAGTCGTGAAAGGTTCAAGTTATAATTAAATATCTTTCATGAGTCTCCAGGTTTCAGATTTGGTCACAGCATTTTTTTTTTTTTTTTTAAGTCAATCCAGTTATTTTGGAAACTTCATTTCAAAAGATGAATGAAGTATAGATCAGGTATATATTCTTTGAGGCTTTTTTCTCTAGCGAAATGTGTTGTTCATTCAGACAAGATTTTGGAATTCACTGATTGAAATTTGTTGAGAGCTACAAATTCTCTTTTTTTTTCTTCCTCCCCTTAACTCTTAATTGTATGTAAAGATTGTAATTGACTTGCTTAGTGGAAAGCTTTTTGAAACTGTTTTGAACACTTTTTAAGGAATTGCTATCTGCTCTTGCAAACAAGTCCAATTCTCACAAGATGCATCAAACGTACATCGTTCTGACTATATAAAGTGAATATTTGTCTTAATATCAGCATGATAGAACAGGTTCAGAGTCATTCTGGTAACTGTTCTCAACTATCTAAAGCTTTTAGAACTTGATCCAGTGCACTTGTTTTGGTAGTGCGAAAAAGGCTAAATTAGCACAAGCATGCTCAAACATATTGGTACCCAGCAGATCCACCAATGACAACACTCATTAAAAATTTTTTATCTATTATGTACAATTTGAGACACACGAATCACCAAGATCAAGATGAAATAAAATTATAAGATAAAACAAGATAAATTTAACAAGCAAACGCTTTTTTTTTTATTTACGCTGAAAAAAGTTAAGAAACATAACCTGTTTAAACTGCTGAAATATTTTCAACTTATTTTTCACATCATAGTTCAGTGATATTCCTATATTTAAATGTTTTTAATTCAATTTCAGATATTTACATTTACTTTTTTGATGAAGTACAGTAAATATTACTGAATTCAATGCCTGATAAATGGATTGTCTTTGAAAGAGGTGATTTAAACAGCAGAAATAGATGAAGAAAAGTATAACTGTTTAGAAATGTTGTGTAATGAATGATCATTTGGGGTAATGAATTGTTGCAATTAATTTAATTCAAGGTCTAAAACAGCTCTTAGAACTGCAAAATACCCTTGGAATTATATAAGGTTTTTAGAATAAATTTTGGAAACATTTTCATTTATACAAAAGTTGAAATACATAAATTTTAAGTTTTAGAAGTTATAGACTTTGTTTTTCTTTTTGAATTCGCAAACAATCTTATTTGAACTGGAAAAATTATACTTGATCTAGAATTTCAGGTTTGTGTTTATTTAAAAAGGCAGGTCGTAGGCAATCACATTTTAGTAATTTTAAAGATCTCAGTAAATTGTATTTTGAATATCAGTAATTTGTTGTCGATAGCTTGTCAGTGAATCTTCGTTGGCTAATCTGCGTACCAAACATTTTAGCCTTTTTTCTTTTCTTTTTTTTTTTCTTTTTTTTCTTGGGTGTGTTCTTGACCCTTTTCAGCATCTTCTTGTTTTGTCAATTTTCCTTTATTTAGCACTTTTTGGCATTCAAACTCAAGCTAAAATATTTTTTGAGCTGGCAACACTAAGTGCCAGAAAAGGAGATCATCCAAGCCTTAAGTAAGACAGGCATTGGAAGGGCATCAAATTTGGAAGACTTGATCGATTTCCAAACTTGATGCTATTCCAATGCCTATGTTGGGTAAGTCTCAGAGATGAAGTTATCTCCCTTTCTGGCCTCATCTGGTACTTGGGAAAATTTGATCTTCAACCAAAAAAGGTAGTATAAAAGTTATAAATTACCAGTTTATTCTTTAGACTTGAGAACCTCCATTGCTATTTCGGCTTTTGATAACTTGAACTACTGGAGCAATACCCATTCCAAAGGTGCAAGTTTGGAAGGGGTTATGATGTGTGGAGTTGCCTGCTATAATTGTGATATAAAATGATTTTCCATCCATTATATAAAACTTAGAAGTATTTCTGTTATTTCTCACCAGTGTTAGCAATTTAAATATTTTATATCTAAATATAGATCTATGATTTTAGGTGAAAGATCTATATTATATGAATAATTTCTTTTCATTAGATTTCTCAAGAACCGCTGATCCCCAAAACGTTAAACTGCACTACCTTATGTTGACAAATATATCTGTCGAATGTCACCTTCACACAATGGCTAGTTGTCACAGTGCATACGCTTAAACAGACTGAGATTTCTTCAGTGCTAGTCAGATAACTGCAAGGTACCATCAACCGACCACTTGTATGTTATTTAGTCTCTGTTGCTGCATTAAAACATTTCAAGTAATTCTGACAGTGCAGTCGATTCAATTAAAATGAGGTGAAGATTTGTAGGAGGGAATTTTTTTTGCTGTCTCATTGCAATGGTGGTTATAGCCAGAGATAATTTGCTGGAAGGAAATAAATTGTTACGATTAAGTGAATAATCTCAGGGCAAAATAATACCCAACTCCATTGTCTTCAACTCCATATTCTCCTTTCTCTACTTGCCCTCAGCAATGTACTTTCACTGATATCACTTCCCCACAATATCAGCAGGCATATCTTTTCTCCTCTCTCACACATATTTTAGCTCATTGAGGCTGCTATTACAACAGGTAGAGACGTCTACAACCTTATCAGAGTTGAGTCATCAACATGCAATCTAACTGGCAAGTCAACAAAACAGTCATAATAAAGTAGATGCTTCTGTCAAACAAATAAAATTTGGAATTGATACAAGTAGAAAGTTCAGGAATGACATTCAAACCCTTGCCATTTTCTGGTTTTCTGAGCATGCTCTATATGAATTCCTTTGTGATATAATATCATCTGAAACTTAGGCTTTCTAGAACTTACATTTAAAACAAATTCAAAAATTTTCACATTATTTTATCAATTAGTGATTTCAAAATTGGGCTGTATGTACCCCTAGGCTTACAGAAATATCACATCAAATTTAGAATGAGATTAACACACTTTTACATGCATTTAATAAAAACTGAGGACTTACCACATTATTTCATCTATCAATTGTATTAAAACATGGATACATAACATTATTTAATATTGGATTTCATTGAAAGTTCAAAAGGAGACAACTTGAATCCCTACCTATCTCTTGATCTAGCTAGATTTTTGAAGCAGTAGGTGTGAAAAAAATTAACATGTTTCTGAATCAATCCATCATTAGTGAACTCATTATTTTCTCTCCAATCTTTAAAATATTTTTTTGGTGGGGTTGGGGGTGACAGTGATTTCCATTTTAAACCTTGGTTTTATTATCACTTGACCAGTTGTAAATAACTATTAGTCGTAGGTGCTTAATTGTCGGAATAAGTGAGGGGTTTGAAACTCTGTCTGGTTGGGATGAAATAATCCTGAAGGTGTCGGGAAACTATGGCCTTAAGCACATTTAGTAAGATCTGGAAAGATCAAAATCGTTTGGAAAAGATTCATACTAAGGATAGGGTAGGCACATGAGAAGTAAACACGTACAGTATTGACTGGGAATATTCTTTTCCAAGAAAAATGAACTGAAAAGTCTTTTGATGGTACGCAATCATAGAATCACTGAAATTAAGATACAATTGAATTTGGTGAACCAAGTTCACCCAATTGCATTGTTCAATAGGGAAATTGACAAATCTGTAGTTGTCCCCCACCCCTGCCAACTATTAGTGGGGGAGAGAGTAGAGACAACCTTGAAAACGAGTCAGCAGTGGTGGTACTGAAAGAGCAGGGAGTTGGATTATTTTTACCAAAATTAATAAGCGGTAATTAGGCATTCAATATTAATACCATTGTAACTAGAAAGTGCATACTGATGTCAGTGTCAGGTGAAGTAATTGTCCATGGATTTGCCCACAATTTTAGTCACTTCTTCCATAGCTAATCATTTCACAAAATTTCATAGAAATTTATTCAGAACTTTTGGCATATATGATGTGAATGTATAACTACGACATGGGGGGGGGGTAATTGTGCATGGATCCGCACCAAAATTTAATTATGTAGCTTATTGACAACCCTTCCACAAAATTTCATTGAAATTCATGGAGAACTTTTGGAAATATCAGATGAACAAACATGAGTTTATGTATGGAGAAAAAAAAAAGAAAGGAAAATGTGTCTTTATCCAAATATTCCTGGATCCAACCACAAATTTAGCCAGCTCTTCCTTACCTCATTGCCAACCCTTCTACAAAATTTCATTAAAATCAATTTAATACTTTCGGAGATATTGTGTGGAAAAACATTGCAAGGTAATGTTGGAAAAGAACTTACAATACATTCACCTCCCGAGATGAAAAAATGTGCATCTTATATGCCGTCAAATATGGTAATTCTTTGATAAAAAGGCTAAGCAAATCAACACAAAAGGTAACAGAACACTCTTTGTTTGATTACACCAAAAGTTCAACATTCATTCTTGTAGCTTTCAAAGTCAATTTTTTAAAAAAGTTGACAAGTTTTTGAAGATGTACTTATTTATTGTGAGAAATTGATATATAATTGCCTTGTTCTCAAGGATTTTAAGGTCCAAACAGTTCCTCATTTCTTCAAACTTTATCCATATTTACTCCACTTTCATCTTAATTACTCGACTGGTGCGTTTCATGTCTGCTGACCTGAAAAAACAAAAATCATTAGTTACAAATCAATGAGTATCTGGTACCTAGAGATGTGCTGTATACAACCTATACGATAGTCAAATATTTACATAACACCTTTTAGAAGTTGTCTACTATTAAATAACAGAAAGGTAAGGGTTCACTCTTGAAGCTAAGAATGGAGATTTAGATAATTGCAATTGATACTTGATTTGAATATAAGAAACTCGCATTTCTCTATGAGTTAGTTACATGCTGTTATAAATTATATAATTTTCGATTAATAAAAGACTATTCAATAACTAAGTTTTGGGTTTATTTGCAGCGAATAAAGATTTTTAGAATATTTACAAATAAAATAAGCTTTTCAAAAAAAAATCTTTGGAAGATTATATTTTGAGACAATATTGATTTGTTTGAACAAAAATACTTACTATAAGATTCAGCAATCACAAGGCAAAGAAATTTCAGAATCAAAGACAAAATGCTTGAGTAATGACTAAGTTTTGAGAGCATTCGACTGGTGATTGCAAAATACAAGAATCAGACTCTAGTTTTCAAGTAATACCCCTTTCCATAAATAATGAAAGAAAACCCTTTTAGTCAGTTAAACAATAGTTTTCTGTTCTCTCAAATATATTCTATTGAGAGAAAAAAAAAAAATACACTGTTCCAAAACATTTCAAGTTTTATTGAATTTTATTTTTCCCCTGATAAAGGTCATAATTTCTAGATCTTCTGCTAAGCTTTCAAATATATTCCCCAGGGACTTATTCACAGAATATTAAATAGAAGTTTTTAAAAATGAATAAAGGGACACGGCTAAATGAAACCAAAACAAATTAGTTACTCAATTAAAAAAAGATCGCCTCCCCATAATTAAATACATTGAAAAAGTCTCAAAAATGTTATTGAAATTCGTTAGATATTCAATGCTTGGTAGAATTCCTAAATCTGCGTGCATTTTTTATATGCTAATAATTGCGCCTAATTGTTTATATTGTGTAAAGTCCTGTTTCAAAGAAAAAAATCTCTGTAGGTCACTTTCTGTTTCCTGTTAACTGATGTCCTTTATTCTTTATTTTTTTTACAATTTATTCTAGTGATAGAAAAAAAAATCTGGTTTCTCGTTTAGGGGTACATTCTTTTTATTCATCATCAAAGAACAATCGTTTATTTTATTTTTTCTTCAATCAATTCTTGTAATAGACATAAAATCACGTAATCAGCGTTCACAAGCATGGGATTATACATCAAAATTAAAATTGTCCACATGGACACATAGCGCAGTGGTTACAGCATCAGACAAATTACTGTTAAGTAATCTGATGGTACTAGGTTCAATCCTAGTGTGAGGCAGTATAACAATACTACTAACGCTGAAAAGAGGCCGAAGAGTGCAACGGCCGAAACGTTGTATGAAAAACAACAAAGATGAGGATGGTCCGAATAATAATGGAAATAAAATTGTTTTTGTCTTTAAGATATGATTTATAGTTTCCCTTCGAGTGGTCGCTCCTTATCCACATTTTCCCTTTAGGTGGTACATGAACCCATAAGAATTCTGTTCTTGTTAGATTAAAAAAATTCTCCATTCATTTTTCTCGCGGATGGTACAAATAGTTCTTACAATATAAATAACCTGATAGTAAATATCACTATTCAAGCACGATTTTTCATGAGATATTCATGGCCAGAAAATGAAAGAATTTTTGACAAGCTTAGTCTGACACATATATGCCGGTACATTCGGTTTTATAGGAAAAATATCAGAATAATTGAATAAATTAAGAAAATATATTGCCTTATACTTTTTACACATTCTCCCGACATATGCCATATTCAATGTCCGTCATTCGGGAATATTCTTCAGTATTTGGGGCATCAGCAGGCTTTAAGGAAATGAAAGTTATCTCCCTTATATTGAATTATTCCCAGATAATTACAAGAGTTGTTCGAACAATCGAACTCATTCTTTTTGTTATTCATGTTCCTCCCAAAACGTTTCGGATCAACTTATTTTACGGCCTTCTTTAGATCTACCATCCGTACAGAAAGATAGGGTCACCTTTTCCAGTAGTATGATCCAGGAAACGGCGACGACTAGTAAATTGAAAACGTTCACATCAACGATTGTGCAGGCGGATTTCAGCGCAATATAACAGGGTTACGACATGGAATTATTTGGTTAACAGAGAAAAAAAAATTGAAATAAACAAAATTCAATGTTCAATCATTTATGATATTTTTTTTTTCTAAAGCATATCAATTCTAATTTTCGCTCTTTTCCAATATATAATATACCAAGGGAGTTAATCCTTGACTTTGTAAATTCTTATTACCTCCCTTGATAAGTGTCGCAGTTCTCTGATGCCAAAAATGAACTTGTAGATCAGTTTGGGAGCAATCTTATGTTTTGTAAATACAACATTTTTAATCATTGACGAAATCGACTACGGATGCACAAAAGTGAACATAGTTGATTGCAACTGATCAAACGTTCAGACAAAGTATTTATCTAATTCAATATGCAGCTTTTAATGTCATATTTTCATACTACTTTTATCAATCCTTTGTTCATATTTGATTTAATTATCTATTAAGAGATCTGTTAATACAACAATGTTTATTATCATATGATTACAGCAGATCATAGTGTCCAATCGAAATTCTGTTTTTCTTACATTAATTCTCTTATTAACATCAAAGGCATTTACAATTATTGTTGGACCAAATCCTCTACATTGTGCCAAAATCATCTGAAATCAATTTTGTCAATTGTCAAAATGTTTGCATTAACAAAATGTAGGATTGCCAATTATGACTGTAAATATTGATGAAACAAAATAAGCATTTCTGTGAAAGCTCTGATTTTCATTTTCCACCATTTTTTTTCTTTTTTTTTTCCTGATTTGCACTAATGGAAAAAGACAATCCTTGGAATAATGTAGTTTCAGGGATTTCTTGATCAAGTATTTTGAATAGCAAAAAATGGCTAGATTTTGTTATCAACTCATCAATACATTGTATAATCATATTACAATACATTATATTATATATGTACATATATAATGAATATTTCTATACAGATATAAAGAATGGTATCTATCTAAAGAAGAGTAACATTATTTAACATTTAGCTCTCAAGATCAGGAATAATGTTAGTTGCGAGTATTGATATCTCATCAATACGTTGTATATTCATATTCTTTTGGAGCCTTAATTTGAGTTTTTCGAGCGTATATTGCTACCTGGAAATGGAATCTACCTAATTTCAGCCATATTTTGATGGATCTGACCTCTTTTAGCCATATAAATAGCCAATTCAAAATGGTCATTCAAGAAATCCTGTTATTCCAAGGATTACCCCAGAAGCAATACATGTGTCTTTCTTTACAGCATACTTGGTTTCTGAAGATCTGTCTTGTAGGCAGCACCTCCCTATTGCACTACAGGGGTGTGGTTTCTTTCCACATGGTTGTTGAAGGGATTGATCGAAACTTGGTTATAAACAACATGGTTAACACAAAGAATACATTCAATTGTCTGAACAATTCTTGAAATGATAATGAACCCTTTTCTGAAAACCCATTTAATGGGGAAACTAAGAAAAAGAACAAATATCTTCCCCAGACATAAAAAGGAGTAAATGTTGAAACTTTCAGCCCTCTATTTCCATTTATGCAGCCTGTACACTTGATACATACATACAGCCAGACCAACTTGGAAACTGAAGAAACTTATGTTGACAGTTTTGGTTGATGGTTTCTAATAAAAAAGTATTTGTACAAAAAATTTCCAATTTAATATATTCAATTTTATATGTTTGAAAGCAAATTTTCAATATTGATCCCTGTTCTACAAAACTCAAGGAATTGTATCATGAAATGCAATAAAAACTAAAATGTTTGAGTCACGTGTATCCATAAAACTTATGTTACAAATGTCCACAACAGTTTTAGTTTATTCAGGATTAAATTCTGATATCTTTCTACATCACCTATCAGTAACATGACCTACAATCCTTAAATCAGAAAAAACAAATGTCACCAATTTTGCATGAAGAAAATACTTAACAGATTCTGTAAAAATTTGATACTAACTTCAAGTCCACTGGCTCAAAAAACATTTGCTTCGACTACTTTATTTAAATTTTAAATAAAATTAATTCTAACATAATCCTGATAAGTAATGGTATAATTCTGATTTTGTAATTCTTAACTTAATGTAATGTGAGAGGTACTCAAAAACTACCTGAGTATATATCTAGAATTCATATTGCAGAAAATCTAGACAAAGGTTTCTGACAGGTTGATATGCAGGAAGCAAAAAGGAAACATTATTTGCTGCTGTTGGATGTCTGACTTGTAACTAATTTGGCCAGAAGGGAAGATAAAGCAGGCTTTATCTTAGTGGCTTTGCCAACACAGGCAATGGAATAGAGTTGAATTTGGAAATTGGATGAGTCTGCTGGCAAAGGTTTGATACAAACCTCTTGAAGACAAATTAGGCAACAATGCTTATTATCATAGACATAAAATTTAATATTCAAATATGTAATATTTTCTGTGGTAATCTCTGCTTTAATATACATAAAGCTAAGGTGGTGTTTAATGCTCTAATAGTCATATCTAGTCTCTAAAAAGCTGGGGGGGGTAATTAAAAATATAAACAACATATTCATAAATTAACACGATAATGTAATTAAACACATTTCTTTACGAGATTTCCACACAATGAAATTGTCAAGGTGCAATTAAAACAATGCATCTGATGTATCAAACCGACAATTACATTGTGTGCAATCTGATAAAATCATGCGTCTAATCTAAATATTGCATGTTTTTGTTTAATTATACATTCTGATGAAAGAATTATTCATTTCAGAGAATTATACTTTTTAGAGCTTTTGTATGACTTTGGGAGCCTTTCTCTGCAAGTCAAACATCACCATAAGTTTATGGATATCAAAGCAAAGATTACCTTTTCTGTTTCCAGAAGTAATATCAAGATTCTTATTTTGATATAGCAAATATTTGTTTAATTTGTTTAATACAACAGTCTGACCAACAGGTAATGATGAACAAAATATACTGTCAAAGGAATGGTTGTGCCATTTGATGAAATTTTGGTATTGTACAAATAAGATAAAACCTTCATGAGAATTAGAGCTACAAACCTTGTCCTTAGATGAATTATTTGACCCTTGAAGGCAGTTGTTTGAGGAGTCACTATTGTCCATGAATGTTGATCATCAAAACTCACTTCAATTTTCAAACCGGGGAAAGCAGAAGCCACTTTGAGATTATTTTGCTTATCAACACTGAAAATACACATTTTTAATTCATTTAGACCAAAAAATGAATGAAATGTTTCTGTATACTAGATTAAGAAGAAAAAGAAGAAAATATCTTTTTTTAAGAAAATAATAAACATTCAAAATACATGGATTGTAAGGGGAGCATTATCTTGCCAAAAAATATTTTCTGCCCCCCCCCCCGCAAAATATTATAAGTAGAAACAACCTTTTTTATTTTCACACCAACTATATATATATATATATGTATATATATATATATATATATATATATATATATATATATATATATATATATATATATATATATATATACACACAAAAAAAAAAAGGCAATTACCTTAAGCCTGTGGTCCAAAATCACTCCAAAAAAACACTGATTCACAAATAGCTTAATCAGATGAAAAGAAATTGCGTCAGGAATATTCAGGTTATATTAACACTGCAGCTGGATTTGAGAAGAAATACTTATTCTACTGGTGAGATAATAAATAATTTTTACATTCTAAAGTATTGTTTATATCAATTCTTACAGAGAATTCATTAAATTTTTTGCTCATAAAAGTAAAATAAGACCTTCTCCTAAATTTAGATTAATAATTAAACAATCATGGACAAGAATCCCAGTGACTCTTACTAAAAAAAATTACTGTCATAGTATTCAATTTTCCATTCAATTGCTTATGTGTTGAAATTGTTATATGTTGAAAGAGTGATCATTAATGGGCAGGTATTATATAATTGAATGTATTGTAAAAAAATCTATCAAGATTAATGATATTCATTGTCAAGAATGCCATTCTCTGCAAAGCCAGCCAAAATAAGATTGGTTGAGTAGCAGAATGATATAGAAGGAAGATTTATAGAATGTTTTTTCAAATTTCTTTTTCCATGCACCCAAAAAGTTCAATTGGTAAGGTATTTAGAAAAGAAGTAAAAAACTTCAGTAGTTCCTGAAACTATTTAAAATCTCAGAGAAATAATTATCTGTTCACATGAAAATCAATAAGCAGACTCGATCTTACTTCCTTAGTTGCAGTTTAGAGTTCTTGCTTTATTCAGGTGTTGAATGGAGAGAGAAACAGTGGGCAGACAAGGGATGAGGTTTCATAATTTCAAGTCGCATGGGTTGAATAAAGGGCTGTATGGAAGGATAGGAGACCTAAGTGGGAATGATGCTCTCTGATTATAAGCTAATTACTTTTTATATGTTTCAAGGTTGGAGCCATGAAATCCTGACATATGCTTATGTCATGTAAATAAAGTACGTGCTCTGCCTTCATTCAGCTATGTGCATCAAGTACGTGTCTCTTAAATGCCATCTATAAATGTTATCTTTGTCAAGATATGTTGCTGAATATATTGAATTTGACAGTAGATGAAGCATGAAAATATCTTGAAAGTTCATGCAACATAAATATTGTATGCATATCTTACTATAATTTGAGAAATCTCTGTGGGTGTGTATGCGCCAAAATGACTCAACAACTGCCTATTGTACAAAATTGATAATCGCCATATACATTAGTCAACAGACATGACATTGCAGTGTCAAGGCTTAAGTTGTTTGGATCAGCAGTTATTAAGAAATCTAATAAAAAATGAATGAAACAAATCTCTGAATTTTGATCTTTTATCTAGAATCATAGGTCTTAATTTAGATCTGAAATATCGAAATTGGCAACACTGAAAAAAAATACTTTTGCATGATGGACAGAAAATTATTTAACATAACTATTATGGCAGGCTGCTTCACACACCATGAAGTCTGGTCCTCTCCAAATATGCATCTTTCCAACAGGCACTGCCCTAGTGTATTTAAATATACAGTCTGTTTTTAAAGTTGCCAAGTTTTCCCCTAAGCCTTTTAATAAATATCAAATTTCGAAGAGGTGGCAACTTAGCATTATTTTAAGATTGTAAGACTACTTTTTGCTTTCATCTTGATTTTATTAGTCACTCTTGATCAGACCGATTACCCTCCAGCAGCACTTAGATGATGTTGATCAGAAAATAAATTATAAGACAAAAACTTCAATTTGACATACAAGTCCAAATAACACCCTTAAACTCAGGCTTCATTCCAATTGTAGCCATGTTTGTTTACATAAAAGTAAGATGAAATTCAAAAAATTAGTCATAAAAATTTTAAAAATTATAATGATTTATAATTCCTCATGAAATAAAAACTAAGAAAAACAAAAACAAAAGATGGTGACTGTTAAGAATGACTGTGTAAATGAACTTACTTAGCACCAGGTGGTGGTACACGATAAGGGATTCCCATTTTATCCAAACGAAGCAGTTCCTTGTAGCCCATGGAGTTTGCAAATTTGGTCCAGTCAGACTTCAAGAAGCGCTCCTCTGAATCCTTCTCAGCAGTTTCAAAGTTGGCCTTGTGCCAGGCTCTTTCAGCTACTGCAATTAATCTGGGGAAATACATCTCAAACATCTGTTCACTTGTCCTTACAGTCTCACTCCACAAATGACCTTGCATTCCTAGAGGAATAGAGAGGAAAAGGGACAGAATTTTTATTGATTTCACTTGAGTTTCATTCATTTTATAGCATCCTTTCACTTACTCAATTAATCAAAAGTGGGTTAAGGGATCTTTTTGCTTACATCACACAATGTTCTCAGGCAATGATGCACTGTTTTAACTGTGTTAATATCACTTAATTATTAATATCTGATACAAATAGAGAATTCCACAGCATCTTTTTACAAGTACAGTACAATATCAAAGTAGGGGTAACTTTTTTGGCATCGCAGAACCTTATTTTAAGTAGCAAAGAATATTTTGTGCCTTTGAAGCCATATTGTCAAACATGGCTAATTCCAGCTTGAACAGTCATTTTTACCTTCTTATCAAGTTAATGCAAAAAAATTAGATTCAACAAATTGAAAAATTATGATAAAACAATGGATATACATCACATAAATGAATCACCAGAGACCAGGCATTTCAAATGATCATAGAGACTAAAAAAACAATTTTTTGAAAGAAAGAAACAAAATTTTTCAGTTGATGCCAAGTGGTGTACTCATGTAAGTTTATAAAGTTGTTGTCCCAAAAATATGACCAGGACCAGTGATTCAATAAAATAATTGTTATATTGTCATGGAAAAATTATCATGCTCATTATTTCCAAGGGTTTCTTAGTAAATAAGAAAACTTACATCCATATATTTCTGCCCTTGCTTTGTAATCCTTGGAAAAAAAACAGCTCTGAATGAGGTGAATAACATTTTAAAATTTCTCCACAAGTATTTTGCATAATTAAGTAAAATGCACACAGGATGCTAAATTTTGAATGATTAAATGATTATCAAAGTCATTTTGTCGTTGCTAACACCAAATAATTTTCCCTGAAGGGATTAGAATAAAGTTCATTTAAAACTGAATTACCAATTATATTTTCTGGTTTCTCAAGTTGAACACATTTTGTGCCTTTTGGACCACAAACATCTTCAAGGGTCAATTTTTTTCCAGATCTGTTTGTATCAATGTTGGCATAGAGATTGTCTGGCTTGAAGCTAAACGTCTTCATTGTATCTGTGTACCGGGGTGCCCAATAATAGCCCCTCTCTTCAGGATCAGGTTCATAAGGGTGATCAAAATACAGATGTGTCGCTTGAGACATGACTACCTGAAATAAAAAATTAATTACTTGTTAATGAAATAAATCTTTTTGGATTTTGTAAATTGTTAGCATGTCTGTCTCACACATAAAAGTTCACTGGTTCGACTCCCTCTACGAGTGAAGTGTGTGGAAAACTCTTCATATGGTAAATTTTCCTGTGCACTCAGCAGCTAATTGAGTACCCTCCATTCTGTGTGGGAGGTATGTATCAATTGTCTGATGGTTACGTCCTCCTTTAGGACAATGGCTACACACACACACACACACACACACTGAAAGTTCTCAAATAATAGTGAGATGAAGAATACTGAGGACATTTTCCTTTTTTACCTTTTGATATTGTAACTGACTTCTCTCTGAGATAAACGATGGATATAACTACTAAAATTTTCTGGAAATACTGTGAAACTTGGAACGCCAATTTCTGAATAATAATGTAGAATTAGCAAATTTTGGTTAGGATCAGCCGTGTTTCTTCTCCAGACAAGACACGTCATAAAAGAAGCAAGTCAGGTCTTGATGATTCCAATCCTGGGACAGCACCTCAACCTCTACTGCTCGGAAAAAGGAGGTAGTGGGTCGTCCAAATGCCTTTCTGACTCTGGCCGCTTTGCTCTAATGTGGTAGGATCTGGGGTATGATATGAAGCCTATGACAAAAGCCAGTGGGACTGCATAAATTTTACCTTTATTCACATGTATGCATGTGCAGCCCCACATAAAACCAAACCTTGTGTCTCATTTGTCTTCGTGGGAAGGTAGATAGATCCTCTGTGAACTCAGTTTCATTAAAAACAAATAACTATTTTTCACTTTTGGCCTAAAAATTATGCGATATATCTAACGTATAACTCAATAATAATTCAATTTTATTCTTGAATGACACATCATTAAATTTTTAGGTTGTTCTCGTTTTTTTTCAATAAAAGTCCCTCCAAAAATTTTAACAAAATAAGCTCAAAAGAAATGAGCCAACGAAATCGATTTATCAAAGTATCTGACTCCATCTATCGATTAATAGAATGTATGAGTTTGAATCATTATCTGCTATAGTTATGAAAGGTCGTGCCAATCAAATGAGTTTGTACCATTCCCTAATGTTGTAAGTCAAGTTACTTTCAGTGTGTAAGTACTATCAGAAGCAGTCGCTTATTAGTGAGTAGGGTCAAAGAAAAGTAAAGCAATGGGAACAGTTGTTGTATCAGTAAGGATAACTGCGTGAGGAAAAGCTGAAAAGGTAAAAGTGGACGAATAAACGATGTCAAAACCAAGTATGAATGAATACAAAATGATTGTCGTATAACATGATAAGATATATTTATCAACTAGAATTACAATAGTGAATCAGTGAAGGTTTTGAAGGTTGCTACTTGGAAAGGTTTGATATCGATATGGTATGATATAGTCATGTGATTTGTCAAGAGTTCTGAAGAATATAAATGTCTCTAAAGAGGCATATATATGTGAGTACATATAAAGAGAGTCGGTTCTGTTGATTGTATTTTGTCTATTGATAGGGAATGAGTGTGTATGAACTTAACTTCGAATTGTGTATGTAGGCATGCCGGCAAAATGTGTGTGTGTGTGTGGACAAACAACCCCAGGGTAAGCATGAATGAAAAGGTTTTGACTTGTCTGTTGAAACAGGGTTGGGTGCTGGCTTGTATGGTAGAGAATCAGCTCCCCGGGAACCTGTGTTTCCATTGGTTAGTGTAGGCAATATCTACAACTACGTCCGCATGTTTGATTTGTGTATTGGTTTTCGACAGATCTTACACAAATCTGGCTCTCCATTGTCAAAAGTATGGAAGCCCGAAATTGGTAAAACTGTTTGTAGGGAATTCTAGATTCTGTTTATTGACAGATATCCATAAGTTCCAACAAGTTCACCTACTGCATTTCTACAAACACTATACAATGCCTGCACCCCCAAGATTAGGAACCACTGCACTGAATATTGTAGAGAAGGGGGCTAAAGGAGCCAAGCCCCCTGTACCCCCAAATCTTTAGCTACCGGGCAGGATACTGGTAAGGGCAAATACCAAGTGGAGGGATAAAGGTGCCAAGATCTGTTAGCGATGGCTCGTTATTTCATGTCAATCATTACGTTATGTTTGTTACATGACAAAGCCCGCATGGTGACAAAAGAGATTAATCATTTAGAATTCCCGCAAGGAGAGCTGGTTTATCGAAGAAAAAAGACTTTTTTTTGTGATTCAATACACTTATCAGCTGGGAGCTAAACCCATGCTATTTTCTTGAAAAGAAAGAGACTAAAGAACACAATTTTTCTATCCTATCCATACGTCTGTGATGGTGTTAGGTCCGATTGCAGCCCCTCACCCCCAAAACTTAAAAAGATTATTTTTAGATTTTTCTTACATTAATTTTTAAAAAAAAGATTTTTGGGATTTTTTCAGATTTTTCAGGGTTTGTCAGATATATTGCGTCCCCAGTGATCCGGTGCCCCCTAGCTGCAGGGTCTGCGGGTCTCCCCCGCCGCCGCTGTATATGCACATAAGCAACTGCCAGTGATGGGAATGGGTTTGGGGAATTTGGTGAACGGTAAGGCTGGATTTGGGAAAGTAGATATAGGGGAACACATTTCACACATAAGCGCGCCATCAACACATGGTTATATTGATAAATCCATTATTTTAGCGCTTTTTTGTACCGTCAATAAACGCATTTTCAATAAATTAACAGGGGAGATTACTCTTTAATTACTATTGAATAGATATCTTCCTTGATAAATAACGAAGGTTACAGACAGAAAAAGTAGCCAATGGTGTGGAGAAAAATATAATTAGATTATGACTTACTTTAAAACCAGCATTGGCAAATCGATACGCTCGGCTAGATCGATCCCATTCCCAGACATTGTCCCAGGCATAAACAAAGATTTCGGAATTGGGAAGTTCGGTCCTGTTAAAAGGGACTTCTTGGTCACCCATCATGCCATCTTCCCAAGCACCGAGATTTAGGCATTGCGACGCTGTCACGTTGGACACCAGGTTGACAAAATGTCTCTTCACTTCATTTGTTGATGTTGCATCACCATTCATCAGATTCTTGCAGGCTGGGGATTTGACCCATGCGCCACCCCCGACTTCATCGCCGCCGAAATGGTAAGTACGCAGTGGTTGGATTTCCTTGTGCATTTCCATCACTTCGCTCAACACGTGTGCAACAAATAGCGAAGTGCTGGGTATGCAGGGGTTGGCAGCATTGTCTGAGTACATTTGAACCGACTCGTACACGGATTTGTCTTCCGGGTCAGTCAGCAAGTACAGCTGTCCGATCGGGTCCTTGTTTTTCTTGGCTCTCGCCTGCATTGACTTGATAGCCGCTCGAGCGTGACCTGGCATATCGAATTCTGGGATCACTTCAATGTGAAGGCTTTTGGCAACCGTAAGTATTTCTTTATAATCATCCACGGTGTAAAATCCGTTAACAGGAGCATTGGCGTCCGGACCAGAGCCTAATTGTGACAAGAGACAAGTCTCCTCGCTCAAATCATCACAGCGCTTGGAACCAACCTAAAAATATAGATTTGACAGGTTAATAGATGTGATGTTTATCAAAGTACATTTTATAATCATTTTATCTGAGCAGGCTTATCTGGCATTGTCTAGAATAGTGGTTTTCAACATTTTTCACCGACCCCCCCACCTCGAAATTTTTAGAGTCAATCCCCCGGTACGGAAGATTTATACTAGCGACATTATATATTTCAAAAGCGTTCTATGAAGCTGAATTTTGTCTCCAAGACAACAGGAATATCCCATTTTCTAAACCCCCTTCTCATTTCCTGCTCAACGGTTATCAATGTATTCCATTTGGATGATTCTTTTTTGAAAAATAAGTCAGTCAGGGACATGATAATTCAAATGATCCCCCAAGGCTCATTTACAAATACCTTTAAATGGAAAAATCCCACCCCGGATTTTGAATATCGAATTCTCTCCTGGTTGTGATTCATTGGTTTAGAATATCGTCTCAATTTTTTCGCCATTATGATTATCATTATTTAGCTCAAGATAATAAGGTTTACATAATGTATATATTTAATCAGGTTGACAAAAACGAACACGTAGACGAGGAAATATTTCGACGTATCATACATAATGATTAATGGGAGTTAGATAAAAAGGACACAGGACAAAGTTTCCCGGGCAGAATTTCACCGGACAAAATCTCACCCTCGTATGTGCCAAGCGGGACAAAAAGTCCTAGCTTAAATTAAAACATTACAAAAGTTTTAGTAATTGGTAACAGAATGAATGATTTTCAACAGGTTTCATAATCGAAATGTATATCATTAGTGTTTGCTTATATTCATTCCAAAAATGAAAAAATAAATCACATGGTATCGAATTTTGTTTTTATCACACATTTTTAAAGTGTAACTTCTTTTTTCGGTATCCAAAAATCTAAAAATCGGTTTTCAATTCTATTTCCTGGTTTGCTTCAGTAAATTTTTGCCAGGTCTCTTAGATTTGCTTAACCTCTCCGTCCTCTCCATGAAAAAATGATGTCTCATCCTCTCACCAAAATGGACTTCAATTTTTTTTTTTTTTTTTAAATTTTGTTGAAGTTTTAGACTATTATTAATTTTGAAACCGTATTTTGTAGGTGAAAATGAAAATAGGAAGGAGAGAAAAAACTCAGGATATAAGTGTTACATCTCAAATTCTCTTATTATTCCATGGGCGTATTTCGATGCATTTCGACGGGGCCAGTCATCTTTTTCAGAGAAAAATATATTTTCAGTGGTTCATAGAGAAAAGAATTGCTGTTTACAACCAGATGCTGAAGAAGAGAATGTGAATATTTCTGTGTTTAGCATATATTTTTCTTTACATGCTGTTGAAATAAAAATCATGGCGAGTCGAAGTGTGTGTTCGTGATGTTTTAATCTAACCAAAGACTATTTGGCAACTTTAAGGGAAGAAATTTTGAAGGCCCCCGTCTTTGTCTGCGACCTATAATTAATAGACTCCGTCTTACAAAATTGAGACAAGAAATACATTTTACTTACATTGGTCAGCTCAGGCAAACCGGGGATTTCAAGGCGCCAACCTTCATCATCAGTCAGATGCATGTGCAATTTATTCATCTTGTACATAGCCATCACTTCCAGAAGCTTAAGGACATCACCTTTCGGATGGAAATTCCTAGCAACGTCAATATGCACCCCTCGGTACTCGTAACGGGGACCGTCCTTAATAACAACAACACGTGCAGTGTAGTTAGAGTTGGGATCTCCACTGACCATGCTAAGGAGAGTCTGCACACCGTAGAACACTCCAGCCGGACTGGCCCCTTGCAAAATGATATTTTCACCAAATCCACTCACTTTGATCTCGTAGTCTTCAGGGGAGTGAGAAAATTCATCAAGGTCCACAGTATTAACCTTAAGGAAAATGAATTTCTTTTGTGGAGCCATGTCAACTTTGCGGATATGTAGTTTTTCTGTGAACAAACGAAAAGTCAATGAAAAAGCTGTAATAATAAAAATAAAATACTAACAATGAATTAATGAAGTATAGTTCTATGGTGCATCAACATCTATGGTGGTCGTAAAGTGCCAAACAAGTTTTCTTGAAGATTCCAAATATTTTTGTATCACTATCATACAATAACGCACAGATTGTGGCCGCTTTGTCCTTTGTGAGGCAACGAATTACGCAAGGTTGAAGTGTTCAACTACCAATATCATATTTATAATGTAGATTTCTTAAATATATAAGAGGTGCGCGTGCGTTTGTGCATTTGTCTGCCGCGTTATAAAAAGTACTTAAACATTGGTGCAGCCCAACCAATTTGGCATGCGCGCTCAGTGAATCTGGGGAAGGTTATAAAACCTAACATCAATGACAATTTCAGAGTTTCGATTGGGACTAAAAAGCTAAAAAGGATGGTTAGGGAGAGAAGGGAAAAGAGAGGGAGAGAGATAGAATATATTCCTGTGTCATCAATCAACGAAAGAAAGGAAGAAAAAAGAAAGAGGGACAGAAAGACAGAGAGGAATAAAGAGAGTAATAAAGAGAGAAAAAGAAACTATGGACGCTAGTTATCAGTTAATAACCAGATTGCCTCAAATCATATCTAGAATTATCTAGATTTTCATGTCATTTATCTAGAAAAATATCTAGGTACTACTTTATTAAGTTTTAAATTTAAAGACATTTTTATTAGTTAAAGGAAAAGTGTTTTTAAAAAAGTCGAAACATTGTTGAAACTTGGAAGCTTCCGTCAGAGTGGAGTTTGACCCTGAAGCTGCCAGTCTTGTCTCAAGTCCATAGTGTGCCCGGACTTCAGAAGTCTAAATTCCGAGTTGATAGACTTAATACGAGAACCGATATGACTGAAAGACGCTCCCTACCAAAGAGGTCATCGTGATCATGAGTGTGTGGGTGGGGTTGGGGGGAATTGAGAGAAATTGATCATTTCCTTCAAGCTCAACACGGCATAGAAAAAGAGATACGTCCGAGGAAACCTTTCTATAAGAGAACTTTCTGTAGGTGAAATGTTTTTCTACGGAGCTTTGAAACGAAGGATAATTGAGAATAGACAATTTTATTCCCGTCGAAGTATACGTTCTCACTCAGTCTATTTGTGTGAAAAGAAAAGATAGAATTGTTGATATGCCATTTTTTTGAGTAAAAACAAATTGTCACTGGCAGGGTTGTCGATTTAGATGGGATTTTTCAATGCTTCGATTCTGGAAGTCACTCTCAAATCCGAAAATTTAGAAAAAAAAAATCTCGATAGGTATCACGAAACTTTAAAACATGGAAATTTTTTTTAAAAATTCGATTGTCAATACTGTACTTACAAAATGGAAAAAAGAAAAAAAAACCATCTAGCTTTGCAACCCTGGCTGGTATTAACGAAGTGCAAGGCTAATTGGCCAGTGTCTATAAACTTCTCCAAAGATCTTTCTAACAATTAAATGCAAGTTTTTCAAACTCTGTAAAGAAGATAATGAAAATATAAGTTTTAAAAGTAATTTCAAAAATTAACGATTGAATGATTAAAAAACAACTTACTTGACAATAACTCAGCTTCTGCTTGGACTTTGGAATCAGCTACAATCACCCAGTCCTGTGGTTTAATGGTTAGTTTGAAGCTGCTGCCGTAGATAGATTTGGGTGTCGGCAGAATTCTGAACGGATTTTCTCCAATATCATCTACATTGTATTTGGCGTAGCGTTCTATGGGCGAGTAAGGATGGTAGAGATCAGAAGATCCAGTCCGTTTGTATTGCTTCGCAGTCAGGAAAGGCTTCACAAAATCTAATCCTTCCCCGACTGTGTTGGCAATAACGCGAGACTTGAGACCGTTCGAGTAGATGTACCAGTTGGGCATAATGTCGGTCTTTGAGACTGACCAATTCATGGCCCCAAAGCGGATTTTCTTTGAATGACCAGGGAAGATTGGCGAGAAGTTAGGAGTAGTCGACATGGAGAATAGACAACCTTGGATGTGATCGAACACGATGCCATATTGAGCGTCCAGGTTAAGAGAACTGATTTTCATGATGTTGCAGAAGTAAACTCTCCAACCTAGAAGATAATAAGAGAAGATTTTGAAGTTGCAATTAGGGAAAATGACAAAACTTGTCTCCAAAATCTTCTTGGGCGTTCTTTAGAAAAGACTGATCTGGTTAGTCACTCAATAATAACTCTTCTCTCACATGTTGTTGGGCAGTGATCTCTAAATAAATTTTTAAAAAAGCAAACAAAACAAGCGTGAATGCTACCGTGCACAGACTGATGGGCCAATTTAGCATGAACTTACATTGCAAATCCTTGTCAGAAACTCTCTCTATATTTTTCTTTTCTTGAACTTAGTATTTGTTTAATCGACTTGAGAACCACTAATAGTATCTGTGTGAAATAATAATAATAATAATAATAATAATAATAATAATAATAATAATAATAATAATAATAATAATAATAATAATAATAATAATTACTGGAATCACTCCGGATGAACTTACCCCTGTTTACGATAGTTATTGGCCCGTTGTTAGTCAATGTCAACTCTACTTCGTACACTGGTTTACCATTGGGATGGTTCTCTATTACTTCATATTGCACTCCCATAAAATCTCCGATGTAATTGATCATTGACTGATTCATTTTCTGGCCGACGATATTCACTGAAAGAAAGATCAAGAAATATAAGTACCAGAGATAACAGCCAAGGTTCGAATGTATCGATACATTTTGAATCAGAAGAAAAATACAATTAAAAATGCATTGTACATTGTCATATATCGAGTAATGTGGCTTGACCGTAGAAGGCCACCGTGATGTGTTCAAAAGGATACATCCGTTACACATGGTCGATTGAAGGCAAAGCGTGTCATTTAGTCACGTGACTTGAGTACGCGTAAAGACAACATGACTCTGACCATGTATATTTATGTATATGAAAAGTGACCTGCTCGCCACAGTAGAGTCAGTTGGTATTTTATTCATTTATAAATTTGGGATATATACAACTATTTCGGAAGCGACTTCGTTTGTAATCTGAATGACTGTGAACGAAATATTGGCAATTCCTGATTTGTAATGTACAGTGGCATTTGCAGTCTTGGACACATCTCGTAGAGAGGGAGGCTCAAGAATTAAAAGAAATCGCTCAAGAATGAAAACGAAGCATAATGATGTCTTTTATTTTGCACAACAAATATCTGTTTTCACCATAATTTGCTTCCTATTCAATGAACTTAATTCAATGGCGGATATTGATCACATAGATTAAACGTTATACAGTGATAATCTCAGATGAAAATTCAACTAATAACTACGTTTCAGGCTGCAGACTTATTGGTCCACCCTCGCGCAGCAAAGTAGGTGATTAGTTGAACAACTGTAGCCACCAAAGGTGGTGAAACGTTATATCCTTTTTTGAATATGCGTTTGTTTTTTGTTTGTTTGTTTGTTTGTTCAATGCTCCTGGCAGTACCTTTTTGTCTACAGACTCAAAATTTGGCATCAGTACTCCACTGCACTTCATCTTTAAAAAAAACAACAATAAAACGAATTTTGGAAAAAAAAGGTTTTTTGGCTTTATTTTGACGGGTTTATCAAAAGCATCTGTATTCTGGAGAATCTGGATGTTTCAAACTTTATTTTAGATGTTTCCTAGTGGAAAACGCCAGTGATGCCATAAAGGGAATTTATTCTGACCATATTTCTTCTTATTGACTGTGATGGCGAGTTTTTACTCTTTCCGGTTATACAATTGAATTACAGTAGAATGATTTGTAACAGAAAAACTGGGAGACCATTTTCTCGATACAACTTGATGTTTTTAATCTTTCAATGACTCATCAAAAAGAAATGGTTCTTGAATGGAAAACGCAATATAAAGATCAGTATTGAATCACCGTAGCTCCAGAAATGGCCAGACTAACCTTCCAAGAGGGCTACAGATTCTTCTCTTTTTGAATGTCCGTGTGAGTATCTCCGGGCGCTCCTGGTCACAGTTTGGGGGCTACAATCTTGAAGATTTGCATGAGTTTCCCACTAGGTGTCATCTGTAAACTAGGTTTATGCTTTCTCAAAAAAGTGCTTTCGGGGGGGGGGGTCTCATGGACATTTTGGACCAACAATGCCCAAATCTTGTGCTGGTATTTTTATTCAGATAATTTTAGATAAGAGATCTTATTTTCCAGATAAAGGTCTATTTTCTTTAGATAATTTTAGATTTTTTCTAAACAAACGTTCTGGTACACGCGTGGTATACTATTTTAGTCAACCAAAACTTCAACATAATTTTTCTCCTTCTAGTTTTAATCTATTGAATGAAAGAATAGTATTTTTTTCACTGTCTGTATTGACTTAAATCCTAAACTATTATGAAAAATATAAGATATTATTTCTCATTTAGCAGGAGCTCTTTGATAAAGGTAGACATCCCTTTTTCTGTGATTTGACGCTTTGATGAAAAGGTATATGCTTAACCGAACCCTTGAGCATCCGACATAGAGTTGGCAATGAGAGGGAGATGGACATGTCAATTAAAACGGTCATTTTATGTGTAAAGATCATCCAAAAATCTTGGAAGTATAACTTGAAGAATGAAATCTAAAAAAAGCAACATAAAAAAGAGGCAATTATGTCGAGACATAAAATGTTTTTGTATTTCAAATTTTTGCGCACGTTTTTTCCTCTCGTGAAGTTGAGACAGAAATCATCTAAAAGGATGATTAGAATTACCTGCGTTGATTCAATCGCTTTTTGTGTTCCAAAATTACGTAGCTTTTTATATGTAACATTGAGAGAAAAAAAAATTGAAAAGGAAACCTGAATAACGATATCTGTTGTCTAGATGTAAAAAAAATATAATTTTAACGGGGCCTGTCTTATATGTGGAATTGAGAAGAAAAACTATAATCTAACTGACGAAGCCTTTAGCAGTATGCAATGCACTGACGTTAACATGAGAAATTCAGTCAAAAAAAGCAGACTAAACAGCGATATCTGATGTGTACACGTACAAAGATGATTGAAAAGAAACAATCCAAACAGCTAATTGAAATGGACTGCCTTTGTCTGTCGATTTTTCTTTATTGCTGCATGTGGTTTTTTGTATGTAAAATTGAGCCAAAGAGGTAGAAACATATGGGAAAAAAATCAAGTTTAAGTAGATATTTTGGTTTCAGTATTCGAAAGAATACAGGATTGAGATGTGTTAAAGCAAAACTATGAATAGGATGCGATTATTTAAGAAAAGATTGGACGTAGTAGCATGTGGATAGCATTCACAAATGATGTGTTCGTCTGTTAGGCCGCTTCTATTCAAAAGTTGACTTTTCAACCCTCACCGATTGAAAATCGGGTAATTGCAGATATTAAAAAATACCTCGGGAACATACAGAATTATCTCCCTTGATTTTTGCTCGGGGGCGGGGGTCGTCTAATCAGAGAGATTCATGGTAGTACATTGAATATCAGCCTAAAGTGAGGCCCTAACCAGGTTTTTCTTTGTTCATGCATGATTACGTCCAAAATGCGTCCAAAATTGGTAGAGATTTGTTGAGAAATGGCGACTTTGTTCCAACAACCATCATGTAGATGAGGGTGAGACGAAAACAAATATCTAGAACATTCAACTCTCGAATGACCAAATAGCGTTCGAGTCAAAGTTGCCAGAAGGGAAGATAATTCGATTTTTTTCGGAGATGCATGCATTGGAATAGCGCGAGTCTGTGTGAACTGAATCTAGGGGTCATCTCTGAAAGGATGCTTAGTTGTTATCGAGCGATTGTTCTCATCTTAACCTTGGTGTTTTGGCATAACTACTAAGCATCTTTTCTTCCATAGTAAAAAGTTGTATGTATCGAGCACTCTATGAAATAAATCCATTACATATCAGAAGTTGCTTTATATCATTAATATATTATTACATTATGTTATACTGCTCGCCTGATCTGTACCATATATATATATATATATATATATATATATATATATATATATATGTGTGTGTGTGTGGGGGGGGTTCAATTTGCAATGTACCTTGTTACCTTCAAGTGAAAAAGTTACGGACAGAGAAACATTTAGAATAATTTTAGAAGCGCTATTTCGATCTTTAGTGTCATTAAAAGCCCTTTCAGAAACCAATTCCTTTCAAAGCAACCACCTTTAAAAGCCCTTTCCACAAAGAGCATCTTCAATCTAACGCTGGTAAGAGAATGTTTCGTGAAGATAGTGTGAATTATTTGCTGTGTCAGCCAGTCAGTCAGCCATCGCTATAGATGCTAGCGCATTTAAAATCACACTATTCAATATGTTAATGAATGATTTAGAACTTCAGAGAATTATCAGCATGATGTGAGAAAGAACATATGGGTTGATAAACTACTTTTTTTGGAGTCATTTTGATATCGATTGTGTATATGTATGTATATACATACATACGTACGTACATATACATAGATGCATGTACATACATACGTACATACATGCATATATACATACGCTATGCAAATCAACTATTCACTTATCATCATCAGTCTTTTAACGTCCGTCGTTGGACATAGACCATAGATTATTTGAAATGTTTCTCTGTCCGTAACAACGGGCTTTTTCACTTGAAGGTAACAATATTGCCGATAAAACCATCTCCTACCCTCCATTTGGATGATGGACTCTTCCACTTAAAACAAATCCAATTGCAATTTTGATTTTAAAAAAAACTTCGATAAAATTGATCAAAACGTTCATTTACATTATTGACAGCTTTGAAGGAGTGAACTATTGGGTCTTAAGGTAAATAAAAGAGTGTGAAGAAACTGCTCGAACCCTATGGATATTTTTATCGAATGCATTATGGCTTCATATATATATATATATATATATATATATATATATATATATATATATATATATATAAAGAAATGAATATATAATCCGACAGAATAATTATAAGTGCGTTACTTTTATTTGAAACTCTATTTATACCTACATCCCGATACCAAACGAAGAATATATCAGAAATGGGCTGTTACAGGAGTCGAACCCATGTCCAACATGAGGCTATCGTGACGCTACGCGTCTCTTACCACCGAGCAAAACAGCCAGCCAGCCAGCCAGTAAGCCAGTGGTCCGAATAACAGCTACATACTCCAATCTTGTGCTCCAATAGCGACTACCCAAGCACTACACCAGGAAACACCCGTTACTGGTGAGTAATCGATCTCAAAAGGCCCAGCCACATCACTTGCCTTGGGTGTGAGTGATGTGCTCCAACAGCGACTACCCAAACTAAACCCCAAAAGTATCACCAAAATAAAAACATTATACATTGGCACCTAAAACAGACATGGACCTAACCGAGCTTGGGAATGGATTCAAAAACATGAAATGGAACATAATCGGCATTATCGGAATGAGACGACCCGGAGAAGAACTAATCGAATTAAAGAGCAAACATCTCCTTTACAACTACGGAAGAGAGTAGTCTTTCTCTCAATGTCAACGTGGCAGGTTTCAAAGCTATCTCAGTCCGCGTAGCCAGTGTCCATGAACAACTCACAAAGGGATACAAACTGAACATCATCTAAGTCTACACTCCCATTTCGCTATCAGCCAACAAAGAAATAGACAATCTTTATGATGACTTGAACTCCCCACTCCAAGATACCAAAAAGTACATCAATGTCATCATGGGAGACTTCAACGCACAAGTGGGACAAAGAAATGAATGTTGCGTTGGCGAGTTTGGATATAAATCAAGGAACGAGATAGATGACCTTTTAAACTTTGCGACGATTAATGGGTTCAAAATTCTGAAAACCCTCTTCAAGAAGAAACCCAATAGAAAATAGACTTGGAAGAGCCCCGACCACGAAACCAAGAATGAAACAGACTACATCCTGACGAACAAAAGCGACACAGTCGAAGATATTCAAGTCCTAAATCAAGTCAAAATAGGAAGCGACCACAGAATGGTAAGATGTAAAATGCAAACGAACACCAATAAAGAATGCAGAAGAATACTCCACACCGAACCGCAACTATTAAAGGTACCAAAAGGGCTCATTCGATCCTTCAAGCTTGAATTGAAAAATGGGTTTAAAATACTAACCGAACAAGAGAATAACACCAACACCAATATCAACGAACTCCACAACAAAATAACAACCTCTCTAATAGAAGCCGCCACTATATTTCAACCAAAGAGCACACAAATCATTAGTAAAATCTTAGAAGAAACCAGGAATCACAAGGAAAAATGCAGAAACCTCAAGCCACCGACAACAACAAGAGAGAAAATCGAAGAGACCGAAATGAACAAAGCAATCAAAAAGAAACTTAGTGGAGACAAAGGAGGTACACGACAGCAATCATCATAATAACTCTCGAAAAAAGTCGGGGCTTCAAAGCTATAAACAAAGTTCTCGGTATAGGTCAGAAACAAATAACTAGCATATTCGAGGAAAACGGAAACCTAACAACAGAGACAGGGTTGTCAAAAGCACCCAAGAATTCTACCAAAAACCCTACTCCTCCAAACAAAGACTACAAAACAACAATTAGGATACGCAAGAGGAGCGCAATCAGCTCGAGGATTTCACAGAAGTTACACCATGGGAGGTGAAGCAAGCCATCAAATAAAGAAAAGGCCCCTGGACCAGATAACATCACCATCGATCTACTCAAAAAACTTGGTAAGATCGTCATTAGGAAACTAGCTATTCTATTCAACTTATTCCGGAAAACTGGAACACGACAATCATAATGCTTTTATATCAAAAAAAGGAAACCCGAAAGACCTCAACAACTATAGGTCTATAAGCCTACTCAACTGCATCTACAAACTTTTTACAAAAATCATCACCAACCGAATCACAGAAGTACTAGATGAAAACCAACCTCAGGAACAAGCTAGCTTTTGAAGAAACTACTCTACCATGGACCATCTCCATTCAATTCATCATCTGGAAGAAAAAGTAGTAGAATACAAAATGCCACTTGCTGTGGCATTTATAGACTTCAAGAAAGCTTTCGCCTCCCATGGTCATGACGGCCATCACTCTACAAGATATACACCTTGTATACGTCAGTGAACTGTAACATATATACAATCACAGTAGCTACTTTATCAGGCTACTTAGAGACTCTGAGCCCTTCCAGCTCCAAAAAGAGTAAGACATCGTGACACCAGCTCACCCAAATCCTTCACTGCCTGCCTTAAGATGATCTTCAAAAAACGAGAATGGGAGAATGGAGGAATCAAAATAGACGGCGATTATCTAAGCAAACTTAAGCTTGCAGACGACATCGCCCTTTTTGCAGAGAACCTACGCGACCACCAACTGATGATAAATGAAGAAAGCATAAAAGTTGGCCTACACATGAACTTTAGCAAAACAAAGGCCATACGCCATAGTCACATCGAAAATAAGAACCAAATGACCAAAATCGTAGACGCAGAACTGGAGATAATAGACCACTACTTCTGCCTAGGACAACGGATCTCCGTGAAATTTTCAAAAGAAAAAAGAAAACAAGCAAAGAATCACTCTAGGGTGGAAAGCCTTCGGTATAGCAAGCTCAACCTTCAAAAACAAGAAAATCCTACTAGTCCTTAGTATACAACCAATGCATCCTTCCGATAGTCACTTATGGAGCTGAAACATGGAAAGTGACCGGGAGAATGACCCGCAGAATGAGAAGCATGCAACGTGCTCACGGAAGAATCATGCTCAACCTTATGCTTAACCTCGCCAGACCTCTCTATTATGGCCGTCGCAGAGCCAATACTTTCTGAACTTGTCTAGTTTGTCTTTCTATCTTGTATTCTGCCGGCCTCAGTTTCACTGTGATCTCTGATGTGAGTCATGATGTCCATCAGTTGTCTGCCATTCTTGCAACATGACCAGCCCATTGCCATTTGAGTTTTCTAACGACTTTTATGATGTTTTGGACATGTTCTTTCCTTAATATATGTTTCGGTCTTGTGATCTGTCCATACGGGGTTAAGCATGATTCTCCCAAGTGTATTTTGCAAAGTTATCAGTTTTAGGGCCATTTTTCAGCTCTAGAGGTGACGATTGGGAGGATGCATTGGTTGTATAGTCTTCTTTTAAGGACTAATGGGATCTTCTTGCTTTTGAAGGCTGAGTTTGCTTTGCCAAAGGCTTGCCATCCTAGAATGATTCTCCACTTGATTTCTTCTTCTTTTGAGGATACCGGAGAGATTCGTTGTCTTAGGTAAATGTAGTCGTCTACTTTCTACAGTTTTTCGTTTTCGATTTTGATTGTTGTGTGTTTATTTCCGACATATTTATTGCACATAAGGCGGTGAGATCTGCCAAGAGACCTCATGAAGGCCACGGGTAACCCCTAATCAAATTATAAGTGCATCATTTCCCACTATCCTTGTCACTTCGTCTGCATTTTTGACAACAGAAAGAGTCTTTTTTTTTCCAAGAAATGAATGTATACATTTTGAGGTATTAGAAACCGTCAACCAAAGCTGTCACCAAACAGTGTTTTTTTTTAGTTTTCAAGTTGGTTTGGCTGGCTATATATGTATATATCACACCTAAAAGCTGCACCGATGGAGCTAGAGGGCTAAAAAAAATTCAGCAGGAACTCCTTATCAAAACTAGAAAAAACGGATTTGTTTTCTAATATTCACCCCTTCAGACGGGGTTCAATATGCAATGTAATTCATACCATATTGATCCCTTATTTGGTGTCTAGCAGCATTCACACTCGTTTTTGTTAGTGATCACTGCCCAACAAAAGTTACTTATTCATTGATCATCAATTCAACATAGAGTTTCTACTCTATGGAAAGCTAGAGATGTTTTAATTTAGAATAAAGATTGGATAAAATGAGTTTGAAACATTTTTCAACACGTCAGATTAATCACTCAATA
Organism: Thysanoteuthis rhombus; assembly: GCA_963457665.1. Taxonomy (NCBI): domain Eukaryota; kingdom Metazoa; phylum Mollusca; class Cephalopoda; order Oegopsida; family Thysanoteuthidae; genus Thysanoteuthis; species Thysanoteuthis major. Next base: position 41,847,427 of record OY735219.1, on the reverse strand, counting down.
GGAACTGTGAGGTCACCAATGTCTTTTCGCAGCACACCATGTAAGGGAAATTGGGTGATCGACGAATAAGTTACTTTTCTTGACTTTTGTTGGGCTGTGATTGCTAAAAAGTCTGAATTTTCAACAAGAAAAAGAAAAAGAGGCGAGGACACAAACTAAGGTCTTGATTTAGCATGAACTTACATTGCAAATTGAACACCCTCGCTAGAAACCTATTCAGGGGATATATATATATATATATATATATATATATATATATATATATATATATATATGTATATATATAATGGAGTATGAATTCTCTACACAAACACTCTCCTGTTTCTACCCTGTTTGGGCTTGTTCATTCGCCTGAAGAAGCCTAACAGGGCAAACACATAAACGTGTTTGTGTAGAAAATCCTTACTCCATTATATTTCAAGCTCTACTCGATATCAAACTAATGTTTAATGTTAAATGTATCGAGCACTCTATGAAATAAACCTATCACACATCGAATATTCTATTAAATAGTATTGCATTCCGGATTTGTAATGGATTTATTTCATAGAGTGCTCGATACATACAACTTTTTACTATGGAAGTTAAGTTGTTTTAGAGTAGAGCTGGAAATAAATAGTAGAATGTGGATTCGCTACACAAACTAGCTCATGTTTCTGCCCTCTTCGGGCCTCATCAGGACAGAAACATATATATATATATATATATATATATATATATATATATATATATATATATATATATATAGCCAGCTAGCCAAACTAATTTATAAACCGAAGAAATTTATGTTAACAGTTTTAGTTGACAGTTTCTGAAAAAATGTGTAATAATAACAGAATTGAAGAGACTTTCTGCTTTTGCTCGAAACCTAATTTTCCTCAAGTCTGATGGTTACTTTAGAAATAAAGTCTATTTTATCATTAGAGTCAGAAAGTGCAAAACTTTTTTTAAAGTTCTTTCCTTCATATTTGGAAGCATTGGTCCCCAAAATACCTCCTAAGAACAAGTTCACTTTCAAATCACACGATTAAGATTACAGTGGTAATGAAAATTTAATCTATTTGCATGTTAATGAGTGAGTATATTTGCTAAGTAGAGCACTCAATCATTACATGATCATTTTTCATCATATTTTCATTGAAGCTGAATTGTTTTTAGTAAAGAAGCTTTTCATTTAAATCTTTTCTTTTTTCTTAGAATTTAGAGCTCTTCGTTGCAGCAAAAGGTAAAAGACTATTCATTTATTCCATTCCATTCATAGAAAAGATTCTGTTCGTTCTGGTCCAAAATTGAAAAAAAGAAAAAACGGATTTTCCATCGAAAAATTCTATTTTACAATCCTTCAACATTTCGCGGTTAAACAGTTAAGAGTGGTCGATAAAACCAAAATAATGATCGTGGGAGGTATTTAATCCCGGGCAATACCGAGTAATCTTGTCAAAAATATCTACTTACATGATTCGGGGCAATCATTCCAAGGATGCGAGATCGGTACACATTGTATTGCTTCAATGCTGAATACGGTGCCCGATTCACAGGGCGGCATATCGATCTTCTTTCCATTTCGGCATTGGGACCATTTCTGGCAATTTCTGCTGTCCCTAACGAAACCAGAAATACCCCGGCAGCTGGCATCAGCGTCAGAGTCTGAAGATTTTGCATTGGTCCCCAGGTGATGACTCACCCCAAGAGTCAAAAATAAGAAAATATCTGTCGAGAAAGTAAAAGGTATTGGTTAAGTGAAATTAATGCATGCAATATTTCTAGAAACCTCTACCACATTAGTAAGGTTGCTCATAACCTTTTTTTACATGGATAGGGGTCAGTAGTGGAAGTTGGTTTTGGGAACTGAGGCTCTCTTTGCAAAGATGCATCAAGTAGCCATTATGATATGGGTCATTTTCATATTCACAATTCTAAATGACTAAAAGTTGGTACATTTTTGTCGTTGTTTAATTAAAAAAGTATCATAAAAATCACACGTGCACATTATAAATGAGATCCCTAGATAGTTTTATGAAATTCAGTTGACTCATATCCTCTTGAAAATTTCAGTTGACTGTTCCCAGAATAGTCTCCTTTAATTTACTAGTTATGCCATGATGGCGAAGTTTATCAAGACCATTTTGAAATTATAGATAATATTTTTATTTCGAACATATTCTGGTTACTTATTCCAATGATTCATTGCCATTTCGCTGGAAAAATCGAGGTTTGACAATTTTCCCGGTCTACAAATTAAATTGTTTGATCGGTCAGAGAAGTTTAAAACATTTGCCGTCGTTATTAAATCCATTTAAAATTTCGAATATTTAGATTAATTCTCCTCTCATTTTTCGCGCCAACAATTTGGTCATTCCTGGTTTATCTGATCTCTCTTCATGTATAGATTTGACATTCCATCAATGACCTTAGTAAAAGCTCTTTGTACCGCTTCCACATCTAAGATAGCCCTCCAATTATCATGGCGCATTTTACGAGCAATATTCGATATTATGCCGTTTTCATTTCGTACCGTTTTCGGGGATTCGGTATTTTTAAAAAGCTGGAATGGAACACTCTGGTGGATGGTGAATTTTACGCAAGTGAATATATCGCTTAAATTCAATCTTACTGACCGTCCATTTCTACGTAGGGCATGGGTAGAGTTTTTGCCTCAGGGTCTGAAGGAAAGGTTTCGATCCTACTTCGCGGTACTGGAAGGTCTATTTATTCGCTGTCCCACCGCAGCAAAATATGAAACAAGGTCGAGGCTTTACGTGGGGAAAATAGGAGACCTCAATCCAAAAATGGCTCCAGCTGACGCAGATTTGGTTTGCTAAGTAACCAAAGCAACCTCCGCCACAAAAGCGTCAGGACTAGCCCGACCAGTTCCGTCAAATGCAGTGGAACAGTGCTGCCCCGGGGTATCATATTCCCCGCAGCTGGGCCGAGTAATAAAAAGGGAACCGGAAGGTTCCCAATGCGCGTAGCAATGTGCAGCCTCCAACTTCATTGGCTGACGCACTGCACCGGCGCACTCGGTCTTGATACCAACCACAACGAGAGAGAGGCGGGAGGGGGAAATGGAGGTAAGCTCTTGGAAATTAAAAATGACACTAAGGCAAAAAGTATACAAATTTGATTCCAGAAACTCATCTTTGTTTTTGAGTTTGATTTTCCAATATGAAGAACTTCGCATTTATCTACATCGGATTTGAATAACGGCACATTCTCCCACTTTGATAACTCATTAAAATCACTTAAAATCGATGTATTCTCCACGGGGCTCGCAACCATTTTCACATTGTCTGTGAATATTTCGATAACATTTTTAATACTTTCGAAAAGGTCATTTATGAACAACAGGAATGATATTGAACCCAACACAGAGCCCGGTGGGATCCCGACTCCTCATCTCCAATTTCAACTTCCATGTATGTATCACTCAGAAAGTTTCTTATAATATTCACCATATTTATGGAATATCCAAAGGTTTCATAATTCAAACGGTAGTGAGTTATAGTCAAATATCTTGCTAAAATCAAAGTACAACAAATTACTGTCATCCCTCGTTGGACATAGACCTTCTTTAGGATTCGCTAGACCTCTCTATCATGGGCGTCGCAGAGGCAATGCTTTCTGAACTTGTCTATTTCGTCACACCATCTTATATTTTGCCGGCCACAGTTCTGCAAATGATCTCTGAAGATCTACGTTGTGAGACGTGATGTCCATCGGTTGTCTGCCATTCGTGCAACATGACCAGCCCATCACTATTTGAGTTTTCCAATGGATTCTATGATATTCTTGAATTCCTGTTTTTCTCTAGTGTACTGCGCAGTTTTGTGATTTGTCCATGAGAGAACATGATTCTCTTATGTTTATATAGCATAGTTCTCAGTTTGAGGGTCAATCTTTTGGTTAGGTTCCATGTTCCAGCTCCATAAGTGACTATCGGGAGGATGCATTCTTCGTTTGATTTTTTCTTCTTTTGAGGTTTCATAGAGATTCTCTGTTCTATGTAGACGCAACTACTTTTTTTGAGGTCTGCCTTTTCGATTTGGATTTTTGTGCTTTCGTCTTCAACATGTTTGTTGTACATGACATTTGTTTTACTGAAGTTCATGTGTAGGCTAACTTTCCTGCTCTCTTCGTTCAGTTCGTCTAACATTACTTGGACGCTCGCTTGTTGACAGTTTCTACTAGATTTGATAAGTAGGATATGCCTATATGTATTATCAGTCATGCCTAAGTGTCGTCATTTCCGCTGACAGCATTCTTTCGTCTTTTGGTTGGTACACTTCAATCAATTCTATATCTTCCTTTGTTTCACAAACCTCTCAAAATGCCTACATCATTCCTGAGAAAGTTGTTTACGAACATACACAATTTCTCTCATTTCCTTTTCGTAAAAACCAATCAAATTTTGATACAGTTATCTCTTGCCTTTTGCGAGGATTAGAGGTGCAAATACACTAAATTCACGAATAAATTTTGCTGACTACCCCCAATCATTTTAGTCCCCTAAAACCATAAATCTTGTACCATAAACTTTTCGATAAACAAACACTTAATAATTCCGAAATTGTAAATATACAAATAAATGAATGAATACAGTACAGCATACAGTAAAAAAAATATATACAATTAATCAACGAAAACCATAGATTTCATAAAACTGCAATACATTGAATTAGGAATATCAATATCTAAAATACCGTTCGACAAACCGATTCGCAAATGTAAAGAAGTTTTCAACCATGATTATCTCAAGGTTTATATTGTCTACAAGAATAATCTTTAGTTGATTATTTTCTACAATCCTTTTTACCAATAACACAAATATTATTTCGATAAAATTAATAGACTACAGGTTTCATGCGTTTTTATCGACGCATGTCGCACGTCAAAAGTCCGTGGTAGTTACTTTATCATAAATATACATGCATTTGTGATTTCCTAAACTCTTCAGGTTTTTGTTTATACTGTACAGTATTTTCTATAATGCAGTTTTTCGCAGTTTACTGCGAAACCGGCAAAATATTCCCATAAAATCAGATTGAACCGCGAATGGAGAACCCGTGAATGGTAAGGTGTAACTGTAAACATATTGTGTTGAAATTATTCGCTTTCATTAATTTTGTGCTCACAGGAATGTAACCATCAGATTTATGTGTTGCAATCTTATATTAACTTTGGATTGCTGTAATCAATAAACGGGTTGAACTGGTTAGGAATGTGATAACGTGTTTGTCACTTATCACGAAGCAATTCTCTTCTTCGCTTGTTATCCCGGGTTATGTCGAATTAACTGACCTGTTGTAGAGTACGTTTTTAAATACTACAAAGAAATTGTCTTTTTAACGGCGACGAAAGTCAACAGATCTTAAAACAGGGAAAATTTTCATGTTAAAATCAATTTTCAAATCGGTTTACATCGTTTGTGAAGAACTAAGTGACCCAAACAAAGATTGCTTGAAGAGATTAACAGCGTTCTTCTTCATTGTATTCATAGCATTGGTAAAGTTGGAAACATGCAATATAGAGAGAAAACTAAGAAAGGTGAATATATATATTTTTTTCTTTTTTACGTCCCGCTACCTCATTTTATTCTTTTTTTTCAAGATCAATTCCCTCGATGAAAAAAATATAAAGTACAAGAAAGGAAGGAAGAAAGAAAGAGAATAGGTAGACTATACAGTATTTATAACTAATATATACTCTCCATAAATGGATTTTCATATTTTTCATTTGCCAATGAATTATATTGCATTTCGGACTATATATTTCGTTTTCTTTTTTATGCAATCATTTTCGTTTCTAACGGATTAGCTTGAAAATTCGATTGGATACAAATAGTTTCATTAGAGAAACATAGAGAAAAATGCTATGACAAATATACACGCAACGTTACAGTTTTTCAAGTCTATTCTCTTTCTTGTTTCTTCAATAAAGACAAAATCTCTCATTTTGTAACCCAATGTTTGTAAAACGTATTATCAATTAGTTAAACTTGGACTGGAACTTAAAATTACCGAAAGTTGTTTTTTAACAATCGAATTAAATGATCAATAAATGATTTATCATAGCATTATTGACATCTTGAATTCATATTCAAGTTTTCTGAGAAAAATATATACACACTTCAGAGAGATCATTTCATATTCTAAAATTCATAAAATTGCCTATTTCGTAATTTAAAGAGTTGCCATCTAAACTGCTAAGATATACAAAATAGTCGACGATTCTTGGAGATGATAACATTAGGATAAATTCGAACATGACTATTCAACATAACCTTAAAATCATAAAATATATTCAATGTACTTACACTGAAACATGACCTCAGTGAAACATCACCTTGACGGAAAAGGAGATTGTCAAACTCGCTGTTAACTTTATCTTGACAATAGAAGATTGCCTTCACATATATAGACGTATTTCCTTATTCACGTACACATATGTATGTGTGCATATTTGCTTTTTCTCACACACACACACACACACATATATATATGTATATGTACACTCACATATATATGTTTGTGTGTGTGTGTGTGAGAGAGAGAGAGTGTGTGTGTGATTGAAAGACACAGGATAGAAGAGGCTGTAGGAAGGGAGAGGTAAATAACAGCTGCATTACAATCGACAATCAAACTATGATACACGTGCTTTTGACTCTTTTTCTATATCCTCCTGATTCTGTACAATTATGTGATGTGTCTGCGTGTTAACTCTTTTTATTCTCCTCTATTTTGTGTGAAATATATACACTACACACAGAGTTAATAATATCCGATTCAGCGTAGCATTGTTCATATATGTGTATTTATAAAAATAAGCGGCTACCCTATCGGTCGTAGGTTCGATTCCTACAGCAGCATCATTTTCTTTGATTGTTTATTCTATTTCCGTTGTCTAGGCCAAATTGTACATTCATCGTACAATAACGGTTGATCATTTAAAATGAGAGTTTCTACATCATACAACGCAATTCATAATCTGTCAGAGCATATACCCAGTTCTTGATAACATAATTGTCGCGTTCAAAGAAACAAATAGAGCAGGTATAGACCATGAATGAACAAAATGGGAATTTGGAGTTGTAAAAGTTATTTGTTCCTTTGCATCACCGGCGGCTACTTAGCTCAACGGTAAGGGCAACGCTACGTTGAAGCGGCCACCCTATCGGTCGCAGGTTTGATTCCTGCAGCAGCCCGCCATATATATATATATATATATATATATATATATATATATATATATATATATATATATATATATATATATATATATATATATATATATCAAATGCCAGTTCAACTTTGCAGGCCACGATGTGATTTTTCTGTTAGACTTATTCCAAAGGTTTCAAGGGTGATTCTTTTTACAATGTAACTATAATGCTAAACTATACACTCACTTTCCATTCAATGTACAAAACCGCAGAAGTGAATTTCTTTCTCCCGGTGCCTATGGTAGTATTTCATTTACACAACATCCCAACATCTTTTATTCCTTTTGGACCTTACACCCACCCTGACCCCTTTTCTTCTCAAACCCCTCTCTGACCTACCCCTATATTCAAACCGAATATGATAATAAAACTTGGGCACTTTTTGAACCGATGGTCTGCTTAGACGCGCTAAAAACTAACGCCGAAAGTATGCACATGAAATCTCAGTTCCGAGGAAAATCAATTTAAGGTTTTAGGCAGGGCTGCGCAAGCCTCTACAGATCTGCCCAGGAGTATGTCCAGGCCTTGAATAAGGTGGGAATGTGCATACCCCACTCCCCACCTTTATTCAATTTAAGAAATTTCCGCAAAATATCATTTGCCTTATCGTGGTGTTATATTTCAAGTTCTTTTTAACGGGCAGAACTTGGTATCTCTGCTAATATATTAATATATATATATATATATATATATATATATATATATATATATATATATATATATATATATATATATAAGTAATAGATATTAGGATCCGACTCTACCGTCGATAATTCAGTTCGAGCAAAACGTAGTTTCTAAAATCGTCTTTCCTTATTCACATACACACACACATATATATATATATTTATATATATATATTATTGTCAAATGAATTTATAATCCGACAGGATAATTATGAATACATTATTTTATTCAAAACTCTATTAGAAATGATTTCCTGATATCATACGGAGAATGTGTCACTTGGCCAAGACAGCGTAAATAGAATTAACAAATGAAGAAAATAGGGCTGCTGCAGGAATCAAACCTGCAATCGATTAGGTAGCTGCTTTAATGTGACATTGATCTTACCATTGAGCCAAACGGCACAGTGGAAAGACAAAGGCCCGAATAACTGTTTTATCCCCACGCTCTCGTTTTTGTTCATTCACAGTCCATATCTGCACTATTTCGTCTAATAGCGGACAATTATATTACAAAGAAATGGATATATAATCCGACAGAATGATTATGAATGTATTATATTATTTGAAATAATTTATGCTGTCTAGGCCAAGTGACACGATCTCTGTGTAACAACGTGATGTCATTTCAAATATAAAATCCAAATGATATTATGCATGTATGATGACAAAGGAAAGTACACCGAGCAATCCCTCTGTTCACTCCAGTATCCACGACACTCCATTTGCAACGCCAGGGGGGAAAGCGAGTCAGTCCCATACATCTAATACCAAATAAAAAGAATAACATCACCATTAGACGCATCACATTCGCCACCAACCCAACCACCAACTTTAGTTTCAACTAGAATAAGCTGAAAATACACATCACCACCAATACCTCAACTATCAAAGATTTGCCAAACCGAACCGTAACACAAACCCCCACCACCCGAAGCCGGTGTTTACAAAATACCATGCAAGAACTGCAACAAGATCTACATTGGAGAGACATCGAGCCAATCGCTAAAAACTATATGAACACTAAAGGGCTCTAAAATTGGATGAAAAGACAAACGCCCTGGTCAAACATAGAACCATGCTCAACCACAACCTCAACTTTCACAAAGCCCATTTCATCATATATATATACGACTCTTTGACATGCAGATTTATCAAATCATTCCAATGCAATTCGATAACCCAGACGCGTGGACATTTTCAGAGTGCAAACCTTTTGAATGCATTGATTTTGAAACATTCTCATAAAAACAATACATCGCAATATTAGCATACAAGGCGTTGGCCAACACGCCACAGACTCTTTATTAAAGAGTATGAGCACACACATACTCCCTGAGGAGAGAAAAGAAGCAAAAGAAAAGCCTCATCCATCATCAACCAAAGAGATCAAGACAACACACCCCACTGACATCCTACCCCATACATGTCATTATGTATCCATTAAATACCAAACTCCACCTCTCCATTTTAAATATATATATATAAAAAAAAAAACAGCCACCCAACCATTCCTGAAAACTGACCATTTCCATCCTGACCCCCATAATCAGTGACCCTGATTATCTTAAATCAAGCTGGTACTCACTGATACAAGCAACTCCTGGTCCCTCCTCTCACAGACCCATCTTACTTCAAACTTACCTGATTCTCGCCTACACGGATACAAAGACCCTCTCTCACTTCTGTTGTAATTGAGTGAGTGGATCAACGTGCTAACTTTGATGAATGACCCTTGCTTCTTTCCTTCCCTCACAACAATACTAAACTCACTTTCTTTTCTTCTTATCTTTCGGACGTGTTGCTATGAGTGAGTAATGTCCGAGTCATAATCGTGACTTAATGCCAAAACAGGGCACATAAATTTGTGAGGAAATATTTTGGAAAACGCTATTTTCATTTTCTTCTCACATAATTTTCATGTCGTGCCGGTTGGCTGTTTCGGTAATCTAATAGAGGTTGATTGATATCCGTTAACCTGGGTGGGGGATTACTGAATATGAATTACGTACAACTAAAATTATGTGCATCTGTAATCCTTGAATAATTTCACTTATCGGGTAACCTCTTCTTAGAAACCGTCAACTAAAATAAGCCAAGGTTATTGTCGAACCAACCCGAACAGAATTTTAAATCCATTGCATTTATCTATATTTTCAACTATGGACCCTTGACCATTATCTGTTGGACCCTGCAACAGTCAGTGGAGCACAGTTCCAAAACCATCTATCGGATTGATATTCACCGCTGGGTGCAATGACAAGGAAGGAGATTTTGTTTTAAAATAGATTAAAGGTGGATAATTTGGCTGCGGACTTATTGATGTACCTCCTTATCATTGCTGTTTTTTCTTGCCGTATTCGTAATAACAAGCATCTCTAACCCAGGCTTTTGGATGCTATTAATAGGTCATATCGGACTCAATATTTACCAAGATTAGCTTCGTGCTGCACATGGCTCAATAGGGGGGGTTGGGGCTAGGGGGGATTACACCTACCAGCAATTCGAGTTCCTGGCTTTCATTGGGCTTTGTTATGACCAAATCGTGTTGGATACACCGGTGCTCGTATGATGACCGAAGTTGAGCAACGTCTAGCCGGGTCAGTACCTAGGTGGGTGACCATTCAGGAATACCAGGTGTCGTCTGCAGCTAGAGATCATGTGGATAGAGAGTCTGCTGTGGAAATCCCGTTAATCTTCCTACGGAGGAGACTGATCTCTACACACTGCTTAATAACGCAACCCTAAGTAAAAGCTAATTAGGGGGTAGACTTCCTTTACTTATTTATCTATTATTTGTACAATCATTTTGCACCTGAGTAAAAACAACTTCAGGTTGAACAATAAAAAGGCAGAGCAGCAAAATATTAGAAACTATCAACTAAAACTGTCAACATTTTTCAAGTTGGTCTGGCTGACTGGCTATGTATGTAAATATGTATCATGCATACAGGACACACCAATGGAGCTAGAAGGCTGAACATTTAAATGTTTACTCTTTATTATGTACAGGAAAAAAAACTTTTTTTCTTTTTCATTCCCAAGTACTTTCTCGTGTGCACAGGGGTCAGTTTGCAATGTAAGTTTATGCTAAATTGATCCCTTTGTTTGTGTCCGCTTGTTTTATGGAATTTTTCTCCTGATTCGACAAGAGAAGTTTCTCATTCATTGATCACTTCTTTTTCCAATATTTGTATAGATCATCTCCAATGCAGTATGCAGTCAGAAGACATTGGTTTCATGACGGTTTCTATTGAATTACTAACCAGATGAAAATAAAATTGGATTGAACTGAACTATCAGTTAACAACAAACATGGTGCAGAGGAGACCGTAGACGGAGAGTGAGTTCAAGTGGTAAGAACAGCTGCTAATTTTTGTGTTTATTCATTTGTTTGTTTGTGCTCAGATGGGGTGATCTCATTGGTTGATTTACCTTCCTGTTAGGACATTATACAAATTACGTCATAGAAAATCTCAAGACTTCATATCTGATCATCACATATTGAAATAGCTTGAGATAAGAAGAGACTTAGAAAAAAATTAGGAGACTGGAATTATCAAAAATAAATAAGCTAATGAAATAGTTTTTGGCTCCTTGGTGCCGATACATACATAAATAAATCTGTCATTTCTGACGGGCGTATTATTATTATTATTATTATTATTATTATTATTATTATTATTATTATTATTATTATTATTTGCAATCTCACACCAGCTGCCTGGAGGAAATCGCTGAAGTTTGAGTGACAGCAAGTCTCCTCAAGTCTCCAGCCCTCCTCTCCTAGTACTCATAGGTCGCAGTAATACTGCGATTTACAGTTTCACACCGGTTGCCCAGTGGTTATCGCTGAAGGCTGTGACAATAAGTCTCTTCAGGTCTTCAGCTAACGTCTCCTCTCTCTTTCGCCTATCATGTCAGTGTTACAATTTGAATTTCCGCTTTCATTCCCCTTCCTCTGTTGGGTCACTATTGACAGTTAGCGTTGCAGTCATTATAATTCTTGCACTTTCCTCAGTATCCGTGCAGTTCCCAGTAGTGCTGTATTATTAATTTCACATCAGTTGCCTGGTGGTTACCGTTGGGGGTTGAGTGACAACAAGTTTCCTTAAGTCTCCATCCCTCTTCTTTACACTCAACAGTCCACAGCTATACAGTGGTTCACAGTTTCACACCAGTTGCCCGGTGGTCATCGCTGAAGGCTGAGTGACAGTAAGTCTCCTTTGGTCTTCAGCCCTCTTCTCATCTTTCCCTCACTATCACTCTTCATCTACGATTTGGGTGTTTTTCCTCCCTCCCCCTATTAGACCACTGCTAACAGTTAGGGTCGAAGACCTTATATTTCTTGCACTTTCCTCAGTATCTGTGCAATTCCTAGCAGTGCTGTGGTCTGTACAGTCTCAATCCTTCCTTTTATCCCGAGTTCCTCCGATCTCACCTTCAGTGTCTTTGGGACAGTTCATAGTGCGCCTATTATTACTGGTACCACTCTGACTTTCATATTCCACACCTTCTCCAGTTCTCTTGCCAGATCTTGGTATTTTTCCAGTTTTTCACTCTCTTTCCTCTTTACTCTATGGTCTGCAGCCATGGCCACGTCTATTATTTGGTAGGTTCTCCTCTTCTTGTCCACGATTACCAGGTGGAATCCTCTCGCTTGGATGAGGAGGTCTGTTTGGATGTCAAAGTAATTTGTAGTTTTCATTCTCCAGAGCTGTCTCTGGTTTGTGCTGGTAGCACTTTTCCGTATGGTTAGATCCCATTCGTTTACTCAGTTCTCAGTGTGTCACTGTTGTTACTCTATTGCGTCTGTGTTTATACTCCTTCTGGGCTAGTTGACTACATTCACTAGTTATGTGGTTTACGGTCTCATCTCTTTCACCACACAGGCGGCACTTGCTGTTTGTCTATGTTCTGTCGATTTTTATTTTGATATAGTTTGTCTTGATGCATTATTTTTGTGCTGCCATGGTGAGCAATTCCGTTTCTCTCTTCAGGTTTCCCTTTCATAGCCATGTCCATGATCTCTCGTCTGCCACATCCTACATCTGTCTTTTAGATCCTCCGTATATTTTTCCTGTTCCCATTTTTATTTCCTTGTTTGCTGTGCTGCTCCATTGTCTACTTTTTGGTTGTTCGTTGCGCTACTACGGGCTCTTTATGATGTCTTCACTGTTTGTTTGCACATACTTTTCTAGATCTGCTTTGGCCCTCGGGACACAATCTTCTATGCTGATGAGCCCTCTGCCACCTTCTTTTCTCTTCACGTATAGTCTATCCATGTCATCTCTGGGGTGTAAGGCTTTATGCATTGTCATAAGCTTCCTTGTTCGCCGGTCCATAGATTGGAGTTTTTCCTTTGTCCATCCAAGGAATGGTCCTGTGTATCTTACTACCGATACGGCCTATGTGTTCATTCTTTTTATAAAGTTCCCGCTGTTTTGTTTGGTCTCTAATATTTTCCTCATCCTCCTAATGTATTCTCTTTTTGTTTTCTCCTTCATTTCGGCCTGTTTTACCGTTTTAAGAACTCCCCGATATTTGTATCGGTCGTGCGCGGTCAGTGCTCTAATCTTCCTGCTATCCGGGAGTTCGATTCCTTCTGCTGTTGCGAGCCTTCCTTTGTGCATTACCATTCTTCCACTTTATTGAACAACGTCTCAGGCTTTCCCCTGAATTTTGCAAATAATTTTATCTCATCAATGTACATTAGGTGGTTGACTTTCCCCTTTGTTTAGGAAAAATGGCATCCTTTGTTGTTTTTCAGGGTTCTATTGAGCGGTATCATATAACAAATAGTAGTGAAGACAGCAAGTCTCCCTCGAAGATTCCCTTTTTTATACTTATCTCTGCTGAATTTTCTCCTGTGGCTGTCGAATCTACTTTCCAGTTTTCTCATAGAGTTGGCGATGAGTCTCACAACTGGTTCGCTGATCTTGAACATTCTGAGACATTTGAGTATTCAGCTGTGTGGAATCATACTGTATGCTTTTTTATAGTCTACACTTACCACTGCAACGTTCTTCTTCCTTTTCATGCTTCTTTTGAGATCATTTGGTCGATGTAAAGTAAGTCATTCGCCCCCTAGGTTCCTCACCTACATCCTTCCTGTTCTTCTGGTAATAGTCTCCTTCTTTTCATGGATAAGTACATTCTCTCCGTTATTTGTCCGGACAGGATATCCCACATGATTGGTAAGAACGTGATTGGCCTATAATTTCTTGCCACGTTCCCCTATTCAGGGTCTTTTTGGGTTAGGGTGGTTCTGCTTCTGGTCATCTACTCTGGTACCTCGCCTTCATTTAA